>OY754307.1:48887685-49487685 GCA_963573325.1 Astragalus glycyphyllos | reverse complement strand
AATTTTTTATAATTCTTTAAAGTATTTTTTTTTAATAATTCTTTAAAGTATTTTTCTTTTGACAAAAATTCTTTAAAGTATTTTAAAATATGTTTTCCAATAAAAAAATTTCAGATTTTGAAGTGCCAAAAAAATTTCCACAATTTTTTTAAAAAAAAAAATCAGAAATTACTATATATATACAATTTAATATATATATATATATATATATATATATATATATATATATATATTATAATATATATAACCACGACCGCAAACCACCATATATTAATATAATATTTTTATATATATTTATATATTAATATAATAATTATATATATATATATATATATGTATATATATTTGTATTATATTTTTTTTTTGTGAGAATTTGTATTATATATACTAGTGGGGAAAGACGGGCTGTGTTGGTGTATTGGTGTGTTAGTGGGTGGTTATTATTATTATTAGAATTAGAAATAGAAATGTGTTAGGTGTTAGTGGGTAGTTATCATTACAATAAGGGCATTTTGGTCAGAAAAATCTGACACCAAAATGACAGTTTTTTTAGAATCCCCTTTATTAATAGTTATAGATATTTAAAAATATATACTTAAAGATATTTTTAAAATTGTAACTTTTTTTACTGTCATATTTTTTTTTAACTTTTTTTAAAATTATTTTGGTGGGTTTGGTTAAATTTTTAAGCAAAAACTAATTGGATAATCATTGGACGTTCATTAAATAACCAGATAAAAACCATATCCAATTATTGGACAAATGGAAATAACCGATTATAAAAATAACACAAATATCCGGATTTATTTAACCGGATATGGATATGGATGTGGTTTAATCGCTAAACCGGTTAATTTGTGTACCCCTAGTTGCAACCACAAAACATATTAAAGACTTTTTTTATGAGTACGAGATACAGTAGTATCCCAGAGCTCAAACCGAGCTCTGATACCACCGTTGGGAAATGACCTCCATGATTTTCCTCCTCCGTGAACTCAAAATAGGCACTAGTAGAAACGTGAAAAATAAGCATAATAACACAAATTAAAACACATAGATTCAACACTAATTAAAACATTGGACATATATTTATCATTATCACCTATTGGAAGTATTGAATCCCTTATTCTTTTCCTTTTTGCAAATATATATATATATATATATATATATATATATATATATATATATATATATATATATATATATATATATATAGACACACTATAGAGAAAGGCAAATATTACTTGAGGCAAATCAAATGCATAAAAGCAGTAACATCAAATATGGATTAGCAAGTTGCTAGCTTCAATTCAAACATAGGACTGAAATATGACGCATATTGCAAGATGAGTAGCAAACTTCTAAACAATCTAAAAGCTAATGTGAAACAAGAATTCCACATAACAAAGCAAAAACAACGCTAAAACATGAAAATTTAATTTGGCTTTTCTATTTTAGTGCTTCATTACCAAGCATCTAACTAAATTAAAAACAACTTTAACCATGAAACAAGCAGCAACAATAACATAAAAGCAAGTCACTTTGAGATAGAACAATAGCATAAACACAACAAGCAGCAACAATAACAATTCTAATTCAGAACCTATTCTAATTAACAACTATAAAGAAACCCTAAATAACAATTTCGCCTCAATTCTTCCCTACTCAAACCCATATAATAACAATGATTCTGATACTTTATATTGCAGTCGATCGGCACGACGCCGAGTGTTTGGGACATTTGCGTTTTCGTTTATATCTATTTCTCACCTGTAAATATATGTACGCTCGCTTCTATTGCTTCATTTCAGGCACTGGACGTACCCATAGATCCTGGCCGAAGGTCCATGAAACCGGACAAACAGGTCGAATCATCGTCGACACCTTTGAACCAATGCTCGTGTGTTGGACTAATCCACTGTAACTTTGTGAAAACAAATCTGTGACTTTTTGATGGTCACACCCTCCGACATCCGAGCTAGATCGGGCTGCCCGTAAGCTAGATTAAGTGAGGTCGCCAAAGTCGTGACCTTTCGATGGTCATGCCCTCCGACATCCGAGCTAGATCGGGCCGAGACTCGTAAGCTGGATTGGGCGAGGTGGCCAAAGGCGTGACCTTTCGATGGTCACGCCCTCCGACATTCGAGCTAGATTGGGCTGAGACCCGTAAGCTGGATTAAGCAAGGTCGCTAAAGCCGTGGTCTTCGGATGGTCTCGCCCTCCGACATCCGAGCTAGATCGGGTCGTGACCCTTAAGCTGGAGTAAGTGAGGTTTCCTCGAAAGTCGTGGTCTTTTGATGGCCACGCCCTCCATAGTACAAGCTACGTCGGGCCGCGACCTGTAAGTTGTGTTGCAACTGCGGTGAACCAACGCGCGAGCCGATATCGTGACCATCTAGACTTTCTGGCCACCTCGCCCAATCCAGCTTACGAGTCTCGGCCCGATCTAGCTCGGATGTCGGAGGGCGTGACCATCGAAAGGTCACGGCTTTGGCGACCTCGCTTAATCCAGCTTACGAGTCTCGGCCCGATCCAGCTCGGATGTCGGAGGGTGTGACCATCAAAAGGTCATGGATTTGTCTTGGAAAACTGAATCGAAGGAGGGTCAGTCTCGTCGCTTTGATTCGAGTTAGGTGGAGCCGAGTCTTGGAAAACTGAATCGAAGGAGGGTCAGTCTCGTCGATAGTAACGATTTTAGAGGAAAACATAAACTTGATAAACTGCGACAAAGGAGGATGAAGTCACGCGTCGTTGCACATGTACCCGTGGGCTATGTGTTACCATACAGAATCAGTATCCAATTTATTTGATTTTCCACATCTTGGAATGCCTGCCGACCTTGACTTGTCTTCCTAGAACTGACGCTGATATTGTCGATGTCGCACTACAAACGTTGACAACCCAGTTTGGCACTACGACTGTAGAAAGTTCGATTCTCTTTCACAAGGTTCACACCTCGTTACGGTCTATTCGAGAGAGATACCTTGTTGGCGCAAACCACTCATCCCCAACTTTGGGCTAGTAACAAGAGTCTCACAGTATTCAATTGTTCGACTTTAGAATTGGGGTTGCGAGCTCGGCAACAAAGATTTTAAGACTTGGTACGCTCACCTTTGCCCTCTTTGAGGTATACACTATCACAGTTTATTTTCTTTGCAGAACTTAAATGTTGCTAAAAGAACGTCAACAACTCAGGGACTAGTCCGGTGTACAAATCTCGATGATAACGTATGTGTGAGTATATTACACCAACTATTACTTCTTTCATTATTTAGCTAACTTCAGCAAGTTGGATGTCTTACAAGCAAGACTTTACTCACAAGTCGATTCCACAACAAGTGCAACCGACTTGGGGGGCTACTGTTCTGGATCCAACTTTGGCTAGAGATAATGGGCCTAGGAGCCCAATTATAAGCAAGTGCAATCGCACCACTATATATACCACTCCACACTCTAAAATATGGTAAGCTTTTTCCACCCCTCTCATATGCTCCATTTTGATTATGGACTGACTTGGGCGTCGGAGTGCCTGCAGGTGGCGGCCTCCCGGCGCTTCACATCGGAGCTGATATCGTCTCAGAGCTCGGATTTTCATGTCAGCATCACCACCGTGAGGTACGATTTTCTCTCAGTGAGTTCCGTTCGGAACAGGTTCTACCCCTAAGTAACCCTAATTAGTAATTAATAGCAATTATTCCCCTAATCAAACCCTAATTAAAAAATAAGAACATTTACGATCAAACCCTAACAACATATAAGTGTTCGTAGGTCCTTCCAGCAGCGATGAAGAGCTTCCTAATTGGTGGTGGACGGAGGATCCTGGGCGGTAGAGAAAGGAAAGGACGATAGAGAAAGTAGAGGAGGTAGAGGAGATTATTCTTAGGTAATAAAGATTATTCTTAGGTAATAAAAAAGGCGTTATCTTAGGTCATTCCGTTGGTAATTTCTTAGGTAATAAAGATTATTCTTGTAGTGACTACTGTGTCTCTCCTCCACAGAGAGAGAGACAGAGAGAGGTAACAACATTAAAATCTCCACAACCTCCGCAAATCCACAACCTCCGAAACTATTAATAACCTTAACTAGCCCTTGTTTCCACATCAAGAAAATATCCGGGCAGACCAACTGAAAGCTTAGCTAACCAATCGAAACACTGAAGCTTGATTATTTTATTTACACTTATAAACATTTAGTTTTATCTTATTGGTGAAGGTAATGAGATTCCTCCAATCACATCTTTGATACACTTGTCATCACACATTTAGAAGGGTGGAGCATAAATACGGTTGTCCACTTTGCTTGATATAGCAAAATCTGATTCCAAAATTATCTCTAGAGAAGGATAATTCTTCACTCACTAAAAAAAAAATTCAACGAATTATAAACTGTTGAATTGATATTTTTCAGTTGAGTCCACCTCTCTCATCTGTAGTCGTAATCATACACTCCCGTGAAATACAATAGCCAACATCCCCACACACGGCGTCGGTATTGCTCAAAAAGTGAGGGGACAGTAGACAATGGACATAGTTGAACCAAAAAATAATGAGCCAGGGGACATTATGAGGAATTAATTTTCAAAGTCAAAAATAAATGATGAAACACAAATAGTAAATATGTTTTTTAATTGTTTTTACTAAACATAAACATAAACATAAACATAAATAAACACATTATACGGATTATTGCTATCACTGGCATTTCATTGGTGACACTATTGTTTGTTCCAACTTCCAAATCCCAAATGCTTATCCATCCACCTGTTGCTAATATATGACATGTCAAAAAAGAGAGTGAGAAAATGTGAAAAACACGCGCGTAAAGAAAAGCGCGTGAGGGAAAGGACAGGGGTGGAGCCCACGATCATTCTCGGTCCCCAAGACTCTCGATCGATGAAGTGTACGGGCACCTGATTTTCTAGTGTATGGTGTTTGTTGTATGAAGGAGCTGTACATTATCATTGGCATCTTTTCTTGGCATTGCGGTGCTGCCACGGCTCTCGTCCTTTTTAAGTATTTCAAGGGGAGGTTACTACAAAGCGCTTTCTTTCTTCATTTTATATAACCGCACACAAAAACCCCCTCACCACCCTCAAATTCCCAAAAGTAAAAATTAAGCACTTATTTATTTTCCTATCTCCCCCACACAAACAAGCCTCAGTACTACTAAAAAGAATAGACCTAAAAAAGAAACGAGTTGAAAACTTGAAATTGATATTCCATTATTATTATCATTATGGATTCCGTTGTTGTTCGTTATCTTTTCTTCCACACCTCCATTTCCCTTCCACCCAATTGAAATTCTAATCCACTCGCTAGCTTCATCATTTCCAATATAATTTTTTTCCTTTTGTTAATTGTGTTGGAGAAATAAAATAGAAAAGAAAGATGAAGAGGGATCACGATGATAGATACGGTGGAGGTAGTTGTAGCTACGGGATTGGGAAGAGCAATAGGTTTGGAAGCGTTCGAGGTGAATGTTCATCAATGCCGAACCAGAGCCAGAATCCGAACGAGACTCCGAACGAGAACGGTAAAGCAGTAGCGAAGGTGTGGAAGGAAGAACAAGAGAGCGGTGGAATGGATGAGTTGTTAGCGGCGTTAGGTTACAAGGTTCGTTCTTCAGACATGGCTGACGTGGCAGAGAAACTTGAACAACTTGAGATGGTGATGGGAAGTGCTCAAGAAGACGGAATTAGCCACCTGGCTTCCGATACAGTTCATTATGACCCAACGGATCTATATTCATGGGTTCAAACTATGCTCACTGAACTTAACCCTTCACAAACCCTTGATCCATCTTCTCTTTTACAAAATCCCCAAATCAACAACCCTTCTTCTTCTATTCTCACATTCAACGATGACTCTGAATATGACCTCAGAGCAATTCCCGGAATGGCCGCTTACCCACCACAACAACAAAACACTAACAACGAAATGGAACCAAGCAATAAGCGATTGAAAACTACTTGGGGTGATGAATCGGAAACGGTGGTTCCGCCTCTTGCTCCGCCGCCGCCGCCGGAGCAAACTAGACCGGTGGTTCTTGTTGACTCGCAGGAAACAGGGGTTCGTCTTGTTCATACACTTATGGCGTGTGCAGAAGCTGTTCAGCAAGAGAATCTGAAACTTGCTGATGCGCTTGTGAAGCACATAGGGTTGTTAGCTTCGTCGCAAGCCGGAGCGATGAGGAAAGTAGCTTCGTATTTCGCGCAAGCACTTGCTAGGAGAATCTATGGAATCTACCCTGAAGAAACAATGGATTCGTCTTTCTCTAATGTTCTTCACATGCATTTCTATGAGTCGTGTCCTTATCTCAAATTCGCTCACTTCACAGCCAATCAAGCTATTCTCGAAGCTTTCGCCACCGCCGGGAGAGTCCACGTCATTGATTTTGGACTCAAACAGGGGATGCAGTGGCCGGCGTTAATGCAAGCCCTCGCATTACGTCCTGGTGGTCCTCCAACTTTCCGGTTAACCGGAATCGGACCACCGCAGCCGGATAACACCGATGCTTTACAACAGGTTGGTTGGAAATTAGCTCAGCTGGCTCAAACCATTGGTGTTCAGTTCGAATTTCGTGGATTCGTTTGCAACAGTCTCGCGGATCTTGACCCGAATATGCTGGAGATCCGACCCGGTGAAGCTGTTGCTGTTAACTCCGTTTTCGAACTTCACAGTATGTTAGCCCGACCCGGATCAGTTGACAGGGTTTTAAACACTGTTAAGAAGATTAAACCCAAGATAGTGACTATCGTTGAGCAAGAAGCGAACCACAACGGACCAGTTTTTGTAGACCGGTTCACGGAGGCGTTACATTATTACTCAAGTTTATTTGACTCACTGGAAGGGTCAATATCGTCGACATCAAACGGGTCGGGTTCACCAAATCAGGATCTGATGATGTCAGAGTTGTATCTGGGAAGGCAGATTTGTAACGTGGTGGCGTGTGAAGGTGTGGACCGGGTGGAGCGACACGAGACGTTGGCTCAGTGGAGGGGGAGAATGGGTTCAGCCGGGTTTGACCCGGTTCATCTTGGTTCGAATGCGTTTAAGCAAGCAAGTATGTTGTTGGCTCTATTTGCTGGTGGTGATGGGTATAGGGTGGAGGAGAATAATGGGTGCCTCATGCTAGGGTGGCACACGAGGCCACTCATTGCTACCTCCGCTTGGAAACTTCCACCCGGTGAGTCATTGTGAGTTGACTCGGTGGTCCCTATACTGTAGAGTTATTCAGGGGTAATTATGGAAATATGGTCATATTGGGGGGTTTGATTGAAACTACATTGATGTTGAGTGAGCCAGCCAGCCAGCGGGGCAGAGGATAAATAAAGAGTAAAAAAGAAAGGAAGAAAAACTACCAGAGTCTGTAATTTGTAATTCTACTCTTAATTTCGTTTTTCTTTAGTGTTTTTTTTATTGCTCTAAATTATATAATTTGTTCAATTCTTAAATTGGATGTCATTTTCTTTGTTATTTTTAATCTTCTGCTTAAGCCTGGATTTTAATCTAATTAAATTGTCCACCATGTGAGACGGTGCTGGCTTTAGACTTTGTTTAATTAGACCTTGATCTGGCAGGCATGGAAATTGCTTCTTTTTGTTGTTTCAGTTTTATAATAATAAATAACTGTAATTTTAATAATCGCATCGAGGCTCGCATCTAATTTTCTCTTATAATTTTATTTGTTCAATTATTTCTGAGTGCGATTATTTGCAAATAAAGTGAGGAATATGAAAATGTTTTGATATGGACAATGACAGTGATGTAATGAATCTTATGTTTAATTTTTTGTTTCAATTTTATTTTTCTTTTAGATAGAACACACAATATGCTGATGAAAGATACCCCATAAACATCTGCTAACAACAGGACAGAGAAATAATTTTCCATCTAATTTGCATAAAAGGAAGTCCATTCAAGAATTATACTTATATCAAACGAGTCATTTAATGTGGTAAAAATGGTTATGATAATGAAAACTTTGATCAAAAGCAATAAAAGGAAGGTAATGTAAATTATCATGAGTTTCACAACTTTACTGCTAATCTCCATCACATCAATTTATGTTACAACTTACAAACATAAAAACAATCTTTGTTATTAAGTAATCCCCTAAAGACATGCTCTCTTCTTCTTCTTCTATATGTTTTAACAGTTTCATCAATTGTTAAAGTTACTGAGATAATTCATGATATGAGCCTAATTAACCATGGAAGGTTGTCCTATATTTTGGTTGGTTTTACATGCAGAAAGTGGCATGTACTAGTTCAAAAATTGAACCACTATTGTTCAGAAAAGTACTTGTCAAAAAAACAGGTGGTAGCACGGCACACATGTTGTTGGGGGGGCTCATGACTCAAAGGTACACAACATAGGACCACACCCTCAAATCAATTTGTTATACTTTCACCATAAAATGTTTTATTGTGATTTGAATTTCTATTTGTTTGCCCTGCTAAGGAATGGCTAATAACAGAGCTTCACAATCACAAAGATAAGGATATCTGAGAAGCCATAATTAGCTAGTGAACTCCAATAGTACTCATGAACTGCATAGTTGAAAATTGAAAATATGATTTTCAACTATAGCTTAACTGCATAATTGATAATAATATGGGTAACTAGTTTTTTTCTAAAAAAAGCCTCTAGTCCTCTCAAACTCCAGTAGTGCTGCAGTGTACTCAATAATTCACCAGCAGACTTGAATTCCCTGCTGTTTTGATATTCACACATTTGTGCAGTCATCTGATCTCAACCGTTCGATTATGATCGATTGATCTAGCTTCACAAAAATCTAAAATACCAAATCAACATGGATAGTCTGATTTGCAACTGCATGAATGTATGAATTGATGCAGTGAATCCAAACCAAAAGGATCCAAGTGCAAGAGCTAGCAAATAAGGAAGCACTATTATTGATGCAGCACAGCACAACACAACACATTTACGTATGCCTCCACAATAAATAGGAAGTATTTACAAAAGATAAGGAATTACTGTTTTATTTTCTGTTTTTTTGTGATAATTTGATTTTATTGATCACTTTGTATGTCCTTGGTAACATGATTAATTATGTAGATACCTCCTTCAACTAAGGAGGATCTTTTTCTAATCGTGACTTGGAAAAGTTATGAAGAAAGCATGGGAAATCTAATAAAAAAATGGTTTGATGGGAAGTGTATAAACTATAAACTACAACTAAAAGCTTGAAAGTAACACCTTTTTAATTGTAATATTTATATATTAAATTGTAGATCTTCAGTTTAAAGATTCAACATCATTACCACAAAATATGCATTTTATACATGTAACTAGAATCACTTTTACCACAACAACGGTAGGCTCTATCAATGAGCATCTTATTCAGAGAGTTATTTATTTATTTAGTAGTAGTAGTAATTAGTAGCCTCTTCGTTTTGCTATATATATATGCTCTCTCACGATATGGTCTAGATCATAGAGTGGCATCCTATTGGTTATCCTTTTATGGGATTCCTACAGGTTGATTTTGCTAAAGGTATTATTGATGTTGTAGGTGGCGCATGATCACATGGCAAAGCACATGGCTGGGACATATGGTTTGTTCTTCTAATTAGAAATGATATTTATGGAAGGACAATATTTCATGAAATTATTATTACTATTATTAATACAACATTTATTTCAATTACGACATTACATGGTGTATTTCTTAATGCAAATTTATTACAATGTACATAACTATGTAGCAAGCCGTCTTTCCTACATAAGGGTGTTCCTACGCTATAGAAGTAGCAAGTTACCAAGTGCTGATACAACTTAATTAGTCACTTACTAACAATCAAATTCATATATATATTCTCGTTATAAGGAAAAACAATTTTTAGATTGGATACATCAGTTATTCAACGAACCTAATAAGTGTTATTTTTTTAACTGAAACTAGAGGAAGTATAAAGATGGAAGATGAGCTAGCCTTTTTGAGAAAGAGAAATTTTAGTCTTCTCCAACGAGCCGGCTCAATGATCCATTTCTCTAGGTTGGGCTCAAAAAATAGAGGCCTAGAAGTAATTGGACCATTTTGGCTCTACTCAGTTAGTCCATGGCCCATATTGAGCCACTTTTTATGCTCTTTTGAATTTTTTTTTAAAGTTTTCATATGTTAAAAATTGGATTGGATGAGTCGGCCCGCTGGCCCAGTGTCGTGAGATGGGCTAGAAAAAACACAGCTCGATAGATAATTGGGTTGGTCCAGCCTAATCTGCTTTTGCACTTTAGTACATTGGGTCGGATCGGGCTGGACGACCCAATTTGATAGCTCTAAACACACCCGGATTCGAATTTGAGAGTCAGACATGTCAATGTAGTTGAAATTGCCAATATAACCGACAGTGAGTAGGAAATATACAAATTGACATATCAATTTAGCTTGTGTTGAAAAAGCACATTACAGATCAAACATCTATTTCTACGACCTTTGTGATTGAAAAACTTCCAAATTATACAATAATAAAATGAAGTTAACGAGGGAAGGTTTTGTTTTAATAACCTTGACTTATGGCTTTGATGTGATTTGCAATACATTTACCCGTCTCATATTTTCAAATGTTGTGACTTTTAAAAAGTAGATGTTGCGGATTTAGTTGATACATATTGCAGAAGATCTTATTATTAAATGTAAAAGATATACATGCACCATAAATAGTCCTTGTTACTAGTAGCTTTTATTAATATCAGTACCAGTATTAGTATTAATTAGTCTATTATTTTCTTCATCACTTTGGTTTAACTGTAAGGTTGATGGATATATTGAGAAAAGAAGGCTGTGGAGGCTAGTGATAGTGATTGGCATGAAATAGGAAGGTTGTTGGTGATATGTTTATCCTATTAATTACTTAATGATACACACATAGAGATAGAGGTAGGGTACAGCTATAATCTAAAGCTTTGCCATTAACACAATTGGCTTAAGTATTTTCAATGCTTCTCCTTCATTGAAATTTTCAATGCCTGGTCACTTCAATCTAGTTTATACACAGCATATATTTTATTTTGAAAGAATGAAATGAAATGGAAACAAATTCTGTTTGAATTTATTTATTTAACATGAGAGAAAGAAATAGACATTAAGTAACCATGAATTATACTTTGTTTATTTTGTTTCTCTACATATAGTGGACGTACGGTTGGATTATAACGGCTACCCTTTATTGGTTACTTGGGAAGAATGATGATGATCTCTTCTCTTAGGAAATAGGTAGGTGGTAATTAAAGGAAAAAGATTAAAGGGGCATATATCCTCCATCTCAATCAACATATAACTGGTTCATAGTAATCTTTGACACATGTATGGTGTCAAAATTAACAAAAGCCTAAGTAGATGCCCCTTCTTAGTCAAAATTATTATACTTGCTTTACTACTCAGTAGTCAGTACCACATGGAAATGAGGCACCAGCTGGAGAGTCCTATTCTCATAATCTCATTTCAATATATTTAATTCTTCAGCAAACTATTATTAATCCATCTGCAGTGGCGGAGCTAGAATGAAAAAGTCGGGTGGGCCACTAAAATAAACTTGTGTTGAGGAATGACGAGATTGACGGCGAGGAACGACGACACGCAACAACGATGAATGACGGCGAGCAACGACGATGAATGACGACGAGCAACGGCGATGAAAGACGATGAATAGTGAGGAACGATGACTGAAGAAGAGAAAACGTGAGAGGATTGTGCAAAAAAGAGAGAAATCGGTTCAGTAATTGCTGGTTTTGAGAAGAGGATGAAAGCTGATTTGGTTTTCTATTTCTTCTTCTTTTTCTCTTCTCTGCGCGTGAGAGTTGAAACGAGAAAAAGAAGTATCTAATTAACTGATGATGCGCTGTCAAGTTGTGAGAAGAAGAGAATTTGTGTGGCTCTTTTAAAAAAATAAGGGTATTTAAGTAATTTTCTCTATATAAAAAAAAATTGTTTTTTTTACTGGGTGGGCCGTGGCCCTGCTGGGCCACCCCCTGCCTCCGCCACTGTCCATCTGTATGTATATGATTTAGGAGCATGCATGCATATTTACTAACTAACTATTACTTGCTGATTTAATTTACAATTGTTCAATTTATGTATCCTAACAATGTAATACATAAAATACGTGTAAAAAAAGTCATGTTTCATGTTAGAAGATAAAAAAAGTCTGTCAAAAAAAAAATTCAATTATTATTATATTGACAAGCTTATATACTTCTTACATGCGAATTCGACTCATATGTATGATTTTATGTTTCTTTCAATAGATGGGTCCATCAGGTATATAAGTAGCAGGTCAACATTAGACGATCACTAGTGGAATTGATAAGCATTGCACCAAATTAGCTATAGTTACCAAGCTAGATTAATGATGATTAATAATTAATTAAGTGCAATTATCAGATCTCATGGCACAACACTCGATCTTAAGCAATTGACCTTAAGGTCACAATCAAAGAAAACCCATATCCGTATTAAGCCCAATAACGGCCCAACAGTGCACCGCAGAGTGCGGTCCAAACGATACGTGCATTACAGTTGATCAACGGACGATATCGCACCCGCAGATCCAACGGCGTGAACTGCGCCACATCATACATGTTGGAGCGGCCAAGGCACCGCACCTGGCACCTATAAATACCAGCTCAGCCTCTGGGCCAGGTACGCACCTCTCATTTGGACCTTCAAACACCAACAAATTTATTCTACAATAATAACATTTCAAATTAATATTTTAAACTCAAAAGAGTCATTTCTAATATAATAGCAATCAATTTCAATCCTAAACCAATTTAAATCCTAAACCAATTTCAATTTCAATCCTAAATCAATTTCAATCCTAAACCAATTTCAATCATAAACAATTTCTATCTTAAACCAATTTCAATTTCCTACCCTACACTAAAATGTCTAAACATTTGTTCTCCTAACCACCTATAGTCAAACTACACTAAAATGTCAACGAAAACAAAAAACCGAAAAAACAAACAAACGTAACTTACTTGAAAGAGGGAGAGCTCTGGTGGTGGTTGCACAGTGGTGGTTAAGAGGGAGAGCTCCGGTGAGAGAGAGAGAGAGAGAGAGGGTGTGGTTGAGGAGAGAGAGAGAGAGATGCTTCGTGAGAGAGAAAAGGGAGAAGATGATGGTGGTGATTTTGGCGGTGGTGAAAATGGAGATATGAGAGAGTGGTGAAAATGGTGGTGATTTTCAGTGAAGAGGAGAGAAAGTTACAGAAGAATAGAGGAAATGAAAGAGAAAAGGAAGGAGTTTCGGGTAAAACAAAAGTGCTTGACATTAGTGACGGATATTCCGTTGCTAACCTTTGCACACATACCAAGGGACTGCAACGGTCAGAACCCCTTTGCGTGGGAATCAAAACCTGTTGCTAATCCCTTAAAATTTGTCGCTAATAAACCTAGGTTTGCGTGCAATTTTTTAAAATGTCTCGTTCCCTATTAGTGACAGACTATTCCGTCGCTAATGCACATAAATCTGTCACTAATGGTCACGCGTACGCCCTTTCCAATATCCGTCGCTAATGTCATTAAAGTCTGTCCTAATTATTGTGTTAGCGACGGATATTGATTCCCGCTCTAATATCCGTCGCTAATCATGTTTTTTTGTAGTGTGACTTATGTTTGCTAATTGTTGTACCAACTACTCAATCCGGCCTCACCCAAGTCCGAGTAAGGTATTGATCAAAAGATTAAAAAAAATCTGCCAAAGCATACTTTTTTTGGACAAACGCTTCTACACTTCTTACATGCGAATTCAATTCATATGTATGATTCCATGTTATTTTCAATAGATGGGTCCATCAGGTATATATGTATAGCAGGTCAACATTAGACTAGTCACTAGTGGAATTGATAAGCATTGCACCAAATTAGCTATAGTTACCAAGCTAGATTAATGATGATTAATGATTAATTAAGTGCAATTATCAGATCTCATGGTACAACACTCGATCTTAAGCAATTGACCTTAGGGTCACAATCAAAGAAAACAAGTCATAGCAGGCAAATTTTATGGTGTTGGGTTCATGACATGGACAAGTGGTTAGTCTCACTATGACAGCTTCTATCATCAAGCACTACTCTTTTTCTACCTTGGAAAAAACATAAGGGACCCTCCAAAGTATGAGAAAAGTTTCTTTGCATCTTCCACTTTGAAGTGCACAAATGGGCCTTTTTCAACCAACTACTTCTTAGTTTAGTTTCCCTTCTCCTATGAGTATGAGTAAATCAGCCATCACATAATTATCCACTATTGAAGTTAAAAGGCCATCTCTTTTTGAATGATTAATATATTGAAAAAGCAAAGTTGAAGAAGAAAAGTTGAAGTGTTTTTGCTCTGAAAACCTATTTTTAAGCTAATAGAACTCATCCACTATTTATTAAAGTTTCTCGTCATCCAATTGACTTCTTTCTTTCACCATTAGAATAGAAATAAAGAAAGGAAAACCAATAATTTGTGAATCTTTTTTTCTCACCTTAATAATAATATTGTAGTACAGCTTATCAGTCAATAGAAATATAGAATATATACTAGTGTTGCCTATGCGTTATTATCTCTATATCAATCCCAATGGCTTATGCATGCCTTAAAAAGATTGATTGATATTTATATAAGGGAATTGACCCTTCCACTATTGAAATTCTAGAATCGACCTTTCCATCCTTCGGATGGTCATTTTATCCATCCTTTATTTTTATTCTATGTTCGATAATGTGTACTATTACATTTTTACTAGGTGTATTTTTTTTTTTTGAAAACTTTTTTTTTACTAGGTGTATATGAAACACAATAATATATCTTATTTATTGGTGTGTGTAACACACACACACACACGAACACAATACTTGATAGAATAAACATTTATCGTATCTCTATCATATTTTTTATATATATTTATTCAACTTTTATATCATATTTTGTCATTGTCATATCCTAACCATTGAACCAACACTTACTATTATTATTATTTGGTGAAAAGGAGGCCTAAAGGCCCAATGAACTCAAATTCTCATTGATGGGCCAAAAGGCCCACAAACATCAGAAGCTATTACATAGACTAAAAAGTCCGGGATATCATCAAAAATTACAAATTTGTCCCTTATCCTATGGCTCTCTTTTACCAACGTACTAGCGGTATACCTGTGCATATGCACGGGTACCATCATGTTCTTTATATGACTTGTCTCAATTAAATATATATATATATATATATATATATATATATATATATATATATATATATAAATTCAAAATTTAATTTTTCATAACAACAAAGTATAATATTTCTCGTTGGAACTCAAAAATATTTTTGTATAAGTGACAAAAATTTATGATGTGTTTTTTAATGACCCGTATTTTTAATAGTTTTAGTAGATTGGTATATTATAGTTGATTGTAGAAAATAAACAGTAAATTTATAGTAATTTTCAAAAATTATAATCATTAATGACAGATATTTATCCCGTATTTTTTTATATATCAGTGGTTAAAAGATAGATATTAGATTTACGGTAGTCTTCAAAAATTATAATTCTAGATGACAAATATTTATCCTGTGTTTTTTATAAATCAGTGATAGTTATTTGTCTTTTTTTGGGTATTAGTGACATATATTTATCAGTAGTTTGAATAGTCATTAATAGATCTTCTTGTTTTTTCCTAATAGACTAAAAGTTATTTTCGAATTTTTCCTAGTGGTTAAATTGATTTGTTTTAGTAGATTATAGTAGATAGTTGAAGATAGATAGTAGATTTAAAACGGTCTTCAAAATTATAATTATGAATGACAAAAATTTATCATAGTTATTTGTCATTTTTTGAGTATCAGGGACAAATATTTAATGGTGGTTTGAATAGTCATTAAGTCATCTTGTTTTTTTCTAAAAGAGAGAAAAACATATTTAATTTTTTTTGCTAGCAGTTAAAAATAAAAAAATAGATAATTGATTTATAATAGTATTTGTATTTTGTTTCAACTTTTTTCCCTTTCTCTCTTCTTCTCTCTCACATGTCTTTCTCTCTTTTTCTTCTCTCTACATATTTTTTAAATTTTTCAAAAAGTAATTTTTTAGCTTTCAAAAAGTCACTTTTCAGTTTTGGAAAAGTGTGCATATCTTTTGGTAGTAAATTACTAAGTTACCCCCAAGTGAAGTTAATTTTGATAATTTTTTGAGTGATGGGTCTTTTTGTTTATAGTATAGTAGATAGATAGATAGTAGATAGATAGCAGATTAGGTGCAGCAAGCATTCAATTCACGCCCAATTGTTATCCATTCAATCTCGCTAATCCCTTTCCCTACCTCTAGAACTTCTCGAGACACGGGAAAAAATTGCCGGTTCTCAGCATTACGATGCTTCAGCATCTCAATCGCCTCCTTAGAATCAACCTTAATTATCAACTTGTTGTACCTTTTGCTCCACGCTAACGAGATTCCATGGAACATACCCCAAATTCTGCCTCAAGAGCTGTACAACCATCTAGTTTGTAAGTAAAAGCAAAAACAAAATTACCATTGCAATCTTGAAGGATTCCACCACACCCATTATCATGACCCAAATGAATGGCCCAAAATTAAAGAAAGAGTGTTGTACCCAAGCATCTGCATTTAGAAGATTTTATAATTTGAAGATGTAACTGTATGGTGTTAGGAATGGTGTGTTGTCAAGCTAGTAGTGACTAAGAGAAATCTTCCATTAGATTATAGGGTTAAATGCAATTTTGGTCCTCCTATTTTACTTATTGTGCAATTTTGATACTCCTACTTTTTTTGGGCAATTTTGCTCCTCCTATTTTACAAAATTGTGCAATGTTGACCAAGTTGGAATTTCAAGCTCTAAGATGCTACTGATGTGTCAGTATTTTACATTTTAATTGACACGACAATTGATTAAGCCTTGTAGGCATGCCTCTTAATTTCTTTTATTAAAAAATATTTACTTTAATTTTATAAAATATTTATTTAAAATAATGAACATTGCATTTGTTATGGGATGATTCGAATTTAAATACACAGTGAATTAACCGTGAAAAAATTGGATTTCTGAGAAGAAAGAAAGAAAGGTCGTGACTTGTAAAATATAAAATTTAGTTATTTAAGCCATATATAAATTGTTTATTTATTTTAAATAAACATTTTATATAATACAAAATTAATGTAAAAATTGTTTATTTATTTTAAATAAACATTTTATGTAATAACAATTTGGGGCTTTCGTTAAGAGTTGGGCTACAGAAAAGGTTATCTATAGGTTGGATTAAGGTACTCCACCGAATACTGATAGGTGTGTGAAGCCGCTAAAAAAGGAAAGAGCTACCATCAGATTAGTGCTGATAGAGTGAAAGCCACCGTGGTCGTTGGCTCTTAAAGTGGGTGGCAATGTTTGCAGTCCCACATCGAGTAGATAAGAAGACTCAATGTGGCACTTAAGCCACGAGGCTCTCCCACCTGCATGATGGATAGTCTTTTGGATTGGGCTCTCCTCATGGTCTTAAGTCCTAATAATTTTGGTGCTGTTATCGAGCTACACTCATGGCCGACGGAACATGATCCCGCACTCGCATAGGAAAAGCCAATAACAAACTCACCACCAACGAGGCTAAACCTTACCAATCCCCAAACCACCCTCACCTTTTAATGATGCCTTTTAAAGGAGATGATAACATAAAAGTAACAACTATTAAAAGAAATAAAAAAAAAAGTAAGTCATTTTAAAGTGAGGGAGGGAGTACTACAGAAATTACAAGTCTTAAAAATTCAGAAAATAAAGTTTCGTATGGACAATATTTATATAATTTATTTATGTCAATATGTCATTTGTTTTAATTTGATGCAGTGGTAATTTTTTGGCAAATTATATTATTGGACATGTGTTCAAACCCACACACAGATAAAAAGGCTTCTATTTCTTGAATTAAAAATGCATACAAAAATAATATTTTAGAAGATGCATCAGATTGGTTCAAACCCCAGACAACACATACATTGAAGATTCTTTCGCCAATTGAGCTACGCTAATTTTCTAATTACTAAGGCCTTTTCTAATATAAGATACTTAATTTGAGGCGCTTTTTATCCATTAAAAAATAATTTTTTGGGGCCAAAAGCAATATGGCGTTTGAAAGCGTACTTCCTATGTTAAAGTTACACTTTTGATCATTAACAAAATATGATATGGTGTTTGAAAGCGTACTTCCTATGTTAAAAAAATGAAATGAAAGAAATGAATGTTATAAGTAGTAGTTAATTGAGTTTATAAATAACTTCTATTTGCATGAAAATGTAATGTTTTATGGGTACTTCTAGAGTGAGTAAATAAAATCTCTCACAAGTGAACCACTAAAAATAACCGTAGGATATTGTATAAAATGATATGAGTGGTTAAGATCGAATCAATCAATATTAAATTTCAATTGTTGATGAATTTTTATACTGCATTCTACAGTCATATTTAGTGGTTCACCGGTGAAGGATTTGATTTGATCTATCACCCTAGTGTGGGGGAGTTGGTAAACTCCAATTTAGTGCATTTTTATAGATTATTTTGACACATTTTTAGAGCAATAATTATTAATTAAATAAATGTTAACTCAATTTGCTCTATTTTTGCAGAAAAGCGGAAAAAAGGAAATATGAATAATATATATATATATATATATATATATATATATATATATATATATATATATATATATATATATATATATATATATATATATATATATATATATATATAACATCACATAGGTTTGATCAAGTTAAAGAAAAAAAAGGCTTAAAGCCCATTAAAACAACAAAAGGCCATACGGCAACTTTGAGAAGAAAATGGCCCATTGGCCAATTGAAAGTGATGAGGAAAGGAAAAGAAGATTCAGGCCCACACTCACCTTAATTGAAGAAAGAAAGAATTGTTGGTTAAGAAAAGAAAGTGAGGCACGTGTGATGCAATACATGATTGGAGTGTGGGCCACGGAACCCTATGCTTCAATTATAAAAAGGCATAAACCACAAACACAAAGCCAACAGCGCCAAAAACTTGTTGCGTCAATGACACACTTAGAGTAAGTGTACTCTATCGCAGAAGTAGTATAAAAAATACCGTCTCTACAGGGATTAATTAATAAGTACTAAACTAGTCGAGATTAATTATTATTTAGACGAACGAATGTTTGGTGATTGTAGAAACTAAAATAACAAGAAATAAATAGCAAGAGTTTAAATTGTAATGTTTGATTAATGGAGAGAAGCCTAGGGTCGCGGTTTCACTTGCAAGCTTCGATTCCCCTATATCTAATTCTACCTGAATTCCCTTATTTTATTCAATTACCAATCCCTTTACTAAAACTATTAATCTGTTTGGTCATTCGTGATTAATATTCTTTTTCCTAAATTAACCCTAGTTTGGTCAATTTAAATTTAAGAAAAGCATAAAGTACAAAAAGGTTGAGTGATTGGAAGACTAAATTAAAGTTTGGTCATTCATTAATTATAGTCTCAATTATCCTATAGGTCCACAAACTAGTTGTAGTATGGTCGCTAATCAACTAATTGATTATGAACATGCAAAGGGTTGTCAATCCTAATTATGTGATAAAACAATAGGATAATATTAATTAAAATAAAAATAGGAATTCAAACGAGAAATTAGAACATAAAGAGGTCTCTAATCATGCAAGATTCACCTAAGACCCTAGAAGAGGATTTAGGTATCCATAATAGTCAAGAACAATGAAATAAAAATAAGGTTTATGAATTACAAAAATAAGAATAACCCGGATGTAGAGAAAGTCTTAATCTTTGTCTTCAATCTCCTTATTCTGCTCTAGAGCTCTCTCACGGTGTCAAGAACGAGTACCAAAATTCTTCTCTCCCTCCGCCGCATCCGTGTAGTTCTCCTTTTTGTATGTGGTGTGTGACTCCCTCATTCACAAGTGAAGCCCTCCTTTTATATCGGTTCCTTTTCTTTCTCTCCAAGCTAGGGATAAGTCAAGATTGCTTCCACTTTTAATTGCAAGATATGCCAATCCCTAAATATTAGGATTTAGATCCTTCCTAACTATGTGTTGCTTGCTATCCACTCCATGTCTCTTTCTTTCTCTCCAAGTCACATGTGCATCACTTTTAATTGAAATCTCCAAGAGGATATTCTTCTTTTTATTACTGTGGGCCTTCTTGCATTAATGGGCTTGGGCTTGGGCTTGCTTTCTTTTATTCTAACATTTCTTCTAATTTCAGCCCACAATTATATTATTTTCTTTCTCTACCTTCCTGCAAATATAGAGTAATTTAAGTCAGTTATTTATTTAATCAGTAATAATTACTCTAAAACAACTCAAAATATCTCTAATAAATGCACTAAATTAGAGTTTATCAAGCACCCATGTTTTATTATAATATTCTCATAAATGTTTTTAAAATCTATATAGTTCAAAAATAAAATTAAGAAAGTGGTAGAATGAAATAAAATAAAGTTTGAGTTTTGAAATTAGTTTGATTTTGTTATGGTAATGTTTCTATATGCTATTAACACCCCTAAAAGGCCCATTTTCTCACTGGCCCAACCTCTAAGGTGAGCCCATAATTCAACGCTTCAGATGCAGCCAACACATTCAACGGTTCATGATCATTAGGTCAACACCATTCAAAGCCTATAAATACCACATTCAATGCTCATTAATGGTAGGCTATTCGATTCATAACACACTCTGCTTGACTAACTTACTGACTTGATCGTCAGAGTGTCATTGCAGGACCAACAACCCAACCTCGACTGGAACATTGAAGATCAAGGATCACACCTACCAACTACCCCAAGTCGACTTCTAAGGTCAGGAGTACGGTACAGAACATTGGCGACCTCAGTGGGAGGGTCAGTACTCAGACCTCGTCCTTTTACCTTGATCGACAATGGCCCCGGTCCTACGTCCGAAGGCCACTAACCTGGCAGTCGAGCCTGTGGCCGACCCTGGTCAGCTAGTACTACCAGAGACCGCCCCTCAGGAAACTCCAGAGGGACATGTGCAAGACGTCCCGAATTCAACTCAAGCTCAGCTTCGACATCCGAACAACAACTTCGTGCTGATCCCTGCAAGTTCGGTAAGGAACCGGCTTCCGCCCCCTCCTCCGGTCCCGGCCCCGCCAGCGCTCTCCGTTCCAGCCGACGCAGTGCAGCAGCTCGTGCGACTACTGGCTCGGCAGGAGTTGGCCAATCAGGCTAGAAGTTTCCGTTTCACTGAACTTGAAGCAGAGGTGGTTGAACTTCGGGCCCAGGGGATCGCCGACCAATGCTCCCCAGAACCGGACTCTCCTGAAAGAAGGAACCCGGCTCGTATGAGGAACCGATCTCCATCAAGAAGAAGGAATAACGGATCCCCATCCCTAAACGATCAGTTACGACATCGCTCGCCCCGACCTCATTCATCCTGGGCATCGTCGTCCCCACGTAGGCGGTCGAGGAGCAGGGGAAATTCACCCAAGGAACAGGCACGACGCGTCGACCCTCATCGTCGTCATCGAACCCCTCCACGAGCACAAACATCCAAGCGAAAGGGACCTTTTTCGGAGGATATCGACAGCTACCGAGTCCCTCGGCACCTAGAAAAACCACCTGAAGGATTGAAGACCTACGACGGGACTGATGACCCAGACAGACATGTCGATCAGTTTGACCATATCATGCAATATAGGAACGTCCCAGCTGAAATGAAATGCCGGATCTTTCCCTTAACACTCGACAAATTAGCGTCGGAGTGGTTCCGATCCCTGAAGCCAAACTCCATTTCAACTTGGGATCAGCTGACAAAGATGTTCAGCGTTCACTTTAACTTCGCCAAAAGTAAGCCCAAAAACAAGATCGTACTAATGTCCGTGGTGCAAGGGGAGAACGAACCTCTGAGAGATTACATTGAAAGATTCAATAGAGAAGCCTCCCAAGTCCGCAACCTGGACAACGTGTTCCGGATATTTTTCATGACCCAAGGGCTGCTCCCCGGAAGTCCGTTCAAGAAGCACACCCTCAGGTGGGAACCCAATACCTTGCAAGAGTTTCTCGAAATATCGCAATGCTTCATCAACGAAGAAGAAAGCGGCAAGACCGGGAAAATCCTAACACCGGTCGGGCCTTCGATCTCCGGATTTAGTGCTTCGAAGGGCTAACGTCGGACTAAAGAACGCCGGTCAAGGGAAACTCGCGCAAAACTGGGAAGGACCCTACCGTGTCAAATCCAAGACCGACAACGGAGCTTTCTCACTTGAGACCCTCAGTGGAAAGCCGATTGAGCGAACTTGGAACGCAACCAAGCTGAAGAAATACTATGTTCAAGAACTCCTTTGCATCTATTTAAAAATCCTTTTCTCGAAAGGCAATTTTCTCCCTAAAGACGCCACCTCTTGGCGTGCCAACCTGCTGTAATGATTCACTCATCAATTAAAGTGACACCCATGCCTGCATTCATAACATCTTCATTTTTTCAAATAAGATAAATCGAACAGGGACCGATCTTACGATCTCCCCGCAACCATGTTAAGGTCGCGACTCCATGCCTGCGTTCATAACATCTTCATTTTTTCAAATAAGATAAATCGAACAGGGACCGATCTTACGATCTCCTCGCAACCATGTTAAGGTCGCGACTCCATGTCCGCGTTCATAACATCTTCATTTTTTCAAATAAGATAAATCGAACAGGGACCGATCTTACGATCTCCCCGCAACCATGTTAAGGTCGCGACTCCATGCCTGCGTTCATAACATCTTCATTTTTTCAAATAAGATAAATCGAACAGGGATCGATCTTACGATCTCCCCGCAACCATGTTAAGGTCGCGACTCCATGCCTGCGTTCATAACATCTTCATTTTTTCAAATAAGATAAATCGAACAGGGACCGATCTTACGATCTCCCCGCGACCATGTTAAGGTCGCGACTCTTTAAAACTAGTTAGATCCGAGCCGAGTCTCGGTAAACCGTTTTAACGAGAGTTGGTTTTCAGGAACCAAGGTTTCCAGAACGACCATTGGCCACAGATGCCAAGATCCCAAAAGGGCGAGTTAAATCTGGGCCGAGTCTCGGTAAACTGCCCTAAGGACGACGCACGTGATTTGCAAATTTAAATGCATTCATTAAACGATGTTGAATATCAAGCAAGCATACAACGACAAAAAAACGAAGATCGGGCAACGATGAAGCTTGGGCGCTTCTAATTCGGTCACACCAAGGTCGCAATACAGCCACGAGTCATGCAAGTCAAGGTCGACTATCAAACGACCAGACTTGGGGGGCAACTGTTATGGTAATGTTTCTATATGCTATTAACACCCCTAAAAGGCCCATTTTCTCACTGGCCCAACCTCTAAGGTGAGCCCATAATTCAACGCTTCAGATGCAGCCAACACATTCAACGGTTCATGATCATTAGGTCAACACCATTCAAAGCCTATAAATACCACATTCAATGCTCATTAATGGTAGGCTATTTCTATTCATAACACACTCTGCTTGACTAACTTACTAACTTGATCGTCGGAGTGTCATTGCAGGACCAACAACCCAACCTCGACTGGAACATTGAAGATCAAGGATCACACCTACCAACTACCCCAAGTCGACCTCTAAGGTCAGGAGTACGGTACAGAATAGATTTCATTTCAAAAAATAATAATTCTATTTCAATGCGAAAGTAACATTTTCACCTTGTCAGGATAAATGCAAAAAAAAAAAAACCAGTAGATTATATTTCTAAAAAGCATTACTATTCAGATATATTTTTATGTTTTACAAAAAAAAAAACATTTTTGCACTTTTTAAATGTTGAGTTTCCATATTTTTACATTTTTAAAACTCGAAAGTGTAAATCTGTTCAGGGGAATTACCAGAATTAACAATTGTTTGGGGTTTCTTAGCAATGTTGAGGGGATGTGAAAAGTAAGACTATTTATACAATTACTCAGTGGGTCCGTTCCTAGCCCAAAACAGCATATGGACCAACTTCGCGGGCAGCATTTTGCAGTCCATGTGCCATCTCCACATCTCCTAAAGGATTATGATTTATATACCCCACCTCCCACTTGGCACACATATTTCATTTTATTCCATTTAACCCCTTACCAAAACGCACTAATCTGAGGTCAAATTTTTAATTTTCCAGAATTATGTTAAATGCGGTAATTCCGGAAGCCAAAATTGTAAAAATTTCAGTAACGTGCAAAGTGTGTTCCGTATTTATGTGTAATACATAACTCTAGAAGTGTTTTTTCCTATTCCAGATTTATGTTTAAACATATTTCCGAAACTATTTTATTGCTTCTAGATTTATGTGTAAGACATAAATCCAGAAGTGTTTTTTCCTATTTCAGATTTATGTTTAAACATATTTCTGGAACTATTTTATTGCTTTCGGGTTTATTTTTTTTATAATTCTGGAAATATGGTTTTTTTTCACTTTTTTTGAAGGCCTTGATATTGCCGACAATTTTGATCAACGGTCAATATCGCACCGACTTTTGACATCTTTCGCTATATTCTTAGTTATTTGGTGACTACCTGCAAACTGTGAGGGATTCATTACTTGTTAGTCATGTGAGAGAGCAATCGATAGAAAAGTGGATGACGATGCCTGATATGGTGCACGTTAAAACAACCAGATATAACGTCGCCCTAGTTGCATTATCATTGGTTGATGGAAGGTCATGGACTTTTTTACCGCTACGAGGTAGATATATAGCTCGTGACACCAGGACCAGTTTGATCGGTGTTGGGTTTGTCCATGGAAATCACAGGGTGCCGGTAATTACATTGTTTCATATTTTGTGTTTATGTTTATTACAGTTAAGATGATGTTATAAACGGTTCTAACCTTTTTTTACACACAAGTTAAGTTGAATTCTGGAAGTCAATTACTTTCTGGAAGTCAATTACTTTCTGTTCATGAGTCTTGGCAACATCGGACTGCTTACTCCAGATCCAGATGTACACACCGGTCCCATTGAGGTTGTACACGTAACCACACCTACATTGATGTAATTATTAAACGATGTATTGTGTAGTTTTATAATATATTATGGCACGACACTTTTGATATTATGGCACGACACTTTTGTTTACACTTTTGACGAAAATCGTTATAATTGATCAACCACACTTTTGATATATCTAACACTTACAAAAAAAAATTTAAAAATACAAATACGTCTCAGATTTATATCTAAACGATATATCCGGAAGTTGAGCTATTCCGGATTTATCTTTTAAATATAAATCTGGAATGGATTCTTTTAATTCCAGATTTACGTTAAGGATAAATCCAGAAGAGAGTTTTTAATTTCGAAATTACGCTAAATAAGATAAACCCAGAAGTATGTTTGTATTCCAAATTTATCTCTTATAAGGTCATTCTGGGAAGAAAAAAAACTCAAAAATTATACCTAAATGATAAATCCAGAATATCTTAAGAGGTAAAATGGAAAGAACGCGTAATTGTGGGGTATATAAATCATAACCCTCTCAGAAATTAGGATAGGCCCTGTTAATGCCTAAAGACCAAATCCTTGTATACAAATAGTTCTTCTCATGACCAGAAAAAAGACCTTTAAACAAAGATTTGGCTTTTTATCCCAAAGAAAAAAAAATATTTGGCTTCTTAGATAGAAGAACAAGTATTTGAAAAAACCAAAAAGTTTTATTCTTTTCTGACTACATTCTATTCTATGATCATGAAAAAGCAAAAATAGACTTATTTAACTCTCCACTTCTCTTTAAGAAATATATTCCAAATTTGACCAAGTTGTTTATATATAAGCTAGAACCACTTAAGGCCGAAATTCAAAGTCAATAGCAACACGTGTTGCATGTGTGTTGATGCTAGCTTCTGCGCAATGATGGCTCTCCTCCACCATTCTTTGACGGCTTCACGTCTCCACGTCGGGAGGTGTCCTTATAAAGATACTGAGGTTTAAGTCAATATTAGCGCTCAGAATAAGAGGAGAGCAATATCGGAGTTTAGTCAAGCTAAAAAGCATAGCAAACCTATGGGGAGGAGACCTCTAGGTATTGTGTTACCGTCCAGAAACCCTAGGGGAGGAACTAGGGTTTAGTTTCGACCTCTGATGCGAGTGTGAGTTCAGTGCCGAAAAGAGTCTACTCGGTATAGTGCTCGGAACCAGCTCTGGGACTCAATATTCTTTGAAGAATATCTCAGCATTCTCCTGAGACCACCCTACCTATGAGAGCTCCGATCCCTATCTACCATGATAGTGGTCGGTCAAGCTGTGAGTTGTTGCTACAATGTTCTATAGATAGATAGCTCAGTGTCAAGCTAATCGACACTAGACGTGACCATAACAATGTGATATAAAGAAACCAATGATATAAATTTCTATAAGTTTTTTCTAAAGTAAAGTATCTTATGTACTGATAATGAATAAGTGAAAAATATATACCATTCAATATTAAGTTGTACAAGCACACAAATGGACTTTAAAGAGTACATCACATGGAAACGATTTTTGGATGGGATATAGTTTTTAAACCAAATGATTTGTTTAACCATGCCTTCCAGCCACCATTGCTTTTCTGAGATATTAACTTTGATTGTGGTTCTGTCTTTGATGAGTACACTTGCTTTTTGCATAGCACAAAAATCCTCGCCTCATAAGATCCTATGGGTTCCAATGGACTTAGAGCTATCCAAAAAGTTTCAACAAACAAAATAACTTTTTAGCTTATAAATTACAAGGATCCAAACTTCACAATATGTAAACCGTTTCCCAAGCCTTAATAAAAAATCATATGCCAATGAGGAACAAACAACACAAGGGTAATAAATACACATTATATGAATAATTCTCTAAACTAAAAAATTTTGTAAATGAGTACCTACATTTATTAATTATTTGTAATTGATTTATTAATTACTAATTATTTGAAAGTTCAGAAACTCAATTAAATTTCAAGGACCCAATTACAAATTATTGACAAGTTTAACTATAAATGTTTTGAAAATCAGACCGGACATCGAACCGACGAGACCTCATTAGGGTCATGGTTCAACTGCTTTAAATTGCTCAAACCCGAATGAAACAATGGTCAATCTGTTCAAATAGTTGAACCAGAGACAGTGTCGAGTCATGGTTTAACCGATTTAACCATTCGGTTTGTTTGGTTCTTAAAGAAAAAACTTAAGTAAAATACTCTAGATACTGGTGGTGCTGTTCCTCCCATAATAAGTTAGGCAACTGCTAGGAACTACCTGGTAGGTGTATTTATTAGCAATTGTTATGTCAGTTAACAAAAAACTGACACTTTATCTATCTCTAAAATAGGACATACAACCCCTATAGTACTACTGTATGTAAGTACCGCTCGTTCTTAAAACACCAAAACTATGAATTACAAATTTATTTAGTTGAAGAATATATTTAAAAAATCTTAATTTTGTTGAGGAATTACCTAGTGATCAAACCTATAAACTAGGCCAATCATATTTCAACTCTCATAATATCACTTCTTTACATTGTTTCAAGAGGGTGAAATACATTATTAAACATATGTTATATGCAATACTTGTTTACACTTTACACTATAGTGTATATAACTAAATCACATTCACACACACATACATGAGAAATGGCATTTTGAATGCATCATCATTCATTACTTTGTATGACAAAAAAAAAGAGTGCAACTTGGTGAATGAAAAGAAGAAAATACCATCAGATCCTGCATTTGGATGGTAAAGAAGAAAATTGGTAGCATCAAATCCAAGAACAGGAAGCCTCCCTTCACGAGCATATGATTTCAAAGCAATCTCAATGACACCAGAAACAAGCTCTTTCTCATTAACCACAAACCTTATAGGCCCAGCACTCCCTATAATATTAATAGTCACCAAAAACCTACTATAGTAATTTCCTCTGTTTCTGCTCTTCCGATGCACCACAATTTTCTCAAAAGCACTTTTTTTCAACATCTTTGGCTTTTTTCTCTTCCAACCCAAGTGATAAAAAATCCAAAAGATTGTAACTTTGGTGGTGAAAAACAATGAAGAGTAAAAGGGGTTTAAGGGTCGAAGCCAAGGCAATGATAGTACCAAGCATTCATGGATGATCCAAATAAGGAGGAAAGAGATGTTGTGTGAAGAGTGTTTCCACGTGATGAAGCAAAAGAAAAGAACATGAAAGGAAGAACAATAAGCAACATTCAAAGCACGTTTGAAAGGTTTTAAGAAGAAGAAAATTAAACTGTCACAACCTGACCTGAATGCTTCTAGCTCATACTCTTATATATTCATTTTATTTTATTTTACTGTTTCTTCTAGAATTGTTGTTTGTTTAATGTTTTTTAAAAACAAACTTTATTCTGCCTAATTTGGATCGCTCAATAACACACATTTTATTCTGTTTTACTTTCTTTATAGTTTTTATTCGGCATAAGCATGATTGACTTAAATGAGAAATATAAGTTGATATTATTTTATAAGATTGACATAACTCTGGGCTACAAAAGCAAATGGAAATTTTAATTAATGTAAGGTGGCAAATGGCTTCTTGGTGTGTAATGTGGACATGCCTTTGGTGCAGCATTCTTTTTGAGGGGTTGCTGCATGGAGCAGGCAACCTTCAAAAGGTGCACTGAATGAATATTGATGGGGTCAGGGTAAGTAAGGTATTGTATGAAAGCTGTGTTATTCTTAATTTTCCTTTGTAAATAAACTTGTTGGCATCTAGTTTTGAATATTCCTCCTCTATTTGAGAGCTTGAGGCCTCTCACTCTCAGTCCTGCGTGAGCACATGCAAATGTTTTTTCTTTAATTAGTTTTATTTTCTGTTCCCCCTTTTTAAAAAGAGTTTATATATTTAATATTGACCATCTGATATGATTCTTACTTTAAGTATGTGAGGTTATTCATAATAGTAATTATTTATTAATTTTAAATTATTTTACATGAATGATTTGGGACATATTCAATATACACAAAGATTGTGTGCTTTTGTGACATCACTATGTTAACTCTGATGTTGTCCTTTGAATTAGAAAATCTATTTGTTCACATGATTGTTCTTCATAGTTTATACATTTATATTAAAATGAAGTTTACAAAATTATCCTTCATTTTAACTATTTAACTTCGTTAATATTTAATTTTCCTTTCAATTCTTTTAAATTTGTAACAACTACTAATACTGCTAAATGTAAATAACTACTAAAATTACATACTCTGAAAACATAAACCTGCAATTTGCACCTTCTACTAAATTTTCTTTTAGAATTGTTTATTGGAATTGAGTTGGTTAGTTTTGAAAAAATTTAGAAGATGAGTTTCTAATACTTTCCTTTCAAGAGTATAATTGAGTGAAATTCATATCAGTCTCATTAGATTAGCATATCTCATTTTCAAAATGGCGAAACTCATGTGAAATTCAACCAAACATAGAGTAAAATATTGGAAAGAGAGTGTTAGGGATTGTGTTACTAGCAACACTTAGAAAGAAAATTTAAACAAATTACACCCCAGATTCTACTAACAACATTTATTTAAGTGTTGCTAGGCTTTTATTTTTTTAGATAAGTGTTGCTAGGATTAAGATTACACAGATTACTGCCCAACTAAGATGGATTACCAAAAAAATTACAGATCACTCACTCAACAATTAACAAATTATTTTTCGTTAACCCTTCACCGGTAACCGGGAACTCCGGTGATAGATGCCAATCACCATCTACTAAGAATTTGATTTCATACCTACATAACAATTTTGGATTTAGAGTTAGAAAAAGACTCTAGGTGTTATAGCTCAAAAGCTAAATTTGAGAGCCTCATTGAGTTGTTAAAAATGGTACCTTCCTGGTCTAAGCATCAATGTTGTAGAGAACTTTGTGTAAGAACCAGTATACTCAGGTGAAAGGTGCTCTCCTTGGCTCCAACCATCAAAGCTTCCCATAACTTGCACGCTCTAATTAAAACAAAAGTTCAAAGTTCAAAGAGGCAATGTAGGCATTAGGAATTTGGAAAAGGTGCAGTTGAAATTTGTGATTTGTGTGCAGTTGGCCAGTCTTGAGCCGTCTGATTAAGATCAGACAATTCGTATTTTAAGAACAGTTTTCAATTTTTGTTTGATATAAAATCCCGAGTTTGAAATCTGGACCGTCTGATTAACATCAAGCGGCCCAGAGCTTGTTGACTGCATGCAGTCCCGACTCCTAACTACAAACAAACCTGACCCAGGCATTAGCAATGCACATTGAATTTAAAAAAACTACCTACCCTATAACATTATGTAACAAAGGCTTCATGAAATAATTCATTCAATATCCTAAACATTTGAAGCCTATTTTTGCATATGTTTACCTCAGCCATGCCAAACCAAAATACAGACACCTCCTTTGATTGCGCCGCGTCAACACCCTTTATTTGTTCCTTCAACTGTTCGCGTACAGCTATGCAGACAAAGTAAATGCATTTGCATCAATAAGAACATAAAAGAGAAAGAAATCACATTGCTGTTTCTTTTAATCTAGCACTAGCATTGTACCTTCTAATCTAGAAACAAGGTGAGAATGAATGTACTTTCCATTGATCTTCCTTGAACCTTCTGGAATATGAGATCGAGCTATTTCTTCTGCTAGTCTTGCCAAAGCCTGCCTCCAAATAAAACAATACTATAGCACTGAATATGATTATCAACAGGCTTTAAGTACGAATGATTCTATAATGCAACAAATGAGTTCCAGTGAGGCAAACTAGTGTCAGGTATACTAATACTAGAATTAAAAACAGTGCAATTTTGCAGAGAAATGTGGGCAACGTAAAAAAACAGCATAAAAAGTGAGAAGGTGGAAAGAGATTGTAACCTGAACTTCATGCTCTATGACAGCAAGTTCACTTTTAAATTTTACCAATGCATCTTCCTTAATATACAGCTGCAGAGAAAAAGAGGCCAGTTCAAAACTTAGTGCAAGGGCAAGGGCCATTACCAGATAAACATCTTCATTGTATCTTCTTTTTTTGGTTACATTTGCTAAAAGAGAAAAAGCAAAGAAAAGAAAACAAACTATCTCCTAGTGAAGGAGATTCCCTCAACATCCATCTTCAGCAGAGACATAAGCCCATGAGGAGGTTGCTGTAACAAAACTTCAGCAGTACCAAGACAATTAGCTCACAACTTTGCTAAACTATTCAGCACATTGATTTCCTTCACAGCAACCATGAGAATCGTGATGGACCAATCTTTTCTCATCTGTCTTCTAATATCTTAAATGTCATTGCTATATCTATGATGAATAGATACCCCATGATTGATGCAATTCACAGTTAGAAGTGAATCTGACACGCACGACATGTCTCGGTATCCTTTCTCCCAGTAAAAGGCCATTCCTCTAAGCTATGGCAACAATCTCAGCATACACGACCTCAGCAACATTCAGCGCTCCATGCAAACCAAAAAGGAAGTTGCCACTAGCATCCCTGATCAAGCCACCATAACCTGTTCTACCTGAGCTAAGTCATACTCCCATCCACGTTTAGCATGACCTTTCCTTCAGGTGGTCGAGGCCAAACAATCTGTCTTGGCAAAGCAGAAACGTTATTCTCATCACTTACTGCATAAGCACGATTTATGTGACCCACCATTGCAACACACTTCATCTCAATCTCCAATCTAGTGGCCCTTTGGGTTATCAAAGATGTGTTTGTTCCTAGCACACCATATGCCCAAAACATGACAGGGATAATAATCCCGTCTTTTTGATAAAGTCTACGGATTCAAGGTGACACCGCAGCCTGTGAATCCGGAGTACTTTCCTCCACCATCCTAGACCAAATTTGATGAGGCAAAGTGCATTGAATTTGAAATAGGCAATGTAAAATGCTCTCATCATCCACACCGCATAGGGGACAAATAGCATCACAAGGAATTTTCTTCTCTGCAACACAGCCCTCACAGGTAAGAAGTTGTGACCAAGTTGCCATAAAAAGAATTGGATGCTAGCTGGGATTTCATCATATCTTCTGATTATATAATCTCAAATTACTCGAAAAATATTGCCCTCAATAAACGTTTCAGGCACATAGTCAGAAATCAGTATGACGTATGATTTCAGAAATAAAAGCATTCCCACCGGCCACCACCACCCAGGAGCCCTGATTCCAGAAATAAATAAAAGAAAATTGACAAAAAGGCTAAAAATTAAGGCTCAAGCAACTCTCATGCCTAAGGCCGGATATTTGGAAGGTGAAGTTTGCAGGACTGGACATTTGTGGGTGTATGAAATCTTAGATAAGCTCTAATACATTATTAGAATTTGAGCTAGACCTAAGTCATGTCCAAAAACTAGGTTATGAGACGATGAAAATTACCCAAACCTTATAAAGGAATACTTAACCCATATCTCAAGACAATATGAGATTTCAACAACAAAAATGACATGGCCAAAAGAACTTGATCAAATTCACATTTCCTTCCATGTTTTTATGAAATGCCAAGCCATCCACTTATATCATGTTCTCCCGTTGATCCATTTCATCTTAGCAGCAATATAACCAAAAACAATTATGTTATTTATTGACATCATATCTAGCAAGATGCTACTTCGAAATTGCATTGGCTGAACCCACCCAAAGGGATAGTATCGAAATCCAGCATATCTTCCCCCAAAAGATCTATCTTTAGTTTTGCTCAAAAAAGATTCACAAGTTTTTCATACAAGATTGTGATCAAACTCTGATCATGTAGGTAATAGCATAAATTGCCAAAACAAGAACCATTGCTATCAAAAAAAGTTTCACCTAGATTTCAATTTAATGGTAATGGAAAAGATAACAGGTATACACACATAGACCCACCTGTCTTTTGAGGAACCGATTTTGTTGGTTGGCTTCACTAAGCTTCTTAGTGAGTTTCGTTCTTTCAGAATCAGCAAGCAGCGACTTTATCTGTCCAATACAATTTGAAGCTGAAGATATAAGTAAAATATATTAATCCAAGTTGCATACGTACAAAAGAAGAAAAGGTATTTTCAACAAGCGTGATCACTCTGGCCAAAAGAATAATAATCATTTCATAAAATGTGAGATACTTATAGCCCCCAATAATAAAGTATTCTCAGTGTACTGCACTAAACATGAAAGCTCACCGTATCAAATTAACCAAGTCCGGGAACCTATCAGAAAACATATGTACAGAATAATAGACTAATGATTGAACCACTTTCAGGTTTATTCTTCAGAAAGAGAACTGAGACAAAAGTAGAGAAGTAATGAACAGTTTTTAACATTGTGAAGATATTTATAGTTCACAAGGTAATGCCTCAAAAGGCTTCATGATTTCAAAACAAAGGCTACATTTGTTCTTCAATAGGAGAAAATAACATGGTTAAGACAAACAAATAATATTTAAGATATACTTCTTCAATTCCAGGTGCTTGAGAAGTCAAGGACATTACTGTAATCAAATGGCAATTGTAGAATTTCCAAAAGACAAGTATGAGATGGATACAAAGGAATACCTGTTGACTAGTAAGTGGTTGGGAGGAGGCCTCATCTTCAGAGTCCGTAGATGGATCGAAATCCTCACTAGAATTATCTTCAGATTGTAATGATGCAGATTCCTTCAAACTAGCCGGCATCGAATGTATTCTACAGAAAGATGGTCTTCTTGAATATACTGCAGTAAAAGTTTGACGGGAAGATGCTAATCTGTGAACGTCTGATTTTGAATTCAGGGACACCACATTACATGGAAGTTTCTGAGTATTTTCCCATCGCACTGTTCTCAAAAAGTTGGAAAAGAATATCCCGTGTGCTTCAAGATGACACCTATTTAAATTATGAAAGAATCACAATAATTAGTATTAAACAAATATCAACACCAAATGCAATAATAATTTACACTATCATAGGCATTGCTTCAAGCCTTCAATGTTAATTTACACTATTATATCTAGTGTAAGGTTACCTTGCCACACTAACTTCCATCATGAAGAGGTGTTATTTCTCCTGCCAAAGAGAAGAGAAAGATGAACATTAGGACTTTTCAAGCAAATATGTTGAAATTTACAACAAAGTAAACACCAGAAAACAAAAACATAAGAATAACTGACCTTATAGAAAAAATATTACATACTTTACTGAACAAGGTGTTTCAAATCAATTGGCCATATTTTTATACTTGCATCATACACCAAAAGTTAGTATAAATAAAGAATGACTCAAACATGACAGGTTTTGGCTTTCAAATTGTAGGGACGACAATCTGTATATCACAATTCACAACCCCCTTAGAAACAAATGTGATACCATTTTTCTGCTTTCCTTTTCTTCTGTGATGGATCCATAGAAACTGATATTTTATGCTTGTTGTTTCAAAGCATGTGAATCAAAATAAAACCTTTCCCGTCCCAAAATGGTATGTTTGCTGAATGTTAACATGGAGGCCCAACTAAAAGTGTACATGAACTGAGTTGTGGTGACATTATTTATACTTGGTATAAAGTGGATCAATTTTATATCTATCAAATATCAACAATGTCCCTATTCTTCAAACTAACAAATTTCCCTCCTCTTCTAGTATAAGCTAATTCTACGCGGAGAATACACATGTAAAATGACAGGGCTTACTCTACAAATAGATCAGTGATCTTTGTTGCTTTTCTATAGTAGCATGAAGCGTCTTAAAAATAAGCAATTGCACTACCGATAAGACATAATGTAGAAATCGCTAACTTCAAGAAAATGAGAGCTATAAAAATGGACGGTTTCTTTTATCTCTGAAAACCAAAGACAACCCTTTTATTATTTTAAAAACATATCATCCTCATTCAAAAGTAAACTCTAAAAGGCAGTGATCAGCACAAAATATTTCTCCAGCATGTTGCTAGATTGACAAATTTCCTCCATTGGAGGAGACTCTAAATCAACCACTACAACAACAACAACATCAACAAACCACCAACCCTTATCCCGCTAACTGAGATCAATTACACAATTACATTGTTAGACAATGTCATATATGATATCCCTATCATGAATTATGTTTACAGATATACCGTTTAACTCTAAATCTTTCTTTATGGTTTGGCCTATGTCATAAATCTCTCTCTATTTCTAACAATTGGACAATCCTGCATCTATTCTACCCTCTTCACCGGTAGTTATGGATCTTCTCCACATATGATATGAGATTCTACCATCTTTTTTACAATAGAAGCTGTTTTTGCAATTTCTATTATTATCTTGACCTGTATCACTCATCAGTTTTAATATTCACGTCTATATTACACCAAGTTTGCTTTCTTGTTGGCTCTTTCCCCCCAACATTCAATCCCCTACAACAATGCAGGTGTCATAGTTCTCTTTTTTTTTTGTTACCGTGCTATTGGTGCACTGTATCTACGGCTTTGTCGATGACTAATGTACGTCAGGGAACCTAGCTAGCCACGAGGACTCGGCTTTGCCAGCCCGTGTGGTTCTCCCCACCCAACTAGGTTTTTGCCACATCTAAGATTCAAACTCGAGACCTTGGGGTGGGATCCAAAATAGGCTCACATATTGTACACTTTTTACGGTATGCTTCCCTCCAGTATTCTCAATCCCAAATCATATCTCACTAAATCACTCACAAGTCATACAATTTTACCTTAAACCCCAACTCAAAACAATGCTATGAACAAAAAACACACAGAACGATTCTTGGTAGGAGTAATGAAAAACCACCAATTCATAGAAGAACAACAACACAAACAAAAGGGGAATTCCAATTCAATTCTCTTTTTTTATGAGTTATATTAAGCAAGACCATTTGTTTCCTGAAAACGCAGAAAAATGGCATGATAAAACAAACAAGGTAGGATGCTAAAACTTACAGTTGAAACCCTTGAATTGTATTGTGGAGTGATATCTTCTTCTGGTTCAGATCATTCTAGTTGTGTTTGTGACCAACAACGTTAGTGAGGGACGGACAGAGGAACATGACTATTTTATATCACGTGGCGAAAAGGAAGATACGGATAATCACCACGTGGAAAATAATGGACGGTGTAGAATTATCCACTCTCTTGTGGCCCCCGCCAATAAAAACCCGTGTATGAACCCGAATTTAATTTAGGTAAATTGAGCATTCTTTACGTGCAAATGGTTAATCTTTCAAGTTGACTATGATTGTAATGGGTGTAAGAGACTCAAACTATCTTATCCCAACACTCTTGAGTTACAAATAACCTAATTTGATCTACGTGGGAACTTATTTAAAAACTACCAAATCTTTGTAGTTTTAGAGACTAGAGATCACATATAAAATGCAAAAAATTTCTAGGAGACGAAAGAAAAAATTAACATATTGAGATACATAGATGATATCTTCCTAAGTGGTAAATAGATGGGGGACTTTGAACCGGCAAGACCTTATTCAACTAATGAAACCGCAATCGAATCGCTCAAATAACTGAACCAGGTACAATTGTGTTATTTGAAACCAAAAAAACAGAGATTATGTGCATTAGGCGATGTAGATGATGAAAACTTATAATTATCATCATGCTTTATTCGTGCAAGTTTTTCCTAAATCTCTTAATTGGCTGAATGCAAATTTATTGAGTCAATAAACCATTCAAATTAATTAATATTTTCAACATTGTATGAGTTGTTATAAATATAAATTAAATATTAAAAAATATTTAAAAGTTACTTTGTTACAAATATAAAAATAAATTAAAAATTGACTGAGAGTGGGAGAATGAATAAATTATGTATAAAATGACAAACTATCTTTTGAAAGCATAAAATGGCAAACTTGTTCAAATTATCTATTACATATTCAAAATAATCTTTAACTAAATTGCTAGGAAGAGTTAATCGAAATTGCTTAAAAATGAAAGAAATCCAAACATGCACCTAAGAGGTAGATGGCAACTTTCACAAATTATCACAAAAAGCACACAAGTTGTCGAATCTCATTGCTAACTGATATTTACATAATTTCTAAAGGAAAGCAAAAAGAAAAACAAATCTGTCGTTGGATACATAGTTAAAAAAAACTCACTACAATTTAATGAAAACACACATGAGCATATATGAACATTCAGTGACAAATGAATACCTATCAGAAAAACAAGAACAAGAAGAAAATGGTAAATAAAAACCACACACATTATTACACTGTTACACCGAATCCAGAAACCAGTTTAAGGTCACATAACAAGCATCTATACCCAAATCTTGCATATGAGATCATCAAGCTATAAGAGATCCTAATTGCACACAGCATCTTTCTCATGTTTCTAATACATTACATAAGTCTATAACAAGATTCAAAGCCTAAATTATAACCTACAGACCCCTTGAACCAGGAATGTCAATCCAAAGCAACTGAAGCTCCACTTCACCAGTTTCAACATTTCTTAATCTAAGAACCATGTTTTGAACAACTTTGCCATCCTTCCAAACAATGTGACTCTCTTCTGCTAAGCAATTTTGTCTGCTTGGTTGCACCTTTGTAACTATAGTATCATTAGGAAGACCTTCTAAACGCATCTTTATTGCTTCAAGAAATGGACCAATCATAAACTCAGCATCTCCCATTTTGTCATCCAAGCTAAATGTGTCCTTATCATACACAATCTGCATCATGATATACATCAAAGTCATTTTATTTGTTCTGTAGAATATGCTGATAAATTGAACCAACACCACAGGCACAATAAATAACAAACAGGATTTTAAATGAACTCGGATTCAATGTTGTTGTGGGCTCTTTACATTGATGCAGTCACCATTTCGAAACCGCCCCACCAAATCGGTCGGTTCAGATTTGGAAGTTTTTTTTAACTAATTTTAATACCCAATTTATGTGCTTAGAGTCGTCATACTTTCTAGCACCGACACTTTAGGTTGAAGACGTGTTTAGTGTCCGACACGTGTCATGTCGTACATTGACACCGATACTGACACTTCAATTACTTGTATTTTTCAAATTAAAACTAGTGTCTAAGTGTCTGTTTCTGTGTTGTGTCCGGTGTCCGGTGTCCGTGTCGGTGCTTCATATTATCATATCAAGATCAGATGGTACTAAGCAGTCGACTGCATGAATTTCGGGATCTAATGACTGCAATGAGTCCATTTTTGTTTTAAATAAAGGTTCACTGCTACAATTTGAGCCCCGACATCATGGTTTTTTATGTTGCCGGCTCGCCACAACAGTATTACAGCTTTGATTGAGGTTGCATCAGTCGTAATTGACCATGTTTCTTTACAATATCAAGAATCACAGCATGGTCATCAGCGTTACCATGTCTGTCATTTAAAACATTGGTAACAAATTAAGCTATGCATTGGTTTAGAAAACCCACTGTTGATAATGTTCATAGTCCCCAAAATTTGACATATTGATGCTAAATTCTTACCAATTGATATGTATCAGCAACATGATACTCCCTCGGTCCACTTTATAAGAAACAAATCAATTTTTAGCTTTATTGAATCAATGATGTATCTGGTCTGTATTATAGACTAAATACATCATTTATTTAATAAACCTAAAAAGTGATTTATCTCTTATAAAGTGAATCGGAAGGAATACAAACTTTCAAAGCAACATCCATTTCTTTAATTAACCAAAATTTTTCTGTGAAGAAAAAGTACTTACTAGTTGGATTGGAGCATTAGGATCTGAAATGGATAAAGTCAAGTCATCATTCCACTCAGGATTTAGATTCTTCTTCACAACTCTGGTCTTCAGCTTCTGCATGAGACATAAAAATGCAGTAATGAGTTTGACAACAAGAAATATAAGACAATAAACCCAATCTAAGATATATCCTTAATTTTCCCTCACACATAAACTTCAATCTAGGATCTATCTATGCATGTTGAGATGAGAATCATGACATGGAAATGAAAGAGTTACTCCATTATTAGTCAACTAAAAAGTCAAGTCACTAAGGTGAACATGCATCATCAGAATCAAAGCTATTATGATAGAAGACACAGTAAAGAAAAACAAAGTGATCATTAAAATTAGAGAAAGAAAATAAGGAGAAAGATTAGCAAAGAAAGAGAGTCAACAAGCTCAAGAGAATTGTCATAGAAAAAAGTTGAGAAATCAAACCTGCTTGCCCAATTTGATGATAACATAAGGGTCACTGCTCACTACATCTCTGATAGCAAGATTCACTCCTCTTGTGACATGAATTTTCAGCAGACCCAACAAGTTCTCCATTGACAAGTTATGAGGAAAGAAATTAAGCAAAATTGATTTTCAAGAGAGAAAAAGTAGTGGCAGACGACCACAGACTAAGGTAGTACAATTTCAAAGTTGTTGCAGATTTATTTAATTATGTATATTTAATATTATAATCTATAAGGTTTTTTATTCCTGTTTTTTATTTTGGACTAGTTCTTCCTCTTTTTTGCAAAAGCCAAGAAGAAGCGTTTCTTATTTGACTTATTGTCCTTTCATACATACTAGTACCATCCAATTATATTTTTGAAAAATTTATAATAACTTCATTTTCGTAAATTAATTAATAATATTAAAATATTGAGCATGAGGTATATGCGCCTATATGGTATACACCATTTTTGAGCATTTACCAAAAAAATACACCATATTTGAGCATGAGGTAATATTCATTCCCTTAATATTAAAATTGTATATATGAGGTAATATTAAATGGTGCAGTTTCTTCCTCAGAAAAAACTGGTATGGCGTTTGTGAGAGTGTAATTTTGTTTTTCTGTCCTTTTTGTTTTTCTTTTGGCTCTCTTTTAAGTAGTACTCTACCAAAAAAATGGTGCAGTTTGTTTAATAATATTAAAATATTGAGCATACCAATGCACCATTTGTGTTAATATTATATTGTGCAGTTATATTCCTACCATAGACGTGGAGCGCGTCTTTTCTTTGTTTAGAATACTGGTAATTAATTAACCATCTCTTTTGTCAAAAAAAAAAAATTAACCATCTCAATATACCTAAAATTGTGAAAAGAAAAATCTCAATATATCTTAAATGGATTTCTGATATCTTGCAAGATTAATCTTCACGATTGCCATAAAGGATATTTTGGTTTACCAAAAAAAAATCTCAATATACCTAAAGGAGTATGGGAAATAATCTATATGAGATGAAACTTTCTTTATTTTGGTGTAGTATTATTTAAACCATTAGGGCCGTTTGGTGGTGCAGAAAGAATATGATAAGTCCATCATATATTGTGTCAGTTCAGTATTTGTTTAGCCAGTTGGATATGATAACTTAATCTTGTGACTTGTTCTATTCTGTTTTTCTAAGTTAAAATTTTATCCTGAGTTTGAACTGGGTTAGAAACCAGCAGGATAGACTGACGTTAAAAAATGTCAACGTGTCTGCCACATGGTAAAAAGTCATTGCAAAATACAATGTTTTGATATTAGCCCTTGCAAAATACATTGTTTTGATATTAACCCTATTTCTAGTTTCTTCTTCTTCTTCCTCTGCTCTCTTTTCAGGCACCTCCATGGATGGTTACAACCTCCATGAATGCAACAAATTGGAGCTACAACAACAACAGAGATGGAGTTTATGAATAGAAAGATGGAAAGGAAGGAGAAAAAGTGGAATGCATCAATGGTGGTGCTCTATGATTACGTGAGAGAGAAGAGGGAAGATTGAGAGAGATGGAGTTGAAAGAGAGAATAGAATGGTTGTGGTGGTGGTGGTGTGGGTGAGAGAGAGAGAGAGAGAGAGAGAGAAGAGTGGTTGTAGTGTGCGTGAGAGAGAGAGAGAGAGAGAAGAGAGTCGTTATGGAGGTGGGGGTGTGGTGGTGGTGTGGAGGTTGTGGTGGTGGTGGTTGTGGTGTGGGTGAGAGAGAGGGAGAGAGAAAAGAGTGATTGTGGTGTGTGTGTGTGTGAGAGAGAGAGAGAGAGAGAGAAGAGTGGTTGTGGTGTGGGTGTGCTGGTGTGGTGGAGAAGAAATGGAATAATAGAAAATAATGAAAAATAAAAAATAATTAGTTGGCATGCCAAAAAAGCATTTAAAATAAATAAAAATGAATATTAAATGACACATAAGTATTCAACCAGGCAAGTCAGCATTTTTTTGTAAGCTAGTTCAGCCGCTACTTTTACCAAATACTTTAAATTCAATCTGCTAGTTTATTCGCTATCAGCTTATCTGCTATAAGCTAGCTTATCCGTTATCTGCTCTTTTTTGTCAAAGAGAGCCTCAGTAATACAGTTTTGTGATTAATGCGATACATGAGACTTTTCAATGCTCCTCTCCAACGACCTAATAAAGAAAAATAGTCTCTTTAAGGAATATAGGGCTATAGCTTGTGTTACTAAGCCTTTTGCTTAGTAACTATTACTAAATTCATTATAGCCATTGGATTCTCTATATTTTAAGAAAATTGAATTTAATGGATACTATGGTGTAAGGGCATTGTTGTCATAGCCATTTTTTGTTTAAATTAAATTAAATAATTAAAATAAATCAACCATTAATACAATCCCTATTTTTTAGGGACAGTTATAAATCTAAATTAGTTCAGCTTTTCTCTTTCACGCTTCTTTTGTTTTTTTTACCTTCTTCCTCTCTTCCACGTTCTTTCTCTCTTCTCTTACACGTTTTTTATTTTTTTTTCACCATTGCTTGAAAAAGGGTTACCATAGGGATGTGAAAGACACCAAAAAACTGGAACCGTAACTTAAAACTATCCCGGACCACTAAGAAAAACCTGTACCATTACCATTCCATCCCATTCAGGAAAAAATATGGAATACCAGTAATCAAATTTGCAGAACCGGTTAATTACCATTGTGGCAAGCGTGCATTTAGCAACCCTTCACGTGTAAGCCTTTTGTAGTCAAAATGTCCAAGGCTACGTGTCTGAAATCATATTTTTTATTATTTATATTTATTTCAGTTAAAATAAATTTATTTTTTAATTAAAAATTAATTTAATGAATGAGCAAGAAAGAGCATTCGATAGATCTCTCCCAGGTTCTCCACAAATCCAATGAATGAACAAGGAAGAGCATTTGAAGACATTAACGATAACGCAGATTCGTTCAAGAGAAAAAAACCATAATCATTTGTCCATGTTGTGCCCCCATCATCCCTCTCCTTCGTGGTGTGTTTTATCATGAAGCATTCATTGCGTTGGATTTTGATTTTAATTTTCAAATTGATTCTGTTTGCAGCTTTAATGGTTTATGGGTTGATGGAGGAAGAGGAAGAAGGGGTTAGGATTGAAATTTCTGGGTTGTTTGTAGGTTTTAAGGTTTCTGGGTTGCTAGGTTGAGGGAAATAGTTGAGGGTTGAAGATTTGGGGTTACGAATTGGGCACGAAATCACTGGATTTGGGAACGAAATTGCTGGATTTAAGATAGGAACGAATTCGCTGAATTAGGTTGAAGATTTGGGGTCACGAATTTGAGAATGAAATTTGAAGAAAAAAGGGGAATCTCAGGATATGTGAATCTGATGTTCTGGAAATTAGGTGAAGGATTTTTTTTTTTTGAAAAAAACCCAAAACTGAATAAAACAGAATAAAAAAAATAAAAAAGCCACCCGTGAATGACATGTCAGCACTTTCGTTAGCCCAATCAGCATCATTTAACGTCAGGGACTAATAATAGAAACGGCAAAATAAATTGGGGACCAAAACACCTATTTCGTTAATGTAGGGACTAAACTTAGAAAGACCCAATTTTGTAGGGACTAAAAACATATTTTACCCTATATTTTATATGGGGGACGAAAAGGATTAATAAACCATAGAATGAAAGGATTAATAAACTAATAAAAAAATTAAAATGAAAGGATTCATGTGGACGAAAATGAAAGAATGTATGAATGATGTCGAAGCGTTTTTTTAGGCCGAATGACGAGCAAGTATTATTTTTATTATTATACTATTTTTTAAGCATTATTATAATTACATTTATATTGTTATCAAGGTGTTAGAACGGGGGTTGGAGCACCGGAATACTATAAATGCAAACAAATTCGAAAAATAGTATAGTGCAATAGTAACGATAGAAATAATTTAGATTGGTTACTATTGTAGTAACCAAACTATTGAAAAGTTTGATTAGTGGAATAATAACCAGGAAAATTACGTACTTTGGTTAGGACCTGTTACATTCAATTTCGAAAAGCATAAAACTAGGAAACCACTATCACTAAAACAACTATTATTCGGAGACAAGCTAATCTTGTTGCTCATACGTTAGCACGGGCATCAAGATTGTTTGCTAGTTCCCACGTTTTTGATTTCATTCCAACCTGTATTGAAACAATTTTGTTTAATGAAATGAATTAAGTTTGTTCTTGTAAAAAAAAACAACTATTATTCGGTCGAACATTTACAACATAAAACGAACCTCAATTAGAACATATTATGGAAAAAGCGAGAATATAAAATGTACCGCTTCTATACTAAAATACTATAAGTGCATACAATTTCGAAAATTAGTGTAGTTCAATAGTAACCATAGAAATAGTTTAGAGTGGTTATTATTGTACTAACCAAACTTTTGAAAAGTTTGGTTAGTGGAATAATAACCAGGAAAATTACGTACTTTGGTTAGGACTCGTTACATTCAATTTCGAAAATCATAAAACTAGGAAACCACTATTACTATTATAACATCTATTATTCGGTCGAACATTTACAATTAGAACATTTCATCAGTTATTCACTGAATCTAGAAAGTGCATTTTTTTTCTTACAATATTTTAGGAATAGGTCCATGACTATTTTCCTTGTATATCTAAACTATTTTCTTGTATGCTAATTTAGATGGTTTATGTAAGAGAGAAATGCTTCGTATTTGCTCAATCGCAATTGACTTTGATTGGGTTCAAAGTTCTCGGACGCCCATTTCACGAACTCTCCGAGAATCCTGCTCCATTTGCATATGAGCATAAGGGATCCAAACCCGGTTGACTGCAGGAATTCTTTCCGACATCCTTTAATTCCATTCATCATTTTGTAAACCAGATGTGGTTTACATTTATGTCTGTACCTCGTAGGTTTAGCTAATTCCCTAGCACTCCCAACCTCCTTTATGTTCCTTTTTGCCATAATCACCGAAAATAAAAGGAGTCATAATAAATAATTAAAACGGTAGTTGTCATGTTTTTAAGATACAAACATAAATGTTTAAAAATTGGAGAGGAGATGTACCGTTTTTGATAAATAGAAAGCAATAATAATCACAAAATTAGAGAATATTTATCAGTTGCTTTCTAACCGAATGAAGAGCAATATCGGTTATTCTAAACAGAAACTAGGCAGTAACTTCACAATTTAATTAGGCACTTTATTTATGGTAGTTTAGTTATGCACTTTATCCATCTAATTCACAATTTATTTATGCACTTTATGAAGAGCACTGGTTAGCAAATAAATTGTTAATCTAACCACATGAATACGGTACTCTGGTTAATCAATCACTAACCACAATTTTGAACAACGTTGGTTATGTGGCGCTGCCTACAAATTCGAAAAGCATAAAACACGAAACCCCCTATCCTAGAATTTTTTATCAGTTACATACAATATTTGAAGCACACAAACTAACCTTTCGTGGTTGGTAACTAAATTGGTTAGTAACTAAGTGACGTCGTGGTTAGTAAACTAGGCGAATTAAACTATGCACTTTATGAAGAGCATTGGTTAGTAACTAAGTTGTTAATCTAACCACATGAATACGGTACTCTGGTTAATCAATCACTAACCACAAAATTAGTTACTAGTGGCAGTAATGATTTTGCATGTAGCAAGAGAGAACCAAATGCTAGTGAACACAAAGAAATAAAGGAGGTTAAACTTAAATCGGTTAATAATCAATTGCAATTTTAATATACTTTTAGTTATCTATACTCAGAAACTTTAACATAAAAGCAATATTTAATATAGGCAACCATATATTATGGATAACAAAACATATGCGGTTATAATCATACCTCTGATATCCATGCTTGTTAATTCCTCCTATAGAAACTTGCTAAGATTAAGTTGAATCAACATGGTATCGCTCATGATGTATGGCACACTGCAACATATAAGGTTATTACAGACGAAACCATAGGTAGGAGATTTAATGGACTAAATAACAAAAAAAATGTTCTGCCTTTAACTGAGACATAATTTCAACAACACTGTCTCATGATGTGTATACTCTTAAAATTAACATACTAATAAAATTAGGGTTATACCATGCCCTTGAAATCCACATATGAATCAGTATATGTCTGGTAAATAAGAAACGTTTACAGATGTAAAACACACTAAAAAAAATAAAAAAATAAAAGATCTAAAACACACTAAAAAATGCAGTTTTGAAATGCCAGTTTTATAGAATCTGTAGAATGGAAATGATACGTACCAGGCCACTTGAAATGAAATGTTTTCATTCTTAAATAAATGCTTGCAGAGAAGGCACCGTTTCTTGGTATGGGTTTCTAAGTAGAAACCTGCGATTTTTTCTTGAGTAGAGAAGAAGGCAGCGTTGTAGAGAAGGCAGTGTTTCAGAGAAGATGGAATGCTGCGTTTTTGGAATAGAATGGAGTTTCTCTCTCTTTTTCAGTTTTTAATTTTAATTGCTAATAATTATTAAGGCCTATATAATTATGGAATGAAAATAGAGAATTAATTGATTTGTTTTTTCCTCTTATTATTATGATGGACCTTACATTTTTGTCCTTTAGTAATAGTTACTAAACATAATGTTTAGGGGGCGTTTGTTTCAAGTTTGGTAATTTCATTCCTGGGAATAAATTTCCTTGGAACAAAATGATGGAAATCTTATTCCAAGGTATTAGTGAAAATTGTGTTTGGGAAATATTTATAACATTCCTAGGAATTATTCTAAGAGTGGGAATATAGGTAGTTACTCATAGTTTTTATTCACATATCTATGGGAACTTTTTTCCCACCATTTTCCTTGGGAATAAATTCATGGGAATGATGAAAGTTATTTCACTCCTAGGAATATTTATACCTGGGATTAATTTTTTTCAAAGTTCTAACAAACATAGGAATACTCATTTCCTATCTATGTACTCCTGGGAATCCTAATTCTACACTTGAAACAAACACCCCCTTAGTAACATAAACTAGACTCGAAATATAGGATGGGGTTATAGATTTTTTTTATATAAAAAGGAGCGGGTTATAAATGGAAGATGATCCTCTCTAGTGAATTTTCTATGAAATTTTCGGTGGTGAATAAATCTCCTTGATATCTCACATCTTTTATTATTTAGTTGGAAGTCTCTTCTCTCTACATATTAAATTAACGGCTCACATTCCACTTTATGATAATGTGTCTGGAGTAAGGATGGGAGAAAAATCTACACCCTTTGTTTTCCGCATATAAATTTGCGGAGACTACAAGGCGGATGTTCTGCACAGTACTTTCGACCTTGAATGTTGATCTGAAGTAGTTAGTGGTTGATGTCCTTGACAAATGAGCTTCTCCGATCCGAGCTGGGGTTGTACCTGCAAAGCCACTCCGACGCTCAAGTCAGGGAGGTAGCAAGCAGAGTAATAAATGTGAGATTGCTTACCATTAATGAGGCATTGAATGCTGTATTTATAGAGTGTGGTTAGGTTTGACTCAAAAGATCTGAGCCATCCGATGCTATGAATAGATTTGAGCCCTTGATGTATGGATTTGTTTTTGGATTGGGCCTTTGTGGGGTGTAAGTCTACGCCTATATAGGGGCGTATATGGCATAATTCCTCTCCATAACAGCGGGTAATTTGCAGATAAAATAAATGGATATTTCAACCATCCATTTGTTAACAGATGTGATGACAGATGTGATGGTATATGTATCCACGGATATTTGCATCTGTTAGTATATTACAAAAATTACTAAAATACCCCATTGCTAAAGTTATAAATGCATAATTTGGAATTTAGTAACAAAAAATTGATGGAAGACTGTTGTAATAATTTTGTTTATTATTTGAGACTATGATGTTATAACAAGGAGAGTAGAATCTATCTTTTGTATTGTTTTATGGAGACTATTTTGTTGCAAAAAAATTAAGAAGTTATATGTTTAATGGAGGTGTGTATTGAATTTATCAATTCAGCGATTAGTATTTTTGCTATCAAAAGAATTGGAAAAAAATCTACATAATTAAAAATAGAAACTTTTTTAACAAAAATGTATATCTTTTAGAAAATATTTATGATATCAGTGGATATTTGTAGATATCTGCTACTATTGGAATACAAACATAGTGGATACTCGCATGTATATGTGGAGGACATGAATATCATTTTAATCCAATGTGCGGATAGCAAATGAGTATTGTGTTAGATCAATTATTTAATAAAGGTTTAAATATATGTTCAGCCCTTGTAAATATGGTCATAATTCATTTAAGCCCCTGTAAAAAAAACTTTAAAATGACCCTTGTAAATATTAAGCGTTTACGGTTAAACCCCTCGGTTAACTTTCAGTCCAAAAAAACTGATGTGGCTAACAGAGATGACGTGTCACTGGCACGTGGCATCATATCATTGGACCATTGTGCCACGTGGCACTAACATGCCACATCAACATCCCATGTCACCACTGTCAAGTGGCACTGACGTGTGCCACGTCAGCATCTAGTAGATAGTGTTGGAAAGTAGAATGGTTTTAGGAAGACTTTGGGAGGAAGGGAAGAGGAGACTATGGTTTCTTAAAATGAGAGGATACTTTGCTCTTTAGAACTTGATGTTTATTTGCTAACTTGCTTACTTGTTTTTTGCTTGGTTTACAAATGACTAGCTCTCCCCTATTTATAGGCTCCAAGGGAGAGTTCTACATCAATCTAGAGAATATTCTACACACTTCAAGTGAGAGAGTTCTACACACTTCTCTCAACTACTTATTTAATATTACATATTTCATTTCTACATTTCTCTACTACTCTCTAGAATTTTCTATTAACTAAAACACTAAAGCCAAATGGGCCTAACACTTGATTAGTCCAATGGGCCAAATCAAGTTTACTCTCCAACACCCCCTCTTAAACTTGATTTGTCATTCCAAGTAGGCTTCGCAACTTGATAAAGTCTTCATGCTTGAGGGGTTTTGTGAAGATGTCAGCAACTTGGTCTTGAGACTTCACATATTCGACTTGCACATCCTTTCTTGCTATGCACTCCCTTATATAGTGGTAGCGAGTATCAATATGTTTGCTCCGATCATGGAAGACTGGATTCTTTGCTAGAGCTATAGCTGACTTATTATCCACAAAGATCTTGGTCGGCTCTTCTTGCGACATCCCCAACTCCTTTAACAAATTTCTGAGCCAGACTGCATGGCAAACACATGATGTGGCTGCTACATATTCTGCTTCGCAAGTTGAAAGTGTGACTATCGGTTGTTTCTTTGACATCCAAGTGAAAGCTGTGTTTCCCATGAAGAACACAAAACCGCTAGTACTCTTCCGATCATCTCCATCTCCACCCCAATCACTGTCACTGTAACCAACAAGCTTATAATTATTATTTGATGAAAAGCATAAGCCGAAGTCCAATGTTCCTTTGATATAGCGAAGAATTCTTTTTGCAGCCTTAAGATGAGTTGTGGTCGGATTCTCCATGTATCGACTGATGAGTCCAGTAGCATACAAAATGTCAGGTCTTGTGCATGTCAGATACCGCAAACTCCCAACCATACTCTTGAAATTTGTAGGGTTCACCTTTACTGCTTCGTCGTACTTTGATAATTTCATTTTACACTCTACTGGTGTGCTGATTGGCTTGCAACTATCCATCTTGAACTTTTTCAGCATCTCCTTCGCATATCTTTGTTGTGAAATGAATATTCCATCTTCCTTTTGCTTTACCTCAATGCCAAGATAGTATGACATTAATCCAATATCTGTCATCTCAAACTCCTTTACCATTTCCTTCTTGAACTCTTCAAACATACTTAGATTGCTTCCTGTGAAGACCAAGTCATCCACATATATGCACACGATCAAGATATCTCCATTTTTGACCTTGACATATAGGGCATGCTCGTGTGGGCACTTCGTGAAATTGTTTTCTTTGAAGTAGTTATCAATCCGACTATACCATGCTCTTGGTGCCTGTTTCAGTCCATATAGTGCTTTCTTTAGCTTGAGAACTTTGTCTTCATGACCTTTCACCTTGTAGCCCATAGGTTGTTCGATGTACACTTCTTCTTCTAGGACTCCATTCAAAAAGGCAGACTTCACGTCCATCTGATGAATTTTCCACTTGTTTTGGGCTGCTAGAGAGATTATTAGTCTTATGGTTTCCAAGCGAGCGACTGGAGCAAACACCTCGTCCTAATCAATCCCGGCCTTTTGACTATAGCCTTTTGCAACTAGCCTTGCCTTGTATCTTTCGATTTCTCCATTGACGTTCTTCTTTGCCTTGTACACCCACTTGACACCAATAGCTTTATGCCCTTTCGGAAGAGACACGAGTTCCCAAGTGTTGTTCTTGTCGATGGCTTTAATTTCTTCGTCCATTGCATCCCTCCATCTCTTATCTTGTGCAGCTTCTTCAAAGTCCATAGGTTCACAGTCTGCAAAGAGGCAGAACAATGTGAGATTATTCGTTGCCTTGACTTCCTCATAGAGATCTTCAAGCCTTTGCGGTGAAAAAGCTTCTGTATTATCATACACATCTTGGAGACTTCGTGTACGTTTCACTCTCCTTTCACTCCCAGTGTCTTCTGAAGTGGACGTAGTTGGTGATGTGATCCCTTTTTGAACTTCTCCAGATGTCTCTTCATCAAACTGAGGAAAGAAACTGTACTCCTTTTCATGAGGTCCAAAGTCCCATTGTCCTTCTTCATCGAAGACTACATCTCGGCTGACCATCGTCTTCTTGTTGTTCGGGTTGTACAACTTATAACCCTTTGAGTTTTGATCATAACCGACAAAGATGAATCTCTCACTCTTATCGTCGAGTTTTGCTCTTCTCTCATCTGGTATGTGAACATGGGCAACACTTCCGAAGACTCTCAAGTGTGAGATACCTGGCTTTCTTCCACTCCATGCTTCTTGTGGTGTCTTTCCCCATACACTTCTTGTTGGAGATCGATTTGACAGGTAGACTGCACACGCCACTGCTTCAGCCCAAAATTCTTTTGGCAATTTCTTGCTTTTAAGCATGCTTCGAGCCATGTCGAGGATTGTTCTATTTTTCCTCTCTGCCACACCATTCTGTTGAGGGGATCTTGGAACCGTCAAGGGACGTCTAATTCCATTCTCTTCGCAAAACTCCTGAAACTCTTTAGAAGTGAATTCTCCGCCTCGATCAGTTCTCATAGCCTTAATCACTCGTCCACTTTCTTTCTCCACTGCAGCTTTAAACTTCTTGAAAATATTAAAGACTTCTGACTTCTGCTTCAAGAAATATACCCATGTCTTTCTTGAAAAATCGTCAATAAATAGGAGGAAGTAGTTATTTTTACCTAGTGAGCTTGGCTTGATTGGTCCACAGACATCAGCATGTATGAGCTCGAGTGGCTTTTTGGCTCTTGAGTTTGACTCCTTTGGAAAACTCGTCCTAAATTGCTTTCCAAGTAAACATCCTTCACAGAGTTGATCGGGTTTGTTGATAGACGGCAACCCTCTCACCATATTCGTCTTCGACATCAAACTTAAACCTCCAAAATTTAAGTGCCCAAATCTAAGATGCCAAAGCCATGCATCATCATTATAGCAAGCTTTGAGACACTTTGCCACGTCATTATGGATATTCAATAAGAACATCCTATTTTTTGACATTGGTACCTTGGTGATGAGATTGTTTCTCTGATCTCTGATGGAAAGACTGGAATCTTTCAAGTGAATGTCATAGCCCTTTTCTAAGAGTTGTCCCAGACTCAAAATATTGTTTTTCATATTTGGGACGTAGTAGACATTTGAAATAAAATCATGTCTTCCATCCTTTAGGCGGATTAAGATCTTACCTTTGCCTTTCACCTGAACTTTAGAATCATCACCAAATGAGACATTGCCACTCACTGATTCATCAAGGTCCACGAACATGCTTCTTTTTCCGCACATATGGTTGCTTGCACCGGTGTCAAGGTACCATATGTTTTCCTGGATTCCTTCGTTACTTCTACGTGCTAGAAGCACTGTTCCAACCGTCTGGTCTTTCTCTTCCACATAGTTTGTCTCCTCTTCTACTCTATTCTTTGAAAATCTACATTCTGAGGCATAATGGCCAAACTTCTGACAATTATAGCATCGAGTTTGAGATTTATCAAACCTTGTGTTTTGAGATCCTCGTCCATATCCTCTTGTTGAGCTTTCTCCCTTCTTGTAATTGTTGTTTGTGAAATTCGCACCTCGTCCATTAGTTTGGCGTCCAAACTGTCCTCGGCCAAAACCTCGACCTCTACCTCGACCTCGACCTCGATCTTGTAGGCCTCTCTCATTTCCTTGACTTCCTTCCTTCTCCTTTAGTTGCATCTTGAAGAGTTGCTCGGTGATCTCCTTCTTTTTCTTATGTTTCTCCTCATAAGCTTGCAATGATCCTTGGAGTTGTTCAATCGTCATGGTCTCCAAGTCTTTGGTTTCCTCGATGGTTGTGACGATATGCTCGAATTTGGTATCCAAAGAGCGTAATATCTTTTCCATAATCCTTACGTCTTCTAACTTCTCACCATTTCTTTTTAATTGATTTGACACGGCGATTACTCTTGAAAAATATTCAGAAATAGACTCCGACTCAGTCATATGTAAGGATTCGAACTCACCTCTTAGAGTTTGGAGACGCACCTTCTTTACCTTGTCTTCTCCTTTGCAAGACGTTTGCAGCTTCTCCCATGCCTCCTTAGCGGATGTCGCATTTGAAATTTTCTCAAACTCATTTTCATCCAATGCTTGGTAGATGAGGAAGAGAGCTTTCTTGTCTCTCTTTCTTGAATCCTTCAAAATATCCCTTTGTGCTTGAGTTAAGGAATCCTCATTTTGTGATTCCTTATAACCTTTTTCAACAATCTCCCAAACATCATGTGCTCCAAGAAGAGCCTTCATTTTGATGCACCAATTATCATAGGTGCTCCCTTTTAGAAGTGGAACTTGGAATGATGACACACCATTGCTCGCCATGACTTTGGAAGGATTTCTAATCAGAACCTTAGCTCTGATGCCACTTTGTTGGAAAGTAGAATGGTTTTAGGAAGACTTTGGGAGGAAGGGAAGAGGAGACTATGGTTTCTTAAAATGAGAGGATACTTTGCTCTTTAGAACTTGATGTTTATTTGCTAACTTGCTTACTTGTTTTTTGCTTGGTTTACAAATGACTAGCTCTCCCCTATTTATAGGCTCCAAGGGAGAGTTCTACATCAATCTAGAGAATATTCTACACACTTCAAGTGAGAGAGTTCTACACACTTCTCTCAACTACTTATTTAATATTACATATTTCATTTCTACATTTCTCTACTACTCTCTAGAATTTTCTATAAACTAAAACACTAAAGCCAAATGGGCCTAACACTTGATTAGTCCAATGGGCCAAATCAAGTTTACTCTCCAACAGATAGTTGCCACGTGGCGCTCACATGGCAAAGTGGAGGATCAATGTCACTAAAAATAAATAAAAAATCAGCAACGATTCAGTTCACCGATTAAACGATTAAATCAACGATTAATTTGCACACTGTATTTCTAACGCTTTATTGTTTCTTTAATTGTTTCTCTGACGATTATATCTAACGCTTCGTTGTTTCTTTAATCGTTAATTTTACTTGGATACTAGTGTTAAGCCCGTGCGTTGCACGGATTGGTTTAAAATATTTTGTTTCTAACTTATTATATTATTGTTTATTTTGATTATATTGTACAAAAAAATTTGTATGTAATTTGCTGAATGTTGTTTAATGGTTATAAAATTTAATTTTTTCACTCCATATCATATATTAATTTGTAGATATGTTGTACTAACAATGAATCGGTGATGTTGTATTTAGTAAGCTATTATTGGAGTTTGAGTTTAAAAGCAGAAATTTTAGTTTTAATATTGATTTGGAATTGAAAAGTTATTTATTAGAATTATTGTATGTATGTGATATATTCTTTTATATATCTCTCAAAATCTATGTTCGTTTATACATAAACCTATAAAACTATTTATAATATGAAGAATAGTTGTTTGGGTTAAAAATATGAAACAAAACTTAAAGGTTTAGAACATATATATTTATATATTTATTGAATTAAAAGTAGGTTATAGATTTGATAAATATAAAGTGGGCCAATTGGGCTCAAAAAGTTGAATGTTTTATCTATTATTTTGAGTTTTTCTAGGTAAAGCGTTAAGGTGTCAATACATTTTATGATAATGTGGTTAACTATTTTAATATCTTCCTTATTCAATCATATATTATGTCAAATTTTGAAAGACTAATAAGACAGACTTCACAAACTTTAAGTACTAATTATTACTTTTATGAAATCTATGGATTGAATAGGATAGATGGGGTAAGTTTAGCAAGTAAATTTAGGATTAAGTGAAAAGTAAAGCTTATCTAGCCATCATTTCTTAACACACTATTCTTTTCCTATTTGATGGCATAAAATTTATGAGGGCAAGCTAGATCTACCACTTTAATTTAGGTGCTTCTTTTCCCTCAAGTTTAGAAGAACATTAGGTCTCCTCTCTTGAGGTTTCTTAAAGTTTTAATATTCTATATTCTACTTTAGTTGATTTCTTTTTTTGGTGTCTTAGTCGATCAATTATTATTTTAAAGTTTATACAAATATTATTTTAACAAATATTAAAGATATAATTTAAATACAAAATAACATTTTATATTAATATTCTAATAGACTAATGTTCGTTTAATAGGTAGTTATATTTTATTCTATTCTCAAAAATTGTTCAAGAAATAGATGGAGTATTTAACCTTATCTCGTAAGATGAATTGTAGATTTTTCTTCATATGGACTTTTGAGACTTATTTCATTCATTGTTGTTGCATTATTATTAACAATGATGATGTTAATATTTTTAATATGTGTGTAGGTTTTGGCTATTTGAATTTAACTTGATATAAGCAAAATTTACATCATTTGTTATCCTCCTAACCTTCTTCACCTTTCTATGAAGGTGAGCAATCATATTTTTGTTTTTCCTCATATACTAATGGTTATATAATGATAGTAGCATTTCACTTATTTGACTAATTAAATAAATTGATCGACAAACGATAAATATTTAAGGAGATTATTTAATAGGATTAATAATATTTTAAAGAAAGCGAATAGAAATGATACTCAAAAGAGGAAACAGTATGCTTAAAAGAATAAACTCTAAATTACTACTATAGTCCATAACTTATTTAAAAAAAATAGAAGCTCATTTTGATGATAGACTTATCACTTGAAAGAAGCTAATTTTCATGGTTTTCAATGAAAAAAATACATAAAATCAAAAGATATAATTACATTTAAACTACACCATATATTCATAAAATAAACTATACTACACCATTTGAGGCAACTTTTCATCCCCATAAGCTATCTCTTTTATATGGCTCCAGAGATGGGGGATTTGATGATAGACTTATTTATGAGATTCAATAACGATTTCCTATAGACAAAACAGAAAATGAATTCATTAGTTGAAGATAAAATGTGAAGATAAAATAATTCAAAAATTTCGCTTGAACAATAAAATATCCAACCTCATTAGTTTTCCATTGGAAATTTACAATTCCACAAACTCCCACATCTCTATGTTTTAAACTTTATCTAAATTGTCCTGTTAAAATTTAGAATTAAGAAAGATCAACAACAAATCAAGAGAATAAATTAGTTTTTCTCCACAACATACTATGGAATACTCTACCTTCCAAGGCGTTACACAATACATAAGAGTGAGTAGGTAGGGTGTGTGAGTGAGTGGCTAAGGTTTATATAGAGAGTAGGAATGTGGTGGCTTTTAGAGTCTTATGATAAATGATAGTGGGAATACATAAAGACAATGGTAACTTCCAAGTTTAAATTTAAATAATGGGCAATAATAATAATAAAATTATTAGACCTTAATATAATAATGGTCAGTTACAAACTTAAGTATCAGTTTTTAGTCTTGAGTGAGTATTAAAATAGTCCATAGTGATGTTTTAATGTACCATTTAATATTAAATAAGTTTTTTTTCTTTTAGTGGGTTTTCAATTATTTATATGTTTTTTTTACTAAATTTATTATTATTATGTATATGTAAATAATCAAAATCTAATAGATTATGATAAGGCATTCGTTTGATATAGGTAATGCTTTTATCCTTTTTTTTTTTTTTGGTATTAATTGCTTATAGCCTTTTTATTGTTAAAAACATAGCTAATGGTGTAAGATTAAATAATTCTATTTTTTTAGCCTTAAGCGAGCCCTAAAATAGTCTATAATTTAATATTGAATATAGTAAATATTGTTGTACTGAACTTTATTTATTTCAACAAATTTGAATATTATATATTATTAATTATTAATTACAAAAAATAGAAGTATATGTGAAATGGTTGCTATTACTGTAAGTTATATAATATATTAGTAGATATAATTCAATAATATATGCAACAATTTCATTTTCTCAACTAACGAATATCAAAATAGTTATATAAATAAAATGAAGTGGTAAAATATTAATAAAATAGAACTTATTAAAAGTCATGCATTTATACTTGTAATATGAAAAGTCATTTCATTAAGTAATTTCATTAACACATAATACACTTGTCAATCCAGTAGAAGCTAAGTTTTCTCAAGTCTCCTTTACATATATAATATAGAAGATAGAAGATGTGTAGTAATAGTCTAAAACAATCAAAAAGCCTCACCGCATGAAGGATATTTTGATTACAAATTCGATTACACATCTAATTGGGTTTTCAATTCGTTTACAAATTCGAATTTCAATTGGGACTGCGATTTCTGGGTGATGATTTTTGGGATTGCAGATTTTTTAGATATTTTTGAAATTAATTAGGTTTTATGTAATATATATTGATAGTTGGCTTAATGTTCACAAGAATGGATGTGGCCTAGTGGTATTTGGTAGTACTCACAACAAGGAGGTCGCATGCTTGATTTCCATGGCCTCCAAAATCTTTGTTTTGTTAGTAACACACTATCCCCCATTTTCCATGCAAGGTGCCACGTGGCAGCCAATCATTGGTGGCGCTGACAGTGCCACTTGGCAGTGGTGACATGGGGTGTTGACGTGGCATGCCACGTGACACAATGGCCCCATCATATGATGCTATGTGGCAATGACATCATTGATTGTGTCATGCTGACGACATCTTCGTTAGCCACGTCATCTTTTTTGGATGGAAAGTTGACCGAGAGGCTTAACCATAAATGCATAATATTTACAAGGGTCATTTTAAAGTTTTTTTACAGGGTCTTAAATGGATTATGGTCATATTTGCAGTGACTGAACATATATTTAAACCTTTAATAAATCAATTGTGGATTGACATACTAGTATTCAATTATTTAAAAAGTATTATTAATATAAACTATGGTCAATTATTATCAAACACTAATTAATTGATGGATATGTGTTCGGCTTTAGTTTTGAATGAACCGTGATGGGATATGGGTTATTCAGTTAAGCCTAATGAGAGACCCTTACACTTAGTTATTTAATCGTTGACCCACTAGATGATTAACCCTAATGCCAAAACATATACGACGAAGAGGGTAGTCAAGTCTCATACTCTCCTTTGATTAATCCTTCAACATCTCAAGTACACGATTTTTTTCTATATTACTTAAATAGTATGTTGTAATTTCTGTCTACATTATATCATACTAAATTTAAATCATTTATATTATTCGTGCACGTGAATACCCGTTGACACTTGACATTTTGTTGAAATGGGAATAAAAATTTTAATAGTGGTTATTTGACATCAATTCCATTCAAAAAAAATGATCAAATCTTGCAAAAGAAAATTATCAAAGTTTATTAAGTTACTGTTTTTCTGTTCATATTGTTCTATTCATATATGGTTACCAAGGGGCTCACATGTTAAAGAAGCTCACATGTTTTCTAGAAGCTTGACAATAACTACATGTTCCCAAGGGGACCATAAATCCTTGAGATATCCATAACCCTAGTAACACTTAGACATGAGCCTGTCTCCACCTTCTAACACTACTGAGAACAACTTTTCTCTCGCCAAATCTTTTTTCTCTTTGCGTGGAACAGGTTCTCGAGCACCTATAACCGTGTCCCGAAAGGACAGTTTGCGATTGTTACCACCTTCATCTAGTGGCTCTGGCGGTGGAGGATCTCCCTTGCCGACAAAGAACTCAAATATCATATTTCCCATACTTCAATCTATTGGGGTTTGATAACTTTACTTGAATAGAATTTTGGTAATATCGTCAGGTTAATACAATGGTGGCAGGATATATGCGCTCTGCCGCTATGTGTATTTCTCGTCGTCCTCCCTTGTGATCGAGTTTCCTCCTCTATATGAAGTCCTTTTCTTCGTAACCGCCTAGCAGTTTCCCCTTCTCTCTCACTTTCGCGCCACGTGATTGGAACTCTAACCGCTCATGGGCCGAGTCATCCCACTTCGGCCTTCCCATGCCCCGACCTGGTGGAAATGCGACAAGGCAAGTCGGATTGGGCCAACCCCAAAACTCTTGGACGGTCCAATAACTTATATTAGTTGATGAAAGAAGATTAACACTTTCTTTTGACAATAAAGGAGACTAAAGGCGCTTAAATATTTGTAACTAGGTATTAAATAAAATTATTATTAAGTAATTTTAGTAGAATTTCATGTATAAATTTCCCTTCCAAACGAATTTACTCTACAAGCAAACTCATTAATTTTGGAATGTGCATTTCAGTAATTTTACTTCATAAAATTAAAAGATAAAATGCCTGATATTGAACTATTTCTAGTTAGCGACTCATCATCTTCTTGAATTCTTCGAAATTTACATTGCCGTCACCGTCGGCATCGACGTTTCCGATCATCCTCCGGCAATCACTGAGAGAGCACTTCTCCCCTAACTTCCGCATCACCGCGTGCAGCTCCTTCGCCGAGATCAGTCCGTTCCTGTCCATGTCATACATCTCAAACGCCTCCCGAAGCTCCTTAACATTGCCGGACGGGGTATGAAATTCGCCAAACTCCTTCAAATCAATGTAACCGTCGCCGTTACGGTCAACCTCCTCCATGATACGGCGGACCTCCTCTGACGTCGTCTTGGATCCGAGCGTCGTCATCATCTCCTTGAGTTCCGCGCACGAGATCTTCCCGTCGCCGTTCTTATCGAACTTGTTGAAGATCTGGCGCACTTCTCCGTCCATGGCGTCGCCGAGAGAAAAGGAAAAGTATTTGTTAGTTGAGTGTTGTAGTTCAGTTAGTTTACAGAACGCGGGATTTATAGGAAACGCGATTCATTTACACAAACGCGTTAATTAGGTAAAAAGCTGAAGAGAAAAGTAATTTAGAGCAGTAAACGCGGTTTTGAGTGAGGCGAAAGTGAAATTGAAAGCGAAGTAAGGTAGATTTGAACCACAAGAAAGGAAGCTAGATAGGAATAGGACGCGTGTTGTGAATTGTGATTGGAGTGCACAGCACGAGAGGTCATATGTTATGTTATGTTGTGATTGCCATTCATTACTGTTTGTGGCTTTCTTAAAAGCTGGTTCTAAAAGCACAGATTCAGATATCTACGCGGCTTGTGCTTTTCCTTATCTCTTTCACCAAAAGCATGGACAAACAAGTTGTCCTGCAATCTGAATTCAGTGAATTGTGTGTCTATTGTTAGTTTTGGATTAAAAGAAAATAACCACCTCAATTTTATCATCACACTTCTTCTCTCTCTTCATTGTTTCTTGATTCAATTCGTCTAAGTTTTTATTCTATTGATCTTTCTAACTTTATGTGACTCATGTCACTCTCTTGTCTCTTTAATTAGGTTTAAATATGTTTTTAGTCACTGCAAATATAACAAAATTTGATTTTAGTCCGTGGAAGAAAATCTTAAATAAATCCCTACAAATACAATTTTTTTAATTTAGTCCTTTTGATAGTATATTTGTTAGTGAGATGCTGGTATGTCTAACAGAGTTCATATGGGGCATTGCCATGTAATTATTTTCCGTTTTTATTTATTTTAAAAGCTGAGTTGGATAAATATACAAATTAAAATTAGGGTTCTTCATCTTCATCTCCAAAAACCCCAAAATCATTTTCATAAACCCCAAATTGCATTCTGCAGCTTTAATTTGACCCCAAATCACATTCGAAAATAATGAAATGACCTAGCAAAAATTCTTCTCTTTCATAGAAAAACATGAACAACACTCCCAGTAACACCGTTTTCTCACTAGCATTACAACAATAGAAAGCATAATTAAAAGAAACGTCTGATTAATTATCATGGAGAAAGAAAATAGCAACCTTACTTCAAATCATATCACCAATAATGTTCACTTTTCTCATTTTCATTATGAAAGAGCAATGAAAGTGTAACACCCTAACATCTCTAACTAGTAGACATATTAGAATGCACAGTTTAGTATTCATCAGAGATCAATAATCCTATTTAGATATTGAACACAACTAAAAAATTTCAATATTATAAAATATCAAACCATCATGACCTGTCAATACTTCAATAAACCAAAACGGTTTATAACGTCAACAACATTAATTCCTTGTGTTTAATATCCTCACAAGGAAAGCGGAAACGATTATACAACTTAGAACAGTTCAAGTCATTAATCGAGTACAAAGACAACAAAGAAAATACATAAACTACAATTGAAATGACTAAGTCTTCAATCCGCTCCTCACGCACGTCACCTAGTGCCTTTTTGTTTTTCTTCTTCCCCCGTTTCTCTGTAAAACAACACTATATAATAGGGTGAGATACAAATCTCAGTGAGTTTTACCGTGACCCCTAAGCACGCTCTCGATTCAATTAAGAATCCCTTTAACTGGTAATTCAATTTATGAATTACAAACATCTTTAATTAGAATAATATCGGCAACAATAAATGACAACTACCGATAATTCTTCTTTAATTAAAATAATATCGGCTACAATAAATGACAACTACCGATCATTATTCATTATCATATTTTAGCTCAACACCGACTACAATAATGACAACTATCAGTGAACCCCACTGGCCAATAGGTTAAGGGCTCATCACTTCCCTCGCCTTGTATGCTAACTGTTGCGTAAAAACGTGTGATTGTTTCTTGTGCAAGTGTACACAATCGCAATAAATAATACAGTGAATAAGTGAGATCGTTCCCACGAGGATTAAGTTGTGAACAAATGTTTAATCAATGTAACAAATAGTGATTTGGGGTAAAAAGTAAATGACACATGCACAATTTTGGGTAACAAACAATAAAGGTAAAAAGTATCAGGGTAATGGAAATCAGATTTGGGAGAAGTTGAGATGCAATTCTTCAATAAATCCATTAAAATGTTCAAAATGCTATGCTAAGTGCTGCAGCACTAGGTGCTGCCGCAATTGTGCATTATTCCTAATGCTTAAAACTAGGCTTTAGTCCTCCCAAATTATTCCTAATTCAGAAAGGATTATTTCCCTAGGCTACTGGAGAACAAGCAGCTTTACACCTAAGTGTTGTACCTCATGGCTTATGCCTCTCCTGTTGCTAGGACTCAAGCAAGGAACAACTATATGCCTATAGTGCAACATACCATGTCATCTTGTGAGATATAAATACAAACCATTCCTGTGAATGTATTTCTACTTAGCTTAGACGGCCAACCCTAAGCTAAGATGGATGTAGTAAAACACACAAGATAAAGTGCTCAACACAATAACATAAGCATCAAGAACAAATTAACTTCATTAAATTCATAATAGCATCCCAACTACAGAGGTTTAGCTCATATTGAGCTTACACAACATTACAACTAAATTAAACATCAAGGGGAGTAGGAATTTCATACTAAAACCCGAGAAGAGAAGTTCGACTACAAGTCTTGATACTGAGACAGCTTCAATGGTGATCCACCAAGCGATTCCAGCTCTCAAAATGCAGCTCCTTCGAAATTGAAGTAGTTCCAGTATTGCTGCAGCACTCAATATTCCAGCAATTGATTCTAAGTAACAATGGAAGCACGAAATCAAGAGGCTATTCCTATACCTCTGAAATTCGGCTTAACCTAATTCTGGGAAAGTGTGTCTATTTATAGGAGATCCCTTGGGCAGAGAATAACCCTAATTGTGGAGGCGCATTTTGTCCTTTGTGAGGGCAAAATGTCCTTTCTACCCAATTCCCTAGGTCACCAAGGAATCTTCAATGATTGGTGTAACACCCCGAAAATAATTTAATTAAAATAGTTGATTGAATTATTAAAATAATTTGGAGGCGGGATATAGATAAATTAAAAGGTTAATATTTTATATGCGTAGGAGGTGAAACGAGTAAAGGAGGTGGTGACGTAGAGAGCCCAGTGTTTACTGAGCCCTCAACTTAAACCCTGGGGGTTTAAGCCAAACCCTCATTCGCAGCAAGCAAAAGAAAAACGAAAGTGAGAGTGAGAGAGAGAGCACGCGGCGCAAAGAGGGAGAGAAGAGGAGGGTTTCGCGAAGAATTTCAAAAGGAGATCGTTCGTGTTGTTGTGGTTTTGTTCGTGTCTCGTTCGTCGTGTTCCGGAGCTTACGTTATTCGAGGTAAGGGTGGGCTTAACCTTGATAATGGGTTGATGATAATTATGTGTGGGTAGTCTAGGGTTTTGTTGAATTGTTCGTGTTGTTGCATATCGTGTTTTCGTTGAGATTGGTGCTTTGATGATTATTGCACGTTATTGTGATTTGTTTCGTTATTTGTTGTTGCGTGATTGTTGTATCACGATGATGGTGTTGTTATTGTTCGTGTTTTTGTTGTTGCTTTGCGTGGTTGATTGTTGTTGTCGCGTTGTCGAATTGTCGTTTTTGTTGTGGTGGTTGCGGTGTCGTTGCCGTTAGGATTTGGTGTTTGGCAATTTAGCGATTCTGGACACAGGTTCGGTTTTTCTAAAACTGGCGCTGTTTGGTTGATCCAAAAATTATGAGGTTGATTGTTTTTGAAAATATACTTAACGTCGGTCGTCTTGGCACTGGTTTCGTTAAATTCGGAGTTGTATAGCTCGAGTTATAGGCGATACAAGTTAGGTTAAAATTCTGGAAACGATTTGGGTATAGATTCGGTATTTCGGTGACTGGGAACGTTGTATTGACCGAAAAATTATGTGGTTTATTTTTCTGGAAAATAGACTTAATGCTTGTTAATTTGGCACTGGTTTGGGTGCGTTTAGAGTGGTGTAGCTCGAGATATGAATTCCACAAGTTAGAGTAAGATTCTGGAAACAATCTGGACACAGGGTCAGTGTTTTGGTTACCACGTTTTCAAAAGAACCCCTTTTCGAACGAATCCAATTTCTTTGAAAACTAGACAAAATTTGCCCCTGTTTATGCACAAGTTTCATGCAATTTGATTGAGTTTTGGTCACTTTGGAATTGCTTGAACTTGAAGGACAGAAACTGTCCTCTTTTGCAACTAGCCTGTGTGCTTTTCGAAAACTGTACCTATTGGACACTCTCATTCAAAAACTGAACTTAGGGATGATAACCAGACCCATAGGGCTTTCCAACAAGTATTTATTTGTTGAAATCCGATGTCGTTTGCTATTTTAATTAATTCGCTGAAGTAGGTGCGATGTGCCTAGGCGCTGTGCGCCAGTCTTGTGCGTGGTGTGCGTGCGTTATGTCCGCGTTGTGGAGCCGTCTGGTGTTAATATTTCAGGTGCGGTGCTGGTATGCTCAGGAGAGTTTAGTGGTAGCTGTGATGCTACAACTTGGTGCTATTTTTGGTGAAATCATTTGTTTTGATTCTGGTGATATAGTATTTATTTTAAATACTTGTTATGGTGAGTTGGTGCATAATCATGGTGTCGCATTGTCATATGCATGTTTTGGTGATATAGGCTCTGCCTCTGGTGTTTGTTGGTGATATGCCCGTCGTGGCTCATTTTGGTGATCGGTACCGCATGCATATGCCCACTGGAGGGGTTGCATATCATCCCATTGTCTATGAATGTTATAATTTTGGTGGTTCACTGTCAAATGGATTCTTCCTTTGGTATCTGGTGCTGTGATATGGTGTAATTGTATTGTGTTGCTGTAGTTACCTGATGCTAGCATATTTTTATCTTCTGCTTATTACCTCTGTTAGACTCACCCCTTCTGCTTGGAATGTTGCTCTCATGCGGCAACGCTGCAGGTGATCGCTAGTGCTCGTGGAGGAATTGCTAGGTTTTGCTTCCTCTCTCGTTTGGGTCTGTGTCAGCTCTGATATGTAGCACCAGGGAGTCGTTAGTTATCGTTTTGAACTATTATTTTAGTTATTGGAAATTGTTTTAATTAATTTTGGAGATGTCTTTAATTGTTAATTCTGGAGATGTTTAAACTGGCTAATATTTCCGCTGCTTGGTGATTTCTTTTATATAAATTATTTTGGAGATTTTTTTTGGAATAAATGGTGTTTTTTTTTTAAAATGGTGAAAAATGTAGCGCCCTTCGAGGTGACTCTGATAATTGTCTATTTAGTTGTAATAGTAAAAGGGGGGTGTTACAATTGGCACGCACACTGATGATGGGTGACAGCTGACAGGCGTCCTTTCCAATATTTCCGTGTTTTCCATTGCCTTCTCTCTCATGTTGCGCAATAAACAATTGCGACCGCATTAGGTGCTGCAGCAATAGATCAAACACATTAGACCACAATTGGGCACCAAAGTGCCCATTAATAACATAATTAAGCTTGCACCTTTAATTATTCTAAACTAACATATTTACAACATAATTCACTCAATTGCTTAAGAATTAACAATGATTTAAGCTTGAAATAAGAGGTAATAACAATCATATTTGATTGTTATCACACCCCCAAACTTGAACCATTGTTTGTCCTCATGCAATGACACTTGACACAGACAAGCAATATACCAGCAAACAACCAGATAGTTGAACCTTAACAAAGGCACACAACAGAATATTAAGCTGAGCATACAACTTTCAGATTGGTCACTCAATTGCAAACCCACTGAATGATAAGCTCCCTAAATTACTCCTCCTCAGTAGTGTGTGTGTGATACTTAACTTAGTTCAGAACATAGCAAGGTTCAAAATTTCACTTAACTAAAACTAGAGAGGCTTTCTTTTGAGATTGCCAAAGATGTTTCAAAACTAAGGGTAGACTAACAATTCAGCACAGAAAGGGGGGATAAGCATGACAAAGGGCTTTGATTTAGCAATTCAGAACTCTAGGTCAGTGCACTTATTACAACTCAACTTAAGTGCTGCAGCAACAGTTGCTGCAGCAATCCAACTAGAACAGAATTCAAAAAAAAAAAAACAATACTTAACATTTGTGTTGCATTGCCCTTATTCTTTGAATTTCTTCTTCATAGTTTTTTTTTTGAGCGCTTGGGGAATGACAACAATTACAAATATTTACAACACTAGTGCTTATAACATAGCACTTTACACACTACACTGACTTTAATTACTTCCTAAACTATGTGCACTTGACCTAATTCCATTCCTTCATGCTTTGCCTTAATATAGCTCAAAGAACCCCCAAACTTAGTTTCTTATGCTACCCTAAGTTTTTAGTAAAAATTTGGCAAGTCTCTAGGTCTACTAATACTAGCCTAGCTTCAGATCATTTCTAACTTACTAAGTCATTCCTAAGTTTCATGTAAAGTGTAAAAACAGGAGCAATAGAGTTCACTCACAAACAGGGGCACTAATCACTCAATTCTCACCATTTCATCACTAAGTTTTGCTCAACTTAACTTCTAAAATTTACAATTTCATTCAACTTAACTTCTCACCATTCTCACCTTCTTTTGGGCAATCACAAGGTCCAGAGCAGCCTTTGATCTCTTTTCATACTCAGCCATTTTCTCAGCTTCAATTGCTGCAGCATCTTCAATTCCCTTCAGCACTGATTCCACAACAGCAGTAACAGCAGCGTCTTCCTCAGCAGTTACATCTTCAACATTCAGCTCAACATCTTCAGGCACGACAGACATCTTCCTCCTTTTGGGGGCATGCTTGGTTCTTGTTCTCTTAGAGGGTGAGAACATAGGGCTTTCAGCATCAGCATTAGCAACTTCAGTTGCTGGAAGCAATGCTGCAGCACCAATTGCTGTCACACCCTCAAACTTCAACTTGCTGAAATTTAATTCCTACAACAAACACCAAAACAAACAAAACAACTAATTTATTAGATTAAAAACCCTGGGCTGCCTCCCAGTAGCGCTTGGTTTAAGAGTCCTCAGCCAGACTTCCTTCTTAGATCATGGGTCTTGGATCATGGTGATGAAACTGCATCTCACCACTGGTTCACCATAGTATTTCTTTACTCTTTGCCCATTAACCTTGAATGTATTTCCACTTGACTCATTATACAAATCCACAGCTCCATGAGGGTACACCTTTGCCAATTTGAATGGCCCAGACTACCTGGACTTGAGTTTTCCAGGGAATAGTTTAAGTCTTGAGTTAAACAATAACACTTGGTCACCTTCCACTAATTCCCTTTTTTGAATCTTTTTATCATGCCATGCCTTGGTCTTGGCCTTGTACAATGCTGAGTTCTCATAGGCAAAGTGCCTCATCTCTTCCAATTCATTCAATTGTAATAGCCTAGCTTCCCCTGCCTTTGTATGATCAAAATTGAGCTTTTTGATAGCCCAATGTGATTTGTATTGAAGCTCCAAAGGCAGATGGCAAGCCTTGCCATACACAAGTCTGTAGGGTGACATTCCCAAAGGAGTTTTGTAAGCAGTCCTATAAGCCCATAAAGCATCATCAAGATGATTTGACCATTCCTTTCTGGTAGGCCCTACCATTTTCTCCAACATTCTGTTGATCTCTCTATTAGACAACTCTACTTGACAACTTGTTTGAGGATGATATGCTGTTGCAATCTTGTGCTTAACCCCATACTTGGCCAAGAGATTTTCAATCAATTTGTTGCAAAAATGAGAACCTTCATCACTGATTATTGCTCTTGGAGTTCCAAACCTTGTAAAAATGTTTCTCAATAAGAACTTGCTAACAGATTTTGCATCATTGTTAGGTAAAGCAACTGCTTCAACCCACTTTGATACATAATCTACAGCAACAAGGATGTAAGAATTGCCAAGAGAGGGAGGAAAAGGTCCCATGAAGTCCATTCCCCAAACATCAAAGAGTTCAACCTCTAAGATGTTTGACAATGGCATTTCTTTTTTATGTGATATATTCCCACTCCTCTGGCAACTATCACATTTCTTAACAAACTCATGAGCATCCTTGAAAATTGTAGGCCAAAAATAACCAGATTGAAACACTTTTGCTGCCGTTCTTAAACCTCCAAAGTGTCCTCCATATGCTGCAGCACTCCTTGTTGTTCTTCATCAGCCACACATCTTCTTAGTAACTGATCAGGGCACTTCTTATACAGATAAGGTTCATCCCAAAAATACTGCTTGATTGAGTGGAAAAACCTCTTCTTTTGCTGATAATTCAAATCACATGGCACCACTTTGCTTACTAGGAAGTTGACAATGTCTGCATACCAAGGTGCTGCAGCATCAGGTGCTGCAGCAGAAACAGCTAACAATTGCTCATCAGGGAAGCTTTCCTTGATTTCTCCAAAATGATTACCTGCACTATCACCTTCCAATCTAGACAAATGATCAGCAACTTGGTTCTCCACCCCCTTTTTATCTTTTATTTCCAAATCAAACTCTTGGAGGAGGAGAACCCATCTTATTAGCCTAGGTTTTGCATCTTTCTTAGCAATCAAATACTTAATGGCAGAGTGATCAGTGAAAACAATTACATTTGTGCCAACTAAGTATGATCTAAATTTATCAAATGCAAAAACCACAGCTAATAATTCTTTTTCAGTGGTAGTGTAATTTAATTAAGCTTCAACAAGTGTTTTGCTAGCATAATAAATAGAATGAAAGACTTTATCATACCTTTGGCCAAGGACAGCACCTATGGCATAATCACTAGCATCACACATGAGCTCAAAAGGCTTGCTCCAATCAGGAGTCACTATCACTGGGGCAGTAACTAGAGCATTTTGAAGTTTCTGGAATGCTGCAGCACATGAGTCATCAAACACGAATGGAGTGTCATGCTGCAGCAACTGACAAAGTGGCTTTGAAATTTTGGAGAAGTCCTTGATGAACCTCCTATAGAATCCTGCATGTCCCAAGAAACTTCTAACACCCTTGACATTTGTTGGAGGATGCATCTTCTCAATCACTTCAACCTTGGCTTTGTCAACCTCAATTCCCTTCTTTGAAATTTTGTGTCCCAACACAATACCTTCTTGGACCATGAAGTGGCATTTTTCCCAATCCAAGACCAAGTTGGTTTCTTCACATCTATCCAGAATCTCTTCTAAGTTGTCAAGGCACAATTGGAATGTTTCCCCAAAGATAGAGAAATCATCCATAAATACCTCCATGAATTTTTCAATAAAATCAGAGAAGATTGACATCATACACCTTTGAAATGTTTCTGGGGCATTGCACAACCCAAATGGCATTCTTCTAAAAGCAAAGGTACCATAAGGGCAAGTGAAAGTAGTCTTTTGTTGATCTTCAGGCACTATGGCTATTTGATTGTAGCCAGAGTAACCATCCAAAAAGCAATAGAATTCCTTGCCAGCAAGTCTATCAAGCATTTGGTCTATGAATGGTAGAGGGAAATGATCTTTTCTTGTAGCCTTGTTGAGTTTTCTATAATCCATGCAAATCCTCCAACCAGTAACTATTCTTGTGGGAATAAGTTCATTCTTCTCATTGGCTACCACTGTGACCACTCCTTTCTTAGGAACACATTGCACAGGACTCACCCATGCACTATCAGTGATAGGATACACAATGCCAGCATCTAACCATTTGATAATCTCCTTTTTCACCACTTCTTTCATGATAGGATTTAGTCTCCTCTGCCCCTCAATGCTATTTTTAGCATTTTCATCAAGAATGATCCTATGCATGCAGATGGAAGGACTAATCCCCTTTATGTCAGCCATTTGCCACCCAATTGCCTTCTTATGCCTCTTTAGGGTATTAATGAGATCATGCTCTTGACTACTGGATAGGTCAGAAGCAATGATCACAGGCAATGTATCATCTTCCCCTAAATAGGCATATTTCAGGTGCTTGGGTAACTCTTTTAATTCAAGCATAGGAGGTTTTTCAATAGAAAGCACATTCTGTTTGAGATTGGAATCCCCTAGATCAAGAGATTCATAATGCCTACTCCATAATTCCTTCACCTCAGCCTCCTTGTGCAAAATACCTTCTTCCACAAGTTCACTCTTATCAATCTCAGAAAGAGCCTTCACCAGATGATCACCTTGCTTGTGGAAGTGTTGTTGAACCACAGAATCAAGAGACATCACAAAAGAGCACTCCTCAGTTCCTTGGTCAGGGAACTTGAGAGCATTCAACACATTAAACTTAATCTCTTGATCATTGACTCTCATATTCAATTCTCCTTTTTGCACATCAATTAGAGTCTTTCTAGTAGCCAAGAAAGGTCTTCCAAGAATTATAGGTACTTCCTTATCTGCAACAAAATCTAAAATTACAAAGTCAGCAGGAAATACAAATTTATCAACCTTTATCAGAACATCCTCAATAATTCCTTCTGGATGAGCAACAGATCTATCAGCAAGCTGTAAGGTAACAGTTGTAGGTCTGGCAACACCTATACCAAGCTGATCAAAGATAGACTTAGGCATCAAATTGATGCTTGCACCTAAGTCACAAAGAGCTCTGCCAGTATAGTTTTCACCAATCGAGAATGGAATAGTGAAACTGCCTGGATCCTTCAACTTGCTTGGAAGCTTGTTCTGCATGATCATGCTACACTCTTCTGACATAGCTACTGTTTCAACCTCCCCAAGTCTCTTCCTTTTGGAAAGCACATCTTTCATAAACTTTGCATAATTGGGCTTTTGTTGAAGTGCTTCTACCAAAGGAACATTGATGTGAAGTTGTTTAAGCACCTCCAGAAATTTGCCAAATTGCTTATCTTGTTGTGCCTTTTTCAACCTTTGAGGATAAGGTGGATCAGGCAAAACTTGATCATCTTTGATGGAATTGCTGCAGCATCAGATGCTGTAGCATTAACTGTGACAGCATCTGGTGCTTTTTGTTTCTCTTTTTTATCTTTTTCTTTTATTGCATTTCCATCACTAGAATCAGTAGATGGTCCTTTCAAGTCCTTCCCACTCCTTAAAGATATAGTCTTGACTTGTTCCTTTCCCTTAGAAGATGTTGGTTCAGTAGTAGAAGGCAATGCTCCACTAGGTCTTTGGGTCAGGGCAGTGGCTATTTGACCAAGTTGATTCTCCAAGTTCTTGATTGCAGCTCCTTGGGTTTGATACTGAGTTTTAGTTTCATTCATGAAAGCTTTCAACATAGTTTCCATAGAGCTTTCTTCTTTTGCCTTGGATGGAGCAGGTGTTCCCGGTGGTGTTGCAGGAGCTGTAGCAGGTGTTGCATTGTTGCTCCACTTGAAATTAGGATGGTTCTTCCACCCAGGATTGTAGGTACGAGAATATGGATTATTGTTCTTGTCATATCCCACATAGTTGACTGAAATAGGGTTTGCAGGGCATTCTTCATACAAATGGCCTCCTCCACAGTACACGCAACTAGCAGAACCCACTGATACTTGTTCAATTGCTGCTACCTTAGTTTCTGGTACAGATTCAGTTGCTGCAGTAGGTGTTGCACTCATATTTTTGATCATGTTGGACAAAGATGCAACCGGAGCAGATAAAGCAGTAACTTCACTCACTTCATGCATACCAGCAACTTTCTTTTGAGCACTACCCCTGGCTGTTGGCCATTGATAGCTATTTGCAGCAATAGTTTCAATAAGATCATAAGCATCTTGGTAAGAGCCATTCAGCAAGACTCCTCCAGAAGAAGCATCAAGCATCAGTCTATTTTGAGGTTCCAAACCATTGTAAAAAGTTTCCATTTGAACAACCACAGGCAACCCATTATGTGGACATTTTCTTAACAATTCTTTGAATCTTTCCCATGCTTCAAACAAAGTTTCAAATTCAGTTTGTCTAAAAGATGTAATTTCAGTTCTCATCCTGGCATTCTTGATAGGTGGAAAATATTTTGTCATAAATTTTTCAGCCATCTCATTCCAAGTAGTGATAGAGTTAGGTTCCAAAGAATTTAACCAAACCTTAGCTCTATCCTTCAAGGAATAAGGGAAAAGTTTAAGTTTAAAAGCATCATCACTTACACCAGGGAGAATGAAATTACTACAAACTTCTACAAATTGTTTGAAATGCAAATGTGGGTCCTCAGTAGGTCCTCCACCAAATTGCCCTATTGTTTGAAGCATTTGAAACATCATAGGCTTAAATTCAAAATGAGTTGTGGCAAGTTCAGGTCTTACTATGCTAGTTTGCATAGTGTGAGGGTCAAAAATTGCATAATCCCTCATAGGTCTGTCCCTGTCATTAGCCATGCCAATGACTGTTTCATTTAAAACTTGTCTCACATGTTCAGGTTGCTCAGTGGCAGCTATAGTATGTCTGTCAGAACCATGGTTGCTAGGAGGTGGTGTTCCCCCATGATTAGAAGGTGGTGGTGTAGCCATATTGACAGCTCTTCCCAAAGCTCTAAATAGTCTTTCTATCTCAGGATGAAGTTGATATTCTGGTGATCTGCGTCTGTACATATGCTGCAGCAATTAACTTACTGAAACAACCAAAAACAGAGCACCAGAATTAGCAACAAAAGAAATCACTAAATTGCCAATTAATTAAACAGTGTTTAACTAATTAATCCCCAGCAACGGCGCCAAAAACTTGTTGCGTAAAAACGTGTGATTGTTTCTTGTGCAAGTGTACACAATCGCAATAAGTAATACAGTGAATAAGTGAGATTGTTCCCACGAGGATTAAGTTGTAAACAAATGTTTAATCAATGTAACAAATAGTGATTTGGGGTAAAAAGTAAATGACACACAATTTTGGGTAACAAATGTAACACCCCTCTTTTACTATTACAACTAAATAGACAATTATCAGAGTCACCTCGAAGGGCGCTACATTTTTCACCATTTTAAAAAAAAAACACCACTTATTCCAAAAAAAAATCTCCAAAATAATTTATATAAAAGAAATCACCAAGCAGCGGAAATATTAACCAGTTTAAACATCTCCAGAATTAACAATTAAAGACATCTCCAAAATTAATTAAAACAATTCCCAATAACTAAAATAATAGTTCAAAACGATAACTAACGACTCCCCGGTGCTACATATCAGAGCTGACACATACCCAAACGAGAGAGGAAGCAAAACCTAGCAATTCCTCCACGAGCACTAGCGATCACCTGCAGCGTTGCCGCATGAGAGCAACATTCCAAGCAGAAGGGGTGAGTCTAACAGAGGTAATAAGCAGATGATAAAAATATGCTAGCATCAGGTAACTACAGCAACACAATACAATTACACCATATCGCAGCACCAGATACCAAAGGAAAAGTCCATTTGACAGTGAACCACCAAAATTATAACATTCATAGACAATGGGATGATATGCAACCCCTCCAGTGGGCATATGCATGCGGTACCGATCACCAAAATGAGCCACGACGGGCATATCACCAATAAACACCAGAGGCAGAGCCTATATCACCAAAACATGCATATGACAATGCGACACCATGATTATGCACCAACTCACCATAACAAGTATTTAAAATAAATACTATATCACCAGAATCAAAACAAATGATTTCACCAAAAATAGCACCAAGTTGTAGCATCACAGCTACCACTAAACTCTCCTGAGCATACCAGCACCGCACCTGAAATATTAACACCAGACGGCTCCACAACGCGGACATAACGCACGCACACCACGCACAAGATTGGCGCACAGCGCCTAGGCACATCGCACCTACTTCAGCGAATTAATTAAAATAGCAAACGACATCGGATTTCAACAAATAAATACTTGTTGGGAAGCCCTATGGGTCTGGTTATCATCCCTAAGTTCAGTTTTTGAAGGAGAGTGTCCAATAGGTACAGTTTTCGAAAAGCACACAGGCTAGTTGCAAAAGAGGACAGTTTCTGTCCTTCAAGTTCAAGCAATTCCAAAGTGACCAAAACTCAATCAAATTGCATGAAACTTGTGCATAAACAGGGGCAAATTTTGTCTAGTTTTCAAAGAAATTGGATTCGTTCGAAAAGGGGTTCTTTTGAAAACGTGGTAACCAAAACACTGACCCTGTGTCCAGATTGTTTCCAGAATCTTACTCTAACTTGTGGAATTCATATCTCGAGCTACACAACTCTAAACGCAACCAAACCAGTGCCAAATTAACAAGTATTAAGTCTATTTTCCAGAAAAATAAACCACATAATTTTTCGGTCAAAACAACGTTCCCAGTCACCGAAATACCGAATCTATACCCAAATCGTTTCCAGAATTTTAACTTAACTTGTATCGCCTATAACTCGAGCTATACAACTCCGAATTTAACGAAACCAGTGCCAAAACGACCGGCGTTAAGTCTATTTTCAAAAACAATCAACCTCATAATTTTTGGATCAACCAAACAGCGCCAGTTTTAGAAAAACCGAACCTGTGTCCAGAATCGCTAAATTGCCAAACATCAAACCCTAACGGCAACGACACCGCAACCTCCACAACAAAAACGACAATTCGACAACGCGACAACAACAATCAACCACGCACAGCAACAACAAAAACACGAACAATAACAACACCATCATCGTGATACAACAATCACGCAACAACAAATAACGAAGCAAATCACAATAACGTGCAATAATCATCAAAGCACCAATCTCAACGAAAACACGATATGCAACAACACGAACAATTCAACAAAACCCTAGACTACCCACACATAATTATCATCAACCCATTATCAAGGTTAAGCCCACCCTTACCTCGAATAACGTAAGCTCCGGAACACGACGAACGAGACACTAACAAAACCACAGCAACACGAACGATCTCCTTTTGAAATTCTTCGCGAAACCCTCCTCTTCTCTCCCTCTTTGCGCCGCGTGCTCTCTCTCTCTCACTCTCACTTTCGTTTTTCTTTTGCTTGCTGCGAATGAGGGTTTGGCTTAAACCCCCAGGGTTTAAGTTGAGGGCTCAGTAAACACTGGGCTCTCTACGTCACCACCTCCTTTACTCGTTTCACCTCCTACGCATATAAAATATTAACCTTTTAATTTATCTATATCCCGCCTCCAAATTATTTTAATAATTCAATCAACTATTTTAATTAAATTATTTCCGGGGTGTTACAACAAACAATAAAGGTAAAAAGTATCAGGGTAATGGAAATCATATTTGGGAGAAGTTGAGATGCAATACTTCAATAAATCCATTAAAATGTTCAAAATGCTATGCTAAGTGCTGCAGCACTAGGTGCTGCCGCAATTGTGCATTATTCCTAATGCTTAACATTAGGCTTTAGTCCTCCCAAATTATTCCTAATTCAGAAAGGATTATTTCCCTAGGCTGCTGGAGAACAAGCAGCTTTACACCTAAGTGTTGTACCTCATGGCTTATGCCTCTCCTATTGCTAGGACTCAAGCACGGAACAACTATATGCCTATAGTGCAACATACCATGTCATCTTGTGAGATATAAATACAAACCATTCCTGTGAATGTATTTCTACTTAGCTTAGACGGCCAACCCTAAGCTAAGATGGATGTAGTAAAACACACAAGATAAAGTGCTCAACACAATAACATAAGCATCAAGAACAAATTAACTTCATTAAATTCATAATAGCATCCCAACTACAGAGGTTTAGCTCATATTGAGCTTACACAACATTACAACTAAACTAAACATCAAGGGGAGTACGAATTTCATACTAAAACCCGAGAAGAGAAGTTCGACTACAAGTCTTGATACTGAGACAGCTTCAATGGTGATCCACCAAGCGATTCCAGCTCTCAAAATGCAGCTCCTTCGAAATTGAAGTAGTTTCAGTATTGCTGCAACACTCAATATTCCAACAACTGATTCTAAGTAACAATGGAGGCACGAAATCAAGAGGCTATTCCTATACCTCTGAAATTCGGCTTAACCTAATTCTGGGAAAGTGTGTCTATTTATAGGAGATCCATTGGGCAGAGAATAACCCTAATTGTGGAGGCGCATTTTGTCCTTTGTGAGGGAAAAATGTCCTTTCTACCCAATTCCCTAGGTCATTAAGGAATCTTCAATGATTGGCACGCACACTGATGATGGGTGACAGCTGACAAGTGTCCTTTCCAATATTTCCGTGTTTTCCATTGCCTTCTCTCTCATGTTGCGCAATAAACAATTGCGACTGCATTAGGTGCTGCAGCAATAGATCAAACACATTAGACCACAATTGGGCACCAAAGTGCCCATTAATAACATAATTAAGCTTGCACCTTTAATTATTCTAAACTAACATATTTACAACATAATTCACTCAATTGCTTAAGAATTAACAATGATTTAAGCTTGAAATAAGAGGTAATAACAATCATATTTGATTGTTATCACAAACCTCGGGAGGTCGTCACCTCGACTCGATATAATTTATATATCGTGAACCATAAACAGGTTTAGATGAATAAATAAACACCCCATGTCAGTCATACAATCTTATATTGATCATATAATCCTTTTACTTTCAAAATACATGTACTCTCTCGTGTACTAAATTCGGTTTTTTGAAACATTTATAATTTCACAACATTTCATCAAAACCATCTTGAACATATTTAAAATCACGTTTTTATCAATCACTATTCATAACCAATGGTTGGGAAGAAGATTAGAAGAGGTTTGGAATCGAAAGGAGTGACGAAAACGAGTTTTAGAAAAATAATCTGGGAATAGATTCACATTTATGGGAATCGATTAACAGAATGGAAACAGATTCCCAATCTGTGAGTAGATTCACAGTCCTGGAAATTGATTCACAGTCTGTGAACAGATTCACAATCCTGGGAATCGATTCACAGAATGAGAACAGATTCCCAATCTGTGAACAGATTCACAGTCTGTGAACAGATTCATAATCCTGGGAATCGATTCACAAATTTATTGTCTGCAACAAAATTCAGTTTTTCTTATAATTTCGCCAATCCGTTCGAGTCCAATCTAAATTTCAATCCATTCTCAACTTTGAAACAGAAGTATCATACATCATACCAGCACAAATACCACAATCAAGACATCATATAACAAGCATTTGTTCGTTCCGAGATACATAAAACATTGTTTTTAAAATAACATTTTTTTTACTCAAAATTTCAAAATGAACAAAACGACACAAACCAGTCACAACGACATTTATTTGGACACGGAATAAAACCAAACGTGAGTAAAACTCACCGATCGTGATGAAAATCACGCAATAACCAAGACTTTGAAGTTCAAACGACCTCGAAACTTCACGAACTCGCCCCGAACTCGTTCAACCGCTTCAAAACTGAAACCCAGTGAACTCTAACTCGCAACTAGCAGCTCTAACACTCAAAACTCCCTTCAATCAACAATGTAGGTTCTGAAATTGCTATAATCTACTCTCAAGGGTCCAACAACAACATGCAAAGCTCCAACAGGTTCAACACTCAACTTTGAGCTTCAAAGTTTGAAAATGGTAGAATAAGAAATAGGAGGAGTGAGCTTCTGAAAGTAGCACCATTGAAAAGGAAATCGAAAATGGGAGAGAATGGAAGTGAAGACACTTACATGGATGAAGAATCTAAGAATTTCCCCTCACTCTTTCTTCTTCTTCCTCTCGCGACTCTCTCTTCTCTCTCTCTCTCTCTCTCTCTCTCTCTCTCTCTCCCTATTCTTTTTTCTTCTTCTTAGTTTGAGTGTTTGATGCTGAAAATGATGGGTTATGAGCTGAGGGAATTTTAAATGAGTGGGTAAAGACCGAAATACCCCTACTCTCTCATTCTAACTTAACTCTATTCTAATAAAACAATCACACATACAATCACATAATTCAATCATTAATTCACATCAATCACATAACTTAGCAATTATGTATATTGCTTTCGTGACAACCTCATATCCATAACTAGAATTATTATTTATTCGAATAATAAATCGCTAGTTAATTTCGTAAATCAAAATTAACAGAACTAGGGATGTTACAGAAAGCACAAAACTCAACATCATTAATTTACCAAAGCATAACAAACCCTCCATTACAACCTTCTCCATCAATTCCACCTTTTGAGGAGAAATTCTTCGTGAAAGTTCGTTGTTATGATTTCGTTTGGAGTCGTGATCAGAATCCTTTGTTTTACTAAATTGTGAGACGTGTTATGAGGAATAATCCTGGTAGGGTTATACCTAAATTGAAGGTTAAATCTGTGAACCCTATCTATTGTCCTGGTGCTCTTCATTTTGTTCAGAAGAATGATAGTGTTATTAGCTATGGGATTCAAACGAATTCAACTAGTGTTGAGAAAATGCATGTTGTTTCGCTCTGATTTGGTAAGTGAAGGTATGGAGAGAGGTGGGAGAGCATGCTGGTTAGATTGGGAGTTTTCAAAATTTGAGTTTTAGGGATTTTCTGGATTTGGGAATCGTTGATCCCTAATTAAATTTGAGAACTTGTCCAACTTGTCTCTCCACATAATCATAATTAAAATAAATAAGAAAGAAAAAAATGTGCCAGAGCCAAGTAAGATCATTGTTAGACACATCAACATCTCTCTAACAGAACACTAACAAAATGACTAAAATAAAAAAATTATCTTTGTAGGAATTTATTTTTAAAAAATTGTAGGGACTGAAATCAAATTTTGCTATATTTGCGGGGACAAAAACGTATTTAAGCTCTTTAGTTATATGGCAAAAGTTTTGGGTCCTCCATCATTTTTTTTAAAGCAAAGGGCTTAACGCCTCAAAAATGCCTACTAAACCTAGGCTGAAATTTCTATCATATCAACATTCACAAGACTGCTAAGTGCTAATAGAGGGAGAGGAACATTACAAAAAATACAACACACGGTGATATTTAGATTATCGTTCGCTAGTTTATCAGCAGGCCTATTGACTTCTCTCAAGATGTGCCTCTAGTGAATCTCTTCACGAGTATTTAATCCATTTGATTAACTAATCCAAGGGCGCAAGTCAGGGGTATCAACTATAAGTAGCCATATAGCTATCTGATTCCACCACAAGGTTGCGGTATCAACGACCCCAAGCTATACACACCCTATGATAAATAAATCACAGTTGGGTCCTGCATCATGTTTCTCCTTCTCGTTATACACTGTCAACGTCACAAACCCACCTACGAGTCTCCATAGCCATCAAGATTCTCCCACTTCCCAACCACCACAAATCTATGCCATTTTTTGTAAGAAACACTAGACGGGTGAATCAACCTCTAAGCGTGCCTCTACCCCAACACTTCTCTATCGCAATATGCTTCATCGTTGAGAAGCTTGAGTACCATCCGTGCTTATGAGGAGATTTTTCAGTTTTTTATCAAGTATTGAAATTCATAGATCATTCTCTAACGATGACTTAAAATTATGTTGCAAACACCTTAAAACTTACTTAAAACATAACCATTCTTATATATCAATGTGAAACTTTATTTAAAGAATTTAGAGTTATTATAAGGGTTTAACAATTAAATCAAAATTAAGCAATATGACATTGAGTAGTGTTTTTTTTTTGTCGAGACCAAGGTATCCACTGCCGAACGCAGTGACTAATCCCCTTGTTAGATGATATTTATATTGTAAATGCTATGTATTTTTAGCTTGTTTTTTAGTCAGTCTTTGTAATTCTTTATTTACCAAAGTGTAACATTGAGATGTCTATAAACTCTGATTTGAGTAATTAATAAACAGAGAGTTTTATTTACCAAAGTGTAGCATGGTATTAGTGAAAATCTCGTTTCCCAAATTCTCCACTCTCTCTCTCTCTCTCTCTCTCTCTCGCGTAACCGTTATTTCTTCTTCGCGTTTTCATGGCGTCTCTCACCGGAGCTGGCTCTGGTTCTTCTTCCTCCGATGAATCCGATCATTCTAATCGGTCATCTCTGTAAACTCCTCGCAGGAGAACCTCCAAACCAAAAGATTACTCCGATCCCTACTACATTCACCCTAACGAGAATCCCTCTCTCGTTCTCATCACTCCCGTCCTCGATGGTTCAAACTATCATTGTTGGATCCAGGCTATGACCATGGCGTTGGAAATGAAGAACAAGTTTCCCTTCGTCGATGGATCGATCGTGCGTCCTACAACTTCAGATCCAAAATTTGCTCTATGGAAGCGTTGCAACATGTTAACTCTGGCCTGGATCAATCGCCCAGTTTCGAAGGAGATTTCATCTAGCATCCTATGGATCAGCGACGCCTACGAAGTTTGGAAGGAATTGCGAAATCGTTTCTCTCAAGGTGATAATACTCGGATCTCTCATCTTCACCTTGATATTTTCTCTCTGAAACAAGGAGAAACCTGTGTATCTGCTTATTTCACCAAGATGCATATCCTATGGGATGAACTGTGCAATTATCGCCCAATTCCTACCTGTCTTGCTCCGCCTGGAACCTGTTGTTGCAACGTTGCGAAAATCGTCTCCGATTATCGCGAGCGCGATGCTGTAATGTCTTTTCTTCAAGGTTTGAATGATAATTTTGCTGTTGTTCGCTCTCAGATCTTACTTATGGAACCTCTTCCTCCTCTTGCAAAGGCTTATGCTATGATATTACAACAAGAACGTCAGATCGGAGCTCCTATTGTGCCTGAGATTTCTGTTGCTGTTGTTCAAGCGTCCCCTACTGTGGCTCGTGGTCGTGGTAATCGTACAAATCACACAGTGGAAACCTGTTGGAAGAAGCATGGATATCCACCAGGTTTTAAGAGCAATGCCAAGAATGTTAACAATGTTTCTGTGGAAGATCCACCTATGGTCTCTTCAACAACAAATTCCCCTGTAAACATCACTGCTGAGCAACTCCAGAGTCTATTATCGTTGCTTCCCACCACTCCTCCCACTGCTACAGCATCTGCCAATATGGTCAGTGTGAACAATGTTATGTCTGCTCCCTCAGGTACCTCCTTCATCACCTGGATTATTACTTGGCTAGTTGATAGTGGCGCCACAGATCACATATGTTCATGTCTTGAACTATTCTCATCATTCTTTGCTATCAAACCACTCCTTATCACTCTACCTTCTGGAGATACAAGATACACACACTATAAGGGCACAATTCACCTCACTCCTACGATTACTCTATATGATGTTTACTATGTTTCTGATTTCAACTCTAACATCATATCAGTTGGTCAACTTGCTGATACTATCAACTGCCAAACTATTTTTGATGGTGAATCTGCTGCGTTGCAGGATATCCCCTCCAAGAGAGTGATTGGCCATGCTAGAAGAGATGGAAAGCTTTACACAATGAAGATCTCACCCATGTTAGCTTCAGCTAAGTCTAGTTCCCTTCACTATAACTCTATATCTGTTTCTTCTATTAATGTAGACATATGGCATAATCGTTTAGGACACCCCTCCCCCACCTGTTATCATACTATACAGAAACTACATTGTAATATGCCTTCTATATCAAATACAAATTGTGATGCCTGTCATTTTGCCAAGCAAAAGAAACTTGCCTTTCCCACTCACACCTCACCTTCACTTCACATTTTTGACATGATTCATGTAGAAATTTGGGGCCCTTTTGCCACCCCATCCATGAATGGTAACAAGTATTTCTTAACTATAGTGGATGACATGTCTAGGTTTACATGGATAAAGTTAATGAGAGCAAAATCTGAAACTAGAAAACACTTAATGCAATTTGTTGCTTTTGTTCAAACCCAATTCAACACCACTATTAAAACCATTAGGTCTGATAATGGCCCTGAGTTTGCCATCCCTGACTTCTACCTTGATAGAGGAATCATTCACCAAAAATCCTGTGTGGAAACTCCACAACAAAATGGCATAGTTGAACGCAAGCATCAACATATATTGAATGTTGCTCATTCTCTTATGTTCCAATCTCACTTACCTATCCAATTTTGGGATTTTGCTATTTGTCATGCCATTCATCTCATAAACAGACTTCCCTCTACCACTCTCAAGTCAAAATCTCCCTATTACCTCTTACAAAATGGCATAGTTGAACGCAAGCATCAACATATATTGAATGTTGCTCGTTCTCTTATGTTCCAATCTCACTTACCTATCCAATTTTGGGATTTTGCTATTTGTCATGCCATTCATCTCATTAACAGACTTCCCTCTACCACTCTCAAGTCAAAATCTCCCTATTACCTCTTACACAACAAACTGCCTGACCTCTCTCCTTTACATGTTTTTGGCTCTCTTTGCTATGCCACAACACTCACTGCACACAGAACCAAATTTCTCCCTAGAGCACGCAAGTGCATTCACATTGGACACTCACAAGGTGTTAAAGGTTACCTTCTATTTGATCTCCACACTCATGAGATTTTTCTTTCAAGAAATGTCTCCTTTTATGAAAACATTTTTCCATACCTTTCCAACTCACCTTCTTCTTCTTCTACTTCTCCAACACCCTTAACTCCATCCAAAGTGGCCATCACTGACCTTTTTGCCTATCCTACTCCATCATATGAACACTCTGCTCAACCTGCTCCTTCCCCTCTCTCCTCACCTGCACTTAATTCCTCACCAGATCCCTCCACCTCTTCCCCTGAACAACCACAATCTGCCTCTCCCTCACCAGATCCCTCACATTCTTCTCCCCACACCACTACTTCAGACCTAATTAGTTTTTCAACTATCCCCATTAAACCCATTGCACCTCCTAGGACTTCAACTAGAATCAAAACTAAACCCTCTTACCTCCAAGATTTTCATTGTGGCATGCTTTCCATTTCTTCAAATGCTCAGTCATCCTCAGGTAGTGATTATCCTCTATCTGATTTCATTTCTTATGATGGTTTGTCTGCCTCCCATAGATTGTTTCTTGCAGCCATTAGCACTAATGTTGAACCCAAGACCTATGCTCAAGCTTCCAAGCATCAATGTTGGATTGATGCTATGCAACATGAACTTCAGGCTCTTGATATGAACTCTACTTGGGTTATCACAGATTTGCCCCCTGGGAAACACCCTATAGGTTGCAAGTGGGTATATAAAGTCAAACACAATGCAGATGGCTCTATAGAGAGGTATAAAGCTCGATTAGTGGCTAAGGGTTTCACTCAACTTGAAGGAGTGGATTATTCTGAAACCTTCTCTCCTGTGGTCAAGATGATTACAGTCAGACTTGTGCTTGCATTGGCAGCATCTCATCATTGGCATCTTTACCAACTAGATGTCAATAATGCCTTCCTCCATGGTGATCTTCATGAGGAGGTTTACATGAAGATTCCTCAAGGCATTCCCTCCACCTCTCCTCATAAGGTTTGCAAGCTTCAAAAATCATTATATGGTTTGAAGCAAGCTAGTAGGCAATGGAATGCCAAGCTCATTTCTTTCTTACTGCCATTAGGTTTTGTTCAGTCAAAACATGATTATTCCTTATTGATCAAGCACTCAGAGTCTACTATTACTATTCTTCTCATCTATGTTGATGATGTGGTTCTCACAGGTGACAATTTGGATGAGATCAACAGAGTTAAACAACTCCTTGATACTCAGTTCAGAATCAAAGACTTAGGAATTTTTAAAAAAATTCTTGGTTTTGAAGTTGCTCGTTCTCCTGCTGGTATAGTTGTTTCCCAACGCAAGTATGCTCTTGAGCTACTTGAGGAAGCAGGTCTTCTTGCTTGCAAGCCTGTTTCTACTCCCATGGTTCCCAATTTGAGGTTAAGTGCACACACAGGAGATCCTATGGAGGATCCTACCCAGTACAGGCGCCTGCTTGGTAGGCTCATTTATCTCACTAACACTAGACCTGACCTATGTTTTGCTGTGAACAAACTTAGTCAGTTTATTGCTAATCCTCTTGTTCCTCGTATGGAAGCTGCTCTACATGTGTTGAAGTACATAAAATCTTGTCCTGGTCGTGGATTATTCTTTAATGTTGTGTCTGATGACAAACTGACTGCTTTTAGTGATGCAGATTGGGCTACTTGCCCTGATAGCCGTAGGTCTACTACAGGTTTCTGTGTGTTCTATGGCTCTTCTTTGATTAGTTGGAAATCAAAGAAACAGAGTGTTGTTTCACGCTCTTCCTCTGAGGCGGAGTATCGTGCTCTAGCCATTACTACTTCTGAGGTCCAGTGGTTATTATACATTTTGGAGGCTCTACATTTACCTCATACTGCTGCTGTCTCTATTTTTTGTGACAACAAATCAGCAATTCACATTGCTTAGAATCCAGTTTTCCATGAACGCACCAAGCATATTGAGTTGGATTGCCATTTGGTGTGTGACAAAGTTCAAGATGGGATTGTTCATTTGCTGCCTGTTCCCACGAAAGCTCAGCTTGCTGACATGTATACGAAGGCTTTACATCCCTCTCAGTTTGATCAGTTTGTATCCAAGCTACACTTGAAAGATATTCATTGTTTAGCTTGAGGGGGGCTGTTAGATGATATTTATATTGTAAATGCTATGTATTTTTAGCTTGTTTTTTAGTCAGTCTTTGTAATTCTTTATTTACCAAAGTGTAACATTGAGATGTATATAAACTCTGATTTGAGTAATTAATAAACAGAGAGTTTTATTTACCAAAGTGTAACACCCCTCACTGGATTGGAGACACCTCGAAGGGTGGGACAGCTGGCCCAGGGATCTAAAGCTGCTTCATACTCAAGGCGAGGATCGAACCCTCCACACTTGGTTAAGGGAGGATGAGCCCCAACCGCTCAACCACGCCCTGGGTTATGATATTGAGTAGTGTAAAGACATTAAGGCTTTGCCGGTGACTAATCTATGCCGGGGAACCTGGTTGGCCACGAGTTTCCGGCTTTGCCGGCACGTGTGGTTCTCCCCTCCCGACAGAGTTTTTGCCCAACCCAAAATTTGAACCCGAGACATTGGGGTGGGGTCCAAGTCCAGTTACCACTTGGACCAACCCTTGTTGGTAAAGAATTTAGAGTTATTATAAGGGTTTAACAATTACATGAAAATTAAGCAATATGATATTGAGTACCGTGAAGACATCGATCAATTATTTCCTTTTTTTTATGGTAAACAATTCTTTCATTAGATAGTAGAAACAACAGTAAATACTCGTGGCCAGCCAGGTTCTCCGATATAAATTAGTCACCGGTAAAGCCAATAAAAACTACGCATCAAAAACATGGTAACAAAAAAAATAAAAACAGCGGTACAACTCGACTATTGCAATCAGTTTGTACCGTTGTTTCTATGATCAATTATTTTCTTAGTTAATGCATCACAAGTTATAAAATGATATTAAATATCCATGTTACTCTTACATCGTCTAAAAAAATTCTAAATTGAAGTTATTAAATCGTATTTGTTATTTATATGCCACAAGATAGATTAAATAGTCTCGTTTTATTTCTATTAAAAATAATTTTCTTGAAGAAACTTGATTAGGAATGGTTTGTTAATTAATGATATTACGACAAAAAAATACAATTAGAGTAACATTTAAAAGATTATGAGGCACCAATTTTTTTTACTTTCCTATGACACCCAAAATCTAAAGGTCGCCACTGTTTGTGAGAACCAATTAAAAACTATACAATTAAATTATGTCAGGGAGATAAGTCCCTATCATATCATGTCATGACAACAAGGACAACCTCGAGGAGTGACTCAAATACATGTTAGCCCAAGGGACAGATTATGAGAAGAGTTTGCTAGATTGGCCTACAACTAATTAAACAGAAATCTAATACCGTTAAAGAATGAACATCATCAATAATGTAACAACCTACCATATGTATTTCTATCAACAACCTACCATATGTATTTCTATCATCATATGTGGTGGCCCTTAGCATGGGTGTGTGGGGTGATTGTCCAGAGCCCCATACTTAGAAGAACACTAAAATTATTATTTTTAGTACTATGTATAAATATTTAGAGTTTTTTTTTTGCCCCCCATTCTCCCTTATACCCCATTTTTATGCAAACGGACGAAAATATCCTTAAAAAAACTTAAAAAACATAAAACTTCCTCATTTACACGTATTTGCGGAAAAAGTAAGTCTTAGGCCTTAAACTTTCCAGAAAAACCCTTAAAATGGTAAATGCGGAAATCCCACAGCCCTTGTATTCCGCATTTACGCTATTTTCAGAAAATTTGTTATTTTTTTAAAAATTCGTTTTTAATTTTTTTTCTTTTTCAGTGGCGACTAGATCAGGACGTGCAGGGCGAGTAGAGCGAGGCGAGTCTTTCGGACCAGGACCACGAGATCCAGATCAGACTCCTCCGGCTCCTAGCACCAGGAAGAGGATACGTTTGTTCACCAGGTAGGCTGGTCACGCTTCAAAGCGTCAAAGGCGTGTCCGTAACAGAGATAACATTGGCGGTGCTGATCCGATGCAGCAGGAGCAGCATTATCAGGAGGCTGAGGCTGCTCAGCAGGAGGACGCTCAGTCTGCTGAGCAAGTTTTATTGCATCGGCTTCATGTCCACTGTGTGTCTAGGCTGTCGTTGGGAGATGTAATACATTTAATAATTATTATTTTACCAATAATTAATTAATTACTTTTATTTAACATGTTTTAATTATATAATTTATTTTTTTACAAGACTGTGGTAAGATTAAAGTGGCATCCGACGGTTTGAAGGTATCGAGATTTCGACCTGCTGTGCACCACCCACATATACTCAGATGGTTAGAGCGGGCTCGTCTGTTGGAGCTCGATAGTACACCTCTGAACAACATCAATCATGAGCTGATCTCGGCGTTTGTGGGGAGGTGGTATTCTGAGACCAGCTCATTCCACATGCCGTGGGGGAGATGACTATTACTTTGGACGACGTGTCCATGTTGACCCACTTGCCGCTCAATGGCGCTTTTTTGGAGCACCGGTTATATTTTTCTGAGGTTGATGCAATTTCAGCTGGAGTGGAGTTGCTACGTATAGAGCACAACTCTTGCTGGGAGGAGTGTCGGCAGACTAGGGGACCGACATTCAGATTTAGTTTTTTGGAGGAGGCGTACAGAGATAACATGGCTCGTGGATTTTTTGATCAGGCTGCACGGTGCTATTTGTTACTTTTGTTGGGCTACACAATCTTTGCCGACAAGAGTCACACTTCTGTGCCCGTCAAGTGGGTCACTCTCTTTACGTCGTTTGTATGGCCAGTGGGCTTGGGGTCCAGCTGCTCTGGCCTTTCTGTACGAGCAGCTCAACAACGCATGTTTTTGGAATACGAAGTAGGTTGGAGGATACGCTTCTTTGTTTCAGGTAATAATTGATTACTTTTATTTATATAATTAAGTATTTATTTATTTATTTATTCTTTTTATTTTATTTCAGTGCTGGATTTACAAGTATTTTCTCACCATCGTTATGCGCAAAGACCACAGTGCGTCTGAGCGTACACGGTGCAGCAGGTGGGGAAATCAAAAGTGCGACACTCTGAAGGTTACAGATTTTCGGGTGCGGCTGGATGAGTTACAGCAGGGGGAGGTCATATGGACGCCTTGGGAGGACCATAGACAATATGTTCGATTTTCCCAAATCTCACTTTTCAGAGGTCACATTCTCTGGGGCGATGTGGTTGTGCCCTATATGGCAGACAGGGTCCGTTGGCAATTTGGGTACATCCAGTAGATCCCAAATCCATCCATTTCGGGCCGTCGTCCATCTACAACAAACATGGTAGATCTTTGGATATTCTACGCTTCCCCGGCGCAGACTTTTAGGGACACTTCTAGACGGACCCCTGTGGCAGGTCTCTGCGATAATGATTACCTACCCTGGTACAGAGAGGTGTCCATTCCCCAGTTGACTCTGGCTCCAGCTTCGCCTCAAGAGGATGTACCAGATCAGGACGCAGCAGCTGACGATGTTGGTCCACTGACCGCAGAGGATAGGATGGAGAAAGCAGCTGCACTTCTCCGGGATGCCATGGTGGACTAGGGCATTCCACCTGCTGTATATGAGAGACCCTTTCGACTGTTTTAGGGCTTTTGACATTTGACCCTTAGTTGTATTATTTTCGTATTTTTTACAGTATTTCTACTCGTATTTGGTATCATTTTTTTTGGTAATAAAAAATAATAATAATGATGGATACGAGTAGAAATACTGTAAAAAATACGAAAATAATACAACTAAGGGTAGTTTAGCGAGTTTTGCTATATATCACCTTTTATCGTAATAATTTAATTATTTAATTTTTAAAAAAATTAGAAATTTCCGGAAATAGGTATAAATGCGGAATTTTTTTTTTCTGGATTTCCGGAAACACCTCAAAAAGAGGTATTTTCGGAAGCCATTTGACTTCCGAAAATATCTCTTTTTGAGGTGTTTCAGGGAATCCAAAAAAAAATAATTCCGCATTTATACCTATTTCCGGAAATTTCTAAAAAAACAGTTTTTTAAGTTAGGGGCATTTTGAGGATTTTTTGTAAAATGGGGGGTTAGGGGAGAAGGAGGGGGGTAAAAAAGCCCCAAATATTTAGAGGGCACGTATTTTTCTTAATAATATGTATAAATATTTAGAGGAGTGCCGATTTTTGTTTTAACATTTCGTATAAATATTATATTAATAAGATTAAATAAACATATGTAATTTAATAAATTATTTCAACTAATAAGTAACGTTTTTTTGACAATAATCAGTGACATTTCTATTTCCTTTATAAGCAAAAACCTTAAAAAAATTGTTATCTTTCATTCTTTCAATTACGTGGTCTCTTTGATATCTTTGTGCACACTATGTTGGATCACCAATCCAAAAAAGTCTCACTACAGAAGCTTATGTCAACTGATTTAGTTTTTTTTTTTTCATTCATTTGCCTCACCCTACTAAGAGAAGTTTTTCTAAATTGAAATTGTTAAAATTTTATCGCGATCTACTATAATATAGATTAGATAGTCTTACTATGATTTCTATCCAAAAATTATTTTTTAAAGAACCTTGATCATGAGAGTATCATTATCTACGTTTGCCCAGGGCACCAAAATTATCTACTTGTGCTGCCACCTCTAATATTTTACCATTTTTGTATTTGTAAAATGTATCAATATAACCCCTATATAAAAAGTATAAATAGGGGTTCATGTGACTGTATTTTCATCATTCAATGAAGAAATCAAACTGTTGTGTTTTGCATAGTCCTTTCTGTTTTTCTATTGGTTCTAATCAATGTTGGCATCAAAGATCAGGTCCGTTGAGTTTGAGGGTGAAAGAAGTGACTGAAATTGATCTTCTATAACATCAAAAATACATATATTAATAGGACTATAAGGGGTACTCGAACAAATTACAATAGTGCAAAGATGGTTGGACGGTTAACCTCTACCAACTTGCATCAAGTTACTCCAACTACTTAATCCAAATTAGTCGAACCAGTTCTTAGAAAAACACTCCAATAGATCAACACTACATTCACAGAATAGACAATATAATATCCTTAGAGTATCTCCAAGGGGTGTCCCTTAACAAACATATTTTGAGTCTCTTAAGTTGGCCCCACATGCCACATCATTTTTAAGAGACATATATACTCATTTTGCTCCAATGTTTGTCCTTATAATGTGTCCCTTAAGTGGTTCCCGCATACCACACTTTACAATTTTAATATTTGCAATTAAACTAGAAGCTTCTCTATTTTTTTTTCAAACCTTCATTCCTCACATTACTCTATGTGGGCAAAATTAAATGATTTTTAATGGATAAGGGATGTCCCTTGTTGAAGGGACGACATCAAAGTTTAAGAGACGAAGAATGCCACCTAGTTGCCACATAATTATGCTCCAACGCCAAAATTGTTTAGGGGCGGCTACTATCCTTTAAGAGACGCGTTAAAAGTCCAGCGATGGAGTTGCTCGTAGACTTCCTAACAAGGAATCATCTTCAAGAGATAGACTTAATATAGCTCACTACCTATGACATACTAGGTCCCTTATCTGCAAATATACACCAATTCTAAAAGCTCCGGAGCCCAACCTGTCAGATCATAATGACCCTTTCCTTCACCTGCGCGAAATAATGGAGGGAGACAATATCAAAAACAAAAGTAAGACCTTTTTGAAGCGGATCTGACATAAAAAGTAAAATTAAGCTTAATTTATTAATCGGATCATAAAAAGTAAAATTACATAGATTTTAGACCAGTGACAAATTCACAATGACAAAGTCAGTGTTTGGCATCACGGTGGATACCTCTTAAGCGTGCGTCAAAACCAACTCTACTAATCAAAGCTTCTCAAAAGACGCAACATTGGGACACGGTTTTATTACTTCAAACGCCAAACCAATATACTCCCTTCGTCCCATATTACATGTCGTTCAAGGTAAAATGTGGTATTAACTGCTTGTATAGAAAAGAGAGATTGTGAGTTAGTTTACCAAATTGTCATTCATTAATGACATTGGAAACATAAAAAGTAGAATTGTAAGAAGAGATATATTAAATAAGTAAGGGTATAACTGGAAAAGAAAATTGATGTTGCATTGGTATTCTAAAAAGTCATGTATTATGGGACAAATTTTTTTTGCTAGAAAGTCATATAATATGGGAGGGATGGAGTAATGACTTACTATCTATTTAGCAAAAAAAATTACATATTTTGAGGATTCCCAACGCCCTTACCCTTCACTTTGAGGTAGCTCAGCTAGTCAGCTCCCTGGATCCTTTACCCGTTGGTGTTTTTGCCTATTTGCTTTTGTTTCAATTCAATGTGTTTTTAAAAAAGACAGTGTATAATTGACCTTTTTTTTTACATTCAAAAAAAAAATTGACCAATTTAATTTATGTATATCCCTGCATTCAACATAAATACAGTTGGAATTTGTATAGAAAGTTGTAAACAATTATTATTACTAGTACAAATAAATGTACTTTTGTATTAATTTACATAAATTAATGATTTCTTAATTTACATGTAGAAACCTTAAAACACCAAATATAAGGAATAAAGGGGGTAGTACACAAGGAAAAACACCTAAATTTTGATTGACTCAGAAAAAAAGAAGCCAAACAGTTAAGTTTTGTGGTATTTATTTATCCTTTCGTTTAATATTTTGTAAGTGTAATTTTTAGTATGACTTGCAACCCAAATGAGTAAAATGGAGTCTTGAAAAAAAATTACTAGTAAAAATTTATAGTTTGACTCTCTAGAAGCATAATAACGGATGAGATCAAAATTCTTTGAATTTAAGGGTTAACAATCAAAACTCAAACTGCCACAAATATCACTCGCCTTCAAATGATGCAGAAATAGGGAGTCCCATTATGACAAAAAAAAAAAAGAGCTTCAAAATCCCATCCATTGCATTTGCACATTCAACAAAACCAACCATTATGTTACTTAATTCTCAAACTTGAAACAACCCAACCCCAATTTAAAAAGGAGAGCTTTCCTCCACAACAATTTCCTTAAACAAAGTCTCTACAAAAGTAAATTATTTTTTGGAAACTCCGAAATTAGAGGATCCCAACCAATCAAATTAGCGCATATAGCATATTTTAGAGATAGATCAGAAAATAAACACCTTTTAAATTTAAATTTTGTTTTTGTCAAAAAAATATGTAAACTTTGTTTGCTCCTTTTTGGCACCACAAAAGGATGCAGAAATTTAAATTTTGTTTGATTCTTTTATCTGTCTTGAAGCAAATCACAAGACATGGATATACACATATATTAGTCTCTCCAGATAAACAAGTTCAAGGGCAAACCGCACTCGATTGAAAAATAAATAAGAACAACAGTACTACAGATATGTCTACATTATACTGTCTGGTGTACTTAGAAGAGCTACATCATAAACCTGCTAGTGATGGGAACCATAGAGTAAACAAATCATTTAACAAAGCATCAAATTTGGAGTAGATATAAGAATTCAAAATTGTCGATAAAGTTATGATAAGTCTGTCAATACAAGAAATAGAACTAATAGAATTGACGAAAATCCCCACGATAGCATCATTAGCACATTACATGACATTACTTCCTCAGAAAGTAAATCAAAAGATTGCATTTTACCTCTTTCTCTTCTTACTTCCTGCACCAGCACCAGCACCAGCACCAGCACCCTTACTGAATCTACTGAAGTCATTAGTAGTGTCAGCTGTATTCTGCTTCTTTGATCCCTTCTTACCTCCAAAACCAAATTTGGAATTCTTAACTTCTCTTTTCTTCTGCTGCTTTCCCTTTCCAATGGCTTGCTTTGCCTTACCTCCCGACCGATCCCCAGGAGACACTCCTGGCCTTTTCTTCTTTGACCTCTCAAACACTTTCCCATCCTCAAAGTTCAAAGCCTTATCAGCATCATTGCCGTTATCAGCAAACCCACTTTGTTGCCTCTGTTTCCTCCATTTCTTAACAGATTCAATGTCCTCCTTCTTCTGCTTGGCCCTTTCTTTCATCTTTTGTGCCTGAATCTCTTTGGACAATTTCTTAGCCTCCCTGGCCTTTCTTCTCTCATCAGCCTCTTCCATCTTTTGCTTCTCTGCTAATAACCGACCTTTCACCTTTTCCATGTGGTTATCTGACTTCACCATTTCCGCATAATAGTCTGCAGGTCGCAGAAAAGGGAGACCCAATGACTGAAGTTTCTCAAAGGCTTGTCGAGTTCCTTCCAATGCCTGTGTGTAAAATGCAAGCTCTCGTGCCAAGTCATCGTTCACATCTACTTCCTGCTCTTGATCAATATCGATGGAGAGCTTGTGTATCCATTCAACATTCTCTGGCCAGCTTATGTCTCCAAGTTTATCTAATATAGCTTCTCTGTTATTTACTGCAGTTTTAGATGGCTCAGCTAATTTCACTTCCTCTTCCGAGTCTGATTCAGTTGGTGACATTTCCTCACTCACATCTTCAATGTCATCATCTATCATTGCATCACCATTAACAACAGGCCCTTTCATTGAACCTACACAAATATAAACAAGTAAAAATAAGTCACGCTAGACCAAAATAGCGCATTCTAGCATATAAAACCATAATTTTTTTTCATTCTTGTATGGAATAAACAGAAATAAATTAAATAACATCAAAGGGAATCAGATTTCCTCAGCCAAAAGGAGAGGAGAGATAAGACACTTCATTCGAAGTAGAATCTTAACATTGTTATATAGATTGTGGATGTCGAAGCACCACGTTTTGTCAAAAATCCGCTATTTTTAGCTGTTAATTCAGCCATAAAACAACAGGGCGCAGTCATCCTTCACGAAATAGTTCATAGCTGTTGGCAAAAACTCTGCTGCCACAATCCACCATGGCCGCTATTTGATAACACTGATTTTAACTTGAGATAGATGATCCAAATAAACAATAATCTGTTGGAAGAAATAGACCACAATAATATACGCGTACTTGGCTGAACATACTGCTTTCACAATTTAAAACTAAAATTACAGTTCCAGTTGCAACTTTCCAATAATTGGCAACCTAAAACCCTAAATCAAACATGCCTTTTTCCTAATAACACAAAAAATGACAACTAAGCCATAGCACAAGTTAGTCTCTCTCTCACTATGTTGAAGTTTGATATTGAGGTATGAATCGCAGAGAAAAATCATTGCACATCATCTATGTGTGTATTCTCACTTATGATGACTTCTTAGTTACACTAATTTCAAGATCATATAACAGAAACTCATACTTGTCAACAACAGTGTTATCGCGTCGGAGAAGTAGGAAAAGGAGAAAGGAAGCAGAGGGAACTTTTATGCGAGATTGTATGTCTGACACTCAAAATAATGGAAATAAAATAGCAGGGAGCAATCACCTTCGCAGGGATGGAGAGAATAACCGTGCAGATCGGAGCAGCGAGTAGAGAGCACGGCGCAGCCTTCAGGTCGGTGTATGGAGCAGCGAACAGGATGACGGTATAGGAACAGGGAGTAGAGGCGTTAGGTTTTATTCTTTTTTTGTTTACCCGTTAGGGTTTTATTCTGTTGCTGCTAGCATTTTTCGATGCGTTGTTGCTGCTAGCATGTTAAAACCTTGAGAAACAAAATTAAAGTAACATTCAACTTTTACGAACCTAATTTTATTTTTTGAGTTAAGTTTCTTTTTAGCAATCACTTAAATATGCTTTTAGTCTCTATAAAATATAAAAGATTTTCACTTTTAGTTTTCAATAAATTTTCTTCAATTTATCGCATGTTTTGTTCCTTTCTCTTTTTCTCTATTTATCTAATGCGATAACATTGTTGTTTTTTTTTTTTACAAGTATGAGTTTATGTTATATGACCCCTGAATTAGTTTAACTAAGAAGTAATCATGACATATGCAATGATTTCTCTCTATGTTCAAACTCGATATCAAACTAGTACTAACATAGTGAAAGAGATTAACTTGTGCTATTGCTTAGTTCTCATTTTTTTCTATAAGGAAACAAGCATTTTTTATTTAGGGTTTTAGGTTATCAATTATTGAAAAATTGTAAATGCAACAGTAAATTTTGTTTTAAATCGTGAAAGTAACACAGCAACCAATAACACATGTATACCTTCTAGTCTTGTCTTGCCTAACACAGTTGACTAATCTGTCTAGTTTGTGGAGGTGGGAGCCTCTCACCACCTTACACATGATTCGTGCAACTTGCAACACAATGTACTTTGTGAGGGGATTGAACAAGTGCACATGTGAAAGGGCCAAGGTGCTTTCATTCACACTATTGGCTCCTCCAAATTTACTCCATTTGACCACATATTAATTCAATTCTCAATAATCTTAGTTCTCATTATCACTAAAAATCTTCTCTTGTAAGCTCATCGCCGCCTTTTCCCTTAAACAGCTTGGCAAGCCAACATATTTTCTTGGTGTTGAGCTCAAATTCTTGCAAATGGTTATCTTATATTGACACGATCAAAGTGTATTTGTGACCTGATTTGCGTGCTCAAATGAAATTAAGCAGAAATGACACAGATGAACTGATGGACCCTCATCTGTGTAGTCCATCGTGGGGGCTTTACAAAATGTTACGTTGACACCGCCAGAGATCGCATTCAACGTCAATAAGGTTTTTTAGTTTTTGTCATGACCTTTGGGTGCACAATAATTCAAATTGGGTCAATGACCCTGATCATGGGTGCTCTAGTTATGGTACTTGCCTATACTTGGGTCCCAATCTCATCTTGCGGAGTTCAAAGAAGCAGTCCATTGTAGCACGGTCTGGTGCAGAGACAAAGTATTAGAGTTTAGCACATGCTAAATCTGAGCTCCTTAGGCAACAATCACTTCAGCGAAACTGCAAGTCTACATAAGCAAGTCAAAAAGTCTGCCACCGTAACAACTAACAAATTAGCTAGGAATTAGTTGGAAGCTGTTCATCTGGTTATCAAGTTGTTAAACAATTAGCTAGGAATGAGGCAAGTCTCAGCCAATAGTATTGTTCTGCACAGTACTTCCGACCTTGAAGGGTGGTCCGAGGTAGTTAGTGGTTGATGTCCTTAGTCAATAGCTGTATCCGATCCTAACTGGTGTTGTACCTGCAAAGTCACTCCGATGCTAAAGTTAGTGGAGTAGTCTTAGCAAAGTAATAAATGTGAGAATGCTTACCATAAATGAGGCATTGAATGCTGTATTTATAGAGTGGGGTGGGGTTGATTCCAATGAATCAGGACCGTCCGATCTTGTGGTTTGATCTGAGCCCTTGATGTTTGGATTGGGCCCTTTTTATATTGAGCCTGTGTGGGGTGTGAATAGATGTCAAAAAAGGGGGTGTCTATGGCAAAGAGCCTTACCATAACAGTTGCCCCCCAAGTCTAGTCGTCTTTAGAGGCGATCTTGATTTGACGAGATAGGATGTGTTCTTTCTTACCGATGTTGAGTTTGATTTTTTTTTTATAGTGATGAGGTTCTTGCCGATGTCGAGGTTGGTTTCTGATAGTAACAAAGTTTTTACGCGCCTTTATATTTATTGCACCCGTCAGAACACGTTTCCCAATGGTGGCTAATGATGGTGACGCTTTGGTAGGCGTGCGCGTGCATTGAAGGCTATTGATGGGATGTGTCGATTCGACTTAGGCCCAATCCAGTTTTATGAGGCCCGCTATAAATAGGGGTTAGGTCCCCTCAATTACTCCTAATTTTCAATCTGCTCTGCATACCGATCTTTATATCTGAGTTTTAAGTTCGTAGATCAGGAGGATAGTGGCTAGGGTTTCACCATTCCAGTGCTTGAATTCTGCAAAAGAATATCGGTGAGAGCTTCTGTTGAGCGATGTTAGTTCTATTCTCTAATTGTCTACTGTTTTTCTTTTTTCTTTAATTGCTAGATTCGCCCCCATTTCTTTAGTTACCACAGGGTGGGGGTTGTCAGGTTGGGTTTCAAAATCGGTATGGACCCGTTAGGTCGTTAGTCCTGACTTCCCTATGCCCTCATTCCTGCAGGTTTCAAAACTGGCCGTTACTAAACAAACTCGTAGGCAGATTTCACAGCAACCCCCGCAACTAGCGTAAGTGATGGCTTCTGGAGGAGAAAGTGTTTAAGGTCGTCGTTCTGAAAATGCCCCCGTTATTCCCGAAATTCAAGATCATCCAGATTCAGCCCCGACCAGCGAACAAGTGGAGGACGATCTCGAGGTCGACCGTCACACTTCTAAAGATCCTACCAACGAGCCCGATGGTGGAGAGCAATCTTCTGAGGACGTGATTATCGTTGGTGTGAAAAACACTGAGGCCGATGTTGTTGTCGTGGAGTCGGTCTCTTCTGAACAGACGCATTCTGATGATGAGCAAGGGTCTTCGCATACTCAGGAAGTGGGGAGTTCTGAGTCGAAATCGGAGTCTAGTACCGAGACAGGGAGAGAAGCCATACGGAAACCGAGGTCGATAAGGGCAAAAGATCCGTTGAAGAAGTTGAGAATCGGCAAGATTATTTGCAGCAATGAAACGATGAGGTTACTGATGATGTCGCTGCCGAGGCTGACGATCAGTATTCTGCTTTGACCGATGGTTATTCTAGTACTGGTCTGGGGCGAATCGATCTTCCTATGCTTTACGACGTGAACGTTCCTCGAATCCTTAATTGGGTCGCTTTTTCTGTTATTGAAACAAGGTCTCTGTATGAAGTAGGGGAAGATATGAGCGCCATTGTAGACAAGTTATCCATTCGGAGCCGACTTTGGAATGTCGAGGGTATGAGATCTGATGAGCATGCAGCGACTTGGCCAGGAGCTTTGAAATTTGTTATGTACGATGTATTGGTATCGGATATGCATATCCGTCCTCCTTTTACTAACCTTCAACAGACTGTTTTGGCGAGGTTGGAATTAGCACTTTCGCAACTTCACCCTAATGGTTGGGATTTTCTTCGAGCCTTCGAATTGATATGCCTTGAACTTAATCGTCCAGTGTCCGTCGATCTGTTTTTTCATTTGTTCGAGGTTAATAGAAACAGCGAAAAAGGCGAGGAAGGGAATGCTTGGGAGCATGTGAGATTCGCTGAAGGGGAGGTGGAAAGAGCTTTTTTATTTCGTGGAGCCGGTGAATAGTGAGGCAATCGACTATGTGGGTAAATTTGGTTCGGATGGGCGAACTTTGGTGTCCACCAAGTTTCCCATAGGATGGGGACTTGGTCATTATAACCGATCTCCCGGATCTTACCACGTTGGCGAATCTCATCTGTGTCGTGTCGATATTCTGACCAGAGATATACTGTTGTTTATTTCATCCCAAGTACCTTACACTAAGAACAAATACCGAGGCATTCCTGCCGATCGTTTGGTTAAGTGTGCCACCAGAAGAAAGGTTATGGGGGTTCTAGGTAGGGTCGTATTTTTAGATTGTCAATTTATCATTTGACTAACTCGTCCTGTCTTTTCTTTGTTTTTAGAAACGATGGCAGGGAGTAGGATTGCTCAATTAAAAAGGATGGCGTTGCAGAACCTGGGGGCCGAGGAAGGCGAGCCTGCAAACCAAAGGGTTCCACAGAATGCTCTCGATCTTAGCACTGCCGTTCATGTTTCCCCAATTAGGACCGTTCATGAGGAACATTTGGAGAATCCTGGGGGCGATCTTCCACATCGCAAGAGAAAGCCAGTGAATGAGGGAGCCTCTACTAAGCAGGTTAAGATAGCCCGGAGAACCGAGGATAAGAAGAAGGTGGTGATTCCAACAGATTCTAAGTCTTCTAAGAGACATATTAGGTCTTCTAAGAAAGCAAATCCTGTTCCCGTGGATGCGAGTTTTATGGAGAAAAATATGGAGGAATATCTTACCGATCCTGTTAGTGCAGCCGCAAAGCTGTTTGTTCATTTGGCCGACATCACCAAGCTGCAGAGGGAGGAGATTGAACATCATCATTAAGGTAAGGTATCTTTCCTGTAGTTCGTTTGTTGTTCTTTTTACCTACCTTCTTGACTTTAATTTTGTTTTCAGAGTTGGTAACCACTGAGAGGGCCAAGTTGTTTAATGCTCAGAAAGAACTGGCCGAAAGAAATAAAGTCCTGGGTAACACTCTGAAGGACTTGAAGACTTTGAAGGCTTATGCGGACGATCTTGAAAAGTCTCATAATTCTGCTAAGTTGCAAGTTGAGGATACCGCTGTTCGCATCGGTCAACTGAAGGATCGGATCAGAGTGCTTGAAGAAGAAAGAAAGAGTGCTGAAGAAACAATTAAAAGGTTGGAGGGTCGGATTCAAGAGCTGGTGGCATCGCTGAAAATTTTTGAAGAGAACAAGGCTGAGACCAGTTCTACTTCTGAAGATCGATGTGCTGTGCTGGAAAAAGAGCTCGCCCAAACCCGTGCTGAGCTGGCAAAATCTAAGAAGGAAGCGCGGTCTGCAACCGATCTTGCTCTGGAAATGGCAGGAGATGGCTTCGATCTCGCACTTAGTCAGATTGCTCTTGTCTACCCCTCTCTTAATCTTGACAAGGCCGTTCTGAATGTGGATCATGAGATTGAGGGAGATCGTATAATAAAGGTTGATATCAACACTAATATGAAGACCATTGTTTTTCCCAGGTCCGCCTGATTTGCTTTAAAACATTTTTTTTTTGTAAAAGTTCCGGGTTTATATAGTGAATTTTGCATAAATTCGGAACTTTGTCAAGCTTGTAATAGTCTAGGATTTTAAAAATTTCGAGGGCTCGGTCGTATCCGAGATTTTTGTAATGAATTTAACATCTTAAGTTCCATGGAAGTTTGAATCCCAGAATGTCTTTCTTATTTCTCAAATGTTCTTTGTAAGGAGATTCCAATTCGCAACACGTTATAATTTTGATAGATCCAAAAAAGATAAGTGTGGAATGTAGGTAATTATTATGATTCGGTTTAATATGGTCATATTGTCGGTTTTAAGGAAGGATCCTTAAAGAACCTTTTGAACCTAATGGAACATCTCGTAAGATCGGACCTACTGGGCAGTTTACCAAGACTCGGCCCGGATTTAACTCGTCCATTAGGGTTCTTGGCTACTAAGGCCAATGGTCGGTTTAAGGAAGGATCCTTAAAGGACCTTTCGAACCTTTAGGGTAGTTTACCAGGACTCGGCCCGGATTTAACTCACCCTTAAGGAGACTTTAGTTGGTCACATTTTGCTTATGATTTTGATAGAATCGAAAAAAATAACTGTGGAAGGTATGCAATGCTTATATTTTTGATAGGATCAAAAAAGATAAGTTTGGAACGTAGGTATTACACAAATTTGGCACATTCAAACAGCGGTTTTAAATGTAATATCTTTTCAACTTCGCGGTGTTCCAAGTTCGGAGAATCTAATTCTTGTCTAGAGTCTCCAATTTGAAAGCACCTGTACCAGTCTTAGTTTTGACACGGTAAGGTCCTTCCCAATTGGGTGCTAACTTCCCATGGGATGCATTTTTTAATCCTACATTGGCTCTTCGAGGCACTAAGACGCCGGAGTCAAAATCTCTGGGTACGACCTTTGCATCATACCGGGATGCAACACCTTGCTTGATGATGGCTTCTCGAAGAATGGCTTGTCCCCTAACTTCGTCAATGAGGTCGAGCTCTTCTTTTAAAGCTTGGTTGTTTTCGGCTGGAGTTTTGGGATTAGTCGTTCTCCAACTTAACTCGCTGACTTCTACTGGAATGACCGCCTCGCTACCGTAAGAAAGTCGGAATGGAGTTTCTCCTGTGGAGCTCTGAGAGGTCGTTCTGTAAGCCCAAAGGACATATGGGAGTTCTTCTACCCAATTCCCTTTAGAGTCGTCCAATCATCTTCTTAAACCATTAAGGAGTACTTTGTTGGCAGCTTCTACTTGACCGTTGGTTTGTGGGTGTTCAACCGATGTGAAATGGTGCTTGATTTTAAAATCGGACATCATCTTCTTGAAACCTTTGTCGGCGAATTGAGTTCCATTATCGGTAATAATTATTTCGGGGATCCCGAATCTACTCATGATGTTCTTTTTGAAAAAATTTATGCAGTTTCTTGCAGTGATGGTGGCTAATGGTTCTGCCTCAATCCATTTGGTAAAATAATCAATTGCTACTATGAGGAATTTGTTTTGGCCCGGAGCAGTTGAGAATGGTCCTAAGAGATCTATTCCCCATTGTGCAAAAGGCCAAGTTGAGGATAGGTTACGGAGCTCAATTGGTGGAGCGATGTAAACGTTGGCATGGATTTGGCATTTTTTGCACTTTTTTACGAACTTCTTAGCATCGGTTTCCATGGTAGGCGAGAAATATCCTACGCGTAGAGCTTTTCGAGCCAGGGAACGGGCGCCGAGATGCTGTCCACATATTCCTTCATGAATTTCGGTTAAGACGTAGTCCGTGATAAACTCTAATTTAGTGCATTTATTAGAGATATTTTGAGTTGTTTTTAGAGTAATTATTACTGATTAAATAAATAACTGACTAAAATTACTCTATATTTGCAGGAAGGTAGAAAAAGAAAAAATAATATAAATGTGGGCTGAAATTAGAAGAAATGTTAGAATTAAAGAAAGCAAGCCCAAGCCCAAGCCCATTAATGCAAGAAGGCCCACAGTAATAAAAAGAAAAAGATCCTCTTGAAGATTTGAATTAAAAGTGATGCACATGTGACTTGGAGAGAAAGAAAGAGGCATGGAGTGGAGAGCAAGCAACACATATTTAGGAAGGATCTAAATCCTAATATTTAGGGATTGGCATATCTTGCAATTAAAAGGGGAAGCAATCTTGACTTGATCCTTTGCTTGGAGAGAAAGAAAATGAACTAATATAAAAGGAGAGCTTCACTTCTGAAAGGGGGCTGGAAACCACATAAACAAACAATAGTCACACAAACGCTACGGAAACGCTACGGAGGGAGAGAAGACCGTGAAAGAGCTTTGGAGTAAAAGAAGGAGATTGAAGACAAAGATTAAGACTTTCTCTATTTTCGGGTTATTCTTATCTCTGTAATTCATGAACCTTATTTTTCTTTTATTGTTCTTTATTATTATGGACACCTAAGTCCTCGTCTAGGGTCTTAGGTGGATCTTGCTTGTTTAGAAACCTCTTTATGTTCTAATTTCTTATTTGAATTCCTGTTTTTATTTCAATTAATATTATTCTATTGTTTTTATCACATAATTAGGATTAGCTACCCTTTTCATGTTAATAATCAATTAGTTGATCAGCGACCGTACTGCAATTAGTTGGTGGACCTATAGGATAATTGGGGCTATAATTAATGCATGACCAAACTTTAATTTAGTCTTCCAATCATTCAACCTTTTTGTACTTTATGCTTTTCTTAAATTTAAATTCTAGCATGACCAAACTAGGGTTAATTTAGGAAAAAGAATATTAATCGCGAATGACCAAACGGATTAATAGCTTTAGTAAAGGGATTGGTAATTAAATAAAATAAGGGAATTCAGGTAGAATTAGACATAGGGGAATCGAAGCTTGCAAGGGAAACCGCGACCCTAGACCTCTCTCTCCATCGATTATATTCTGCATTTTATTATTTGTTATTTGCTTTTTATTTCTTTCAATTACATCTCAATTATTCACTTGTCTAAACAATAAATAATTTTAAGTAGTTTGGTACTTGTTAATTAATCCCTGTGGACACGATAATCTTTTATACTACTTCTGCGAGAGAGTACACTTGCTCTCAAGTGTGTTTTAAACGCAACAAGTTTTTGGCGCCGTTGCCGGGGATTAATTTAGCAATATTAAACAAAAAAGATTTTTATTGCTTTAGACATTTTTTTATGTTTTTATTTTAACTTTGTTTTTTCTTTATCTTATTAAAAAAATATTTAAAAAACACTTGATAACACTTTCCCAAAAGCTCGTTGCAGTTCACTTTGTTTTGCTGAGAAAAATCTACATCATGGTTAAAACTCTTGGAGATTATATTAGAGAGGCAGAGGCGAAAAGGAATTTAGAGTCCGCTTCTTCTCCTTCAATGCATTTTAATAATGGTGAGGAGAGGCTTCTTCTGTATAATGTTCCATCTATGATTGAGAAGGCCGAGGCTTTTCTTTTGATGTTTTTTGCTTCAGCCGAGTTTAGAGGTTCGGTTCCTTCCTTAATGTATTTCAAAATCGGAGCAATCCAATTTTGGCTTTCTTCAACGCGCACACTGTAGAGCTGTAAACAGGATCGAAGGAGATATTGGGTTTTCGGAGCAATTCTTGGATAACCGTCCGGTGATTACCTGGGATCTTGGTACTTACGAGTTTTGACAAGATATCTGCCATTTGATTCTCCGTTCTGGGGACGTGTTTTACCTTGGCCATTTTGAATTGTGTTAGCAACTCCCGTATTCGAAGTTGGTATTTCTGCAGGGTTGGATCCTTGGTCTCAAATTGATTGTTGATTTTTCAAACGACCAAGAGTGAGTCCGTGAATAGATTGACCTGAGTAACTCGGAGGTCAATTGCCAATCTTAGACCTGCGATGCAAGCCTCGTATTCTGCCTGATTATTGGTTGTTTGGAAAGTGAAGGTAAGAGAGACTTCAATAATAACATTATCCGGGCTTTCTAACATTAATCCTGCGCCGCTTCCTTTAGGGTTGGAGGATCCGTCAACGTGTAAAGTCTAGGTTTCATCAATTGGATCGGTGGGAATCATTTTTGCCACGAAATCTGCTAAAACTTGGGCCTTCATTATCGTACGAAACTCGTACTTGATTCCGAACTCGGATAGTTCTACTGCCCATTTAATCATTCTCCGGGCAAGGTCGGGCCTGTGTAAGATCTGTCTTATAGGATAGTTGGTACGTACGACTATCTGGTGGGCTACGAAATATGGTCGGAGGCATCGAGCTGCGATGACTAAAGCTAGGGCGATCTTTTCTACTCTTTGATATCTGCATTCGGGTCCCTGGAGAGCTTTGCTTATAAAGTAAATAGGTTTTTGACCGGTCAGCGTTTCTCGGATCAGGACGGCGCCCAAAGCTTCTTTTGAGATTGAAAGATATAAGTATAAAGTTTCTCCTTCGCACGGGCGAGTCAGGATTGGAGGCTCTGAAAGTGCTTTTTTGAGCTGTTGTAAAGCTTCGTCTTGCTTCTATGTCCAATTGAATTCTTCTTCTTCCTTTTCCTTATCTTTCTTTAAAAGTTTGAACAATGGGAGAGATTTAAATGCCGCATTTGATAGGAGACGGGATAAGGCGGCGATCATGCCATTGAGTTTCTGAACCTCTTTCTTTGAAGTCGGGGTTCGCATTTCGACTATGGATCGGCATTTGTCTGGGTTTGCTTCAGTCCCACTTTCTGTCAAATAGAAACCGAGGAACTTCCCAGCTCGGACCCCAAAAGTGCATTTCTCCGGGTTTAGCCTCATGCTGTTCCTCCTGATTTCTGTGAAAATTTCTCGAAGGTCTGCCACATGGGTGTTCTCTTGTTCACTTTTAGCAATCATGTCATCAAGATAGACTTCGATGGTCTTGCCTATTTGCTTTTGGAATACTTTGTTCATCATTCTTTGATAAATGGCACCGGCGTTCTTCAAGCCGAAGGGCATAACTCGATATGCGAAGTTACCTTGGTCCGTCATAAAAGCTGTTTTTTCTTGGTCGGGAGGGAACATGGCGATCTGGTTGTAGCCGGAATATGCGTCCATAAAAGATAGTAGTCGGAAGCCCGAAGCATTATCGACGAGGCGATCGATGCTTGGGACCGGAAAAGCGTCTTTTGGGCATGATCTGTTTAAGCCGGTGTAATCGATGCACATGCGCCATTTACCATTGCTTTTTTTCACTAGTACTGGGTTTGATAACCAAGTTGTGTACTTGACCTCTGATATGAAGTTTGCTTTGATCAAATCTTCAACAGCTTTTGCGGCGGCTTCTGCCTTTTCTCCATTTTGTGCTCGTCTCCTTTGAGCAACCCATTTGGCTTCCGGGTCAACGGCGAGTTGGTGACATGCGACTTCTGGAGGGATTCCGGGCATGTCTTCTGCCGACCAAGCAAAAAGGTCGGCATGATCCTTTAAACATTGAGTGAGGCTGAGTTTTACTTCTTCTGAGAGGTCCGCTCCAATTCTCACCATTTTTGTAGGATCGTCTCCGAGCTGTATTTCGATGGATTCTCCGTCTGACTCAGGTCTCCTCATTTTCTTCTTGAGCTCTTTGGTTAAGTCGTCATCATCTTCTTCCTCCGAGCTATCTGGATCGTACCTTGCATCCAAATCAGTTAAATTGACTTCGGCGGATCTTTTTCCAACTTTTCCTTTTTTGGTCATAACAGGGGAAACCGCTTCACTTTCTTGAGCCTTCTTTTCTGCTTTTGTCCATAAGAAGAAACATCTTGAAGCGGATTCAAGATATGAGTTTAAGGTAATCACTTTGTTGCAGAGGGAGTGGAATTTGATTTTCAAATGAGTGGTGGAGGTGATAACTCTATTTTATATAGATTTATTTATACAACTAAACCTAAATAAATTGTTGAAATCAAGTATAAATTAAGTAAATATCATAGAAGAAATTAGATAAACAACATTAAAGGATAAAGCAAGTGGTCATTCACAATATTAAGCATGATGTCTAGATATTGGTATGTTTGATATGTTTGTGAGTATTTTCAGATAAAACATCTACATTGGAAGAACACAATACACAAAGTAAAAGATTTCATCCAAATCAATCAGTGCACCTGCACTGCATGCACCTGCACTTGATGCAGTTGCACTGCATGCAGCTGCACCATTCTGCGAATGGTAGAAAAAGGCCAACACCGGAAGCACCTCAAACCAAAAGAAGACAAAGGCACCTCCAAATGACATTATAGCTGATCCACAATCACATGGGGCACATGGAAACTTTATAAAGGAGGCGCCCACAATGGATGACCACTTGAAGAAATCATTTCATGAACCATACGGCAAGCTCTAATTGGACCACTCTTGATATTTGAGTATGAAACTCAAATTGCTTTTTCAAAGGCTGAAAAGTAACCATGGTTGAGTTCTCAAGTTTACTTAGCCCTCAAGGAATTCACTTTTTGGAGGCTATATAAGGATCCCCACAGCTCACTTTCAAGAGATAATCTTTTTTTCACATTTCTACACCTTTAGAATTTCTTGTACTTTTATTTTCAAATTCTTAGTTTTAATTTCTTAGATAGTAGCAAGGAGAAAAGGAAGGAATTGACGTCTTCTCCCTTCTCTTCTTCATAAATATAGTAAGGAGATCAGTGCACCTGCATTGCTTGATGCAAGAAAGCTTCAATATTGTAAACTTTACTTTGTTGTTCTTTCTTGATAATTTCCATCACCTCAATATGTTTTATTTAATCTCTTTCCATCTTGCAATGTCTAATATGAGCTAATTTCATTTAGTTGAGATGTGCTAGTCTTATAATGATCTTTTAAGGAAGTTTAAGTGTCATTTGTGTGTTGTAAGCATTTTGATTCTTGTGTTATACTACATCCATCCTAATTTAAGGTTGATCGCTTAAATATAGGTAGAGTTATATTCACAGACATGGTTTATAACTAGAAATCAAGAATCAATAGGGGTAAGTGTTTAATAAAGTCTTTATTAACTTGATTAATAAAAGAAGCTTGTTAATTCCATGTTAAGTCCTAGACATAGGATAACATCGCCCTTAGGATTAAATCAGCAAGTACTTCAAGGTCAAGAGTGAATTTATTTAGCACACCTAGACATAGGAAGCTTGTAAAACAACTTTTGAAATAGTAGCTGAAAAGCACACAACTGATGCAGCTGAATCCAGTGCACCTGCACCACACGAATGCACTTAACACTTAAAAGAGAGTTATTTGATGAAAGCATCTCAACTATATTTCTCCACTGATTTCCTCTCTATTGTTTATTGTCATTTCAACTTCATTTCAACTTCAACAAAAAACCAAAATTTGTGAGTAGATAGTTGCATTATTTACATGTCTTCACAACAATACATTAAGAATTATACAATCTCTGTGGGAACGATACTTTACTTCTACTTTATTACTTGTTTGTGACTGTGTATACTTGCACACGTTTTTCACACACCAGGAGGTTACTGCTCCGAGTCTTCCCAAGGTCGGTCTTCCGATTATACAGTTGTAGATTGATTCGCATGGTAAGATGAGGAATTTAGTTTTGATAATCCTTACCAAGGGTTCTTGACCGTATGAAACCATTAGTTCCAGGTGTCCAAGAGGTTTAGTCCGAGATCCGTTGAATCCGGATAGTGCGGATCCTCGGTAAGGGGCGATGTCTTCTTTGTCGATCCCCATTCTTTCCACTAGGTCGAGAAAAATGATGTCGGAAGAGCTTCCTTGGTCTACCAAAATTCTTCTAATCTCTTTGTTAACAATTATGGCCGTGACTAGGAGTGGTACGTGCTTGTTGGGCTTCACATCTAGAAGGTCTTCATCTCTGAAAGATAACGAAGGTCGGTTTGAATGTCGAGGCTATATTCAGTAGCTCTTTCCACTTTCGTTTCATTGTTTTCCCGGATTCTTCGTAGGTGAATCCTCCTGTGATCATCATCATTACTGATCGCCCTTTTGATCTCCTTAGGTCAAGCTCGTCATCTTCGGATTCGGTTTTGACTTTACTCCTTGCTTTGGGCTCTTGTTCTCGATCTTCTTTAATCTCGGTTGGTTGATGCCCAAGTTTGCTCACATAGCTGGCTAATTTCCCTCTTCTGATCATATCCTCAATGTCATCTTTCAAGGCATTGCAGTGGTTGGTGTCATGTCCGTTGCTCCGATGATATCGACAATATTTATTGGATCGCTGACTGGGTCTCTAGGCGAGTGGTTTTGGGAGTTTTTCGTCTCTAAACTCTGTGTTCCAGCACTCACCCAAAAGTTGGGCCTGAGTTACATAGAGTTCGGTGTATAATTGATGACGGTTTCGAGGTCAGGGATCCCTGTTGCCTCGGTCGTCGCCCTTATGATCTTTTTCATTTCGATTTTCGGATTGTTCAATCAGGGGTTGTTCTTTTCCGATGATGGCACTTTCTTCTTCATTGATGAAACATTGGGATAGCTGAAGGAAATCTTGGAGGTTCTCTGGTTCCCAAGTATTTATGTGTTTCTTGAACGGGCTTCCAGGGCGTAACCCCATCCCCATAAAGTAAACTCGGAAAGAATCGTCGAGGTCCTGAACTTGAACTGCTTCTTTGTTAAATCTCTCTATGTATTCTCTTAAAGACTCGGAACTTCCTTGGACGATGGACGCTAAAACGTTCTTGTTTTTTTGTTTGCTTTTGGAATGGGAAAAATTAGTCGAGAATAATTTAGCCAAATGGTCCCACGAGGAAATTGTGTTTGTTTGGAGGACCTCAAACCATTCCGAGGCTATTTTTCCAACGTTAGGGGGGAAATACGGGATTTCATTTTCATGGGGACATTCCGATACTTCATTACCGTGTCAAAATAACTCAAATGTCTGTCCGGATCGCCCGTCCCGTCATAAGTTTTTAAGCCTTCCGATGGTTTTTCTAGATACCTGGGTACCAGGTATCGGTCGATTTTTTCTGTGAAAGGTCCTTTGTGTCCTATTGGGTGGGCTCTTTGTGGAGGACGATTCCGATGATGAGGGTCGGAGTGCCTGCGATCCTGATGGTGATATTCGTGGGGTGAATATTCCCTGCTTTTCGAACGTCGTCTTGGAGAAGAAGATGCTAGAGAAGAATCGATCTCTGCTTCATCGTCGTAGAATCCGGCTTGGGGAGAACGGGAACCATTCCCTCGGCGCCGACGTGGAGGGGAGCGATGGTAGCGGCGTCTTCTGGGTGGAGATCGGTGGCGTCTTCGGGCAGGATTTCTTCTTTCAGGGGAATCCGGATCGGGGGATTCCTGGTCCGGAATATTTCGGGCCCTGAGTTCCGCCACCTGTCGTTCGAGGTTAGTAAATCGGTAGCTTCTTTCTTGATTGGCCGCTTCATGTTGGTTCAGCAGAAGGACGAGCTGTTGAACAGCTTCGACCGGGACCGGAAGTGGAGGTGGAGGAGGAGGCAGATGATTTCTGGCGGAGCTTCCGGTGACCAGAACAAAGTTCGGAATTTGGTTTTGGATTTGTGCTTGTGTAAAGTTCGGAAGGTCTTCCACAAATTCTTCCGGGGTTGGCTGAGGTTCGGCTAGCTGAGCTATGTTTGGTCTCGAAGTTGGCTCGGGTGGGATGCCCACCGCGAGGCTGTTAGCATTAGAACGGAGATTTCGAGTCTTCAACTACTAAGGTGAGGGGAAAGGATCTTGAGTTTAAGATCTCCCATTGTGGTCGCCAATGTTCTGCACAGGACTTCCGACCTTGAAGGATGGTCCGAGGTAGTTAGTGGTTGATGTCCTTAGTCAATAGCCGTATCCGATTCTAACTGGTGTTGTACCTGCAAAGTCACTCTGATGCTAAAGTCAGTGGAGTAGTCTTAGCAAAGTAATAAATGTGAGAATGCTTACCATAAATGAGGCATTGAATGCTGTATTTATAGAGTGGGGTGAGGTTGATTCCAATGAATCAGGACCGTCCGATCTTGTGGTTTGATCTGAGCCCTTGATGTTTGGATGGACCCTTTTGATATTGAGCCTGTGTGGGGTATGAATAGATGTCAAAAAAGGGTGTGTATATGAAAAAGAGACTTACCATAACAAGTATAAAGGCACACATGTTATTGCACAGTAACTAACTTTGCCAATTCATTCAATATTAAATTTCATACTTCTCTCTTTGTTTTCTATACAGTAAGACATGCAGCAAGTCCCATTACTCATGATTAAAAAAATATTGAATTATTAAATCACTTGATTGTTTAAGTGAATAGCTTCGTTGGTTGAGGATATTATGTATATAATTTGTGCTATTTTGGAAAACTCTTTATAATTTGTAGGAGGGGCAGTGGGGAACGTAGGGTGCGCATAACAAATATAAGACATCTTCTTATGTTAAAATCAAATTAGAACACCAAAATCTACAACTTTCCTGGTTTATGCAATTCAAACACATGATTACTGAAGTATTGAACTTTATTAATAGATATAGCAATGTGTTGCCAAAAAATTAATCAATTCATTAACACAAACTTTAACGTTACTAACCACAATTTTTAAAATTTTTAAATATAACATATATTAAAACGTATAATTAGATACCTAAAAATTGTGGTTAATGAAGTTTGATTGATGTTTAATAATTGTCGCACTTTTTTTTGGTCTAGGGGTCTTTGACCCCTCCGAAAGATTGTCACACTTTGGTACATCAGAACTGCATTAACCATGCTTCAAAAAAACAACTGCATTAACCAATTAATTAAACTAATGTCAATTTTTTTATCCTATATTGGAGTTTCAAAAACACAACTGCTGTTAATAAATATAAAAAACACAACGGCTGAAAAAAAATTGTAGGTTAAAACACGAGTGCTAATAACCCCTTATTGATACACAGAAGAAACCAAATCAACGCTGAGTAAACAAAAGTGACAGTATTAGAAGAAACGTTATCTATGGCACATTTTTGCGCACTGTGAACCAATAATGATAGCTGAAATAAATTTCAAGGACACAAAGTATCGACTAATATAAATGTAAACTTTACAAAAGTCATCTATTTTTTTCTTTTTTGACAAAACAAAAGTCATCTATTAACAGCACAAAAATTTAAAAAGAATCATAGCTTCAAGTTTTTACGCCAAAGTCCTCCCTTAGACACTATTAAGCACTTCACCCGAGGAAAAACAAAACCCGCCTTTGGAGGTCTTCCATCAATAAGAGAATTCTCATATATCTCTTTGCACTCTTGTATGACCTGATTAACAAGAATAACATTGTGAATTCCAAAATCAATAACCAGTAACCACATAATAATAAATAAACAAACACCGAATTTTATTTACCTCCTTGGCATCCTTTCTAGGAATTCCTTCTCGTAGAGCAACAAGTTTCTCGACAACTTCAGGCTACAATATCAGAGAAAACACAGATTTATCAACAAAGACAGCAGAGGTAGAAATATTTATGCGCTTGAAATCATATAAATCTTTGAGTTAACTTTTTAGGCCAGAGACAAAACTATAACAAATTAAAAACCCACTGTAAATGAGAAGCATTGAAATAAATAAATTATTTATAAATCATATTGAGCATAATTTTACCGGGCAGTCAGGTTGATGTTCAAGTATATTTGTGTAAATGAGTGTGAAGGTATCCAGGCTCTCTGCTGAAGCAAGTTCCCTCAAGTCGCTAAGTACACTCACTCTGTTTTCAACTTTCTAATCCAGAATGTCAAGGAAATTAAAGTAAGAAACTCAGGAGCAGCATACCAGATTAACAGCCAATAACATCATATTGATCTGGGACTGTCATAATATTTACATTAGAGGACAACACCAAGGAAATGTCTAAAAAGAGAACTTACAGAAACACTGATATGTTCCCTAAAAAAGTCCATGATGACCTCCTCGTCTAGCCTCATCCGTTCAATAGTTTCTTCCTTGATGTAGTTTTTCTGAGTTAAAATTATCAGTGGACAATAAAGTCGAATTAATAGAAAGCTGTTACCGAAAAACATATGCACAATTTTGCCATAATTAAGATCTGACAATTGTTTTATTAAGAGTGTGACCTGTGTTAAAAGATGATCAACATAAACAATCACTGTTTCCTCCAGGCAAGCTTCAACAAATCTCCTAAAAGATCTTTCTTCAATGTACCTTGAATATATGGAAAGTCAAAACTATTAGTTTTCCATAATAAACAAAATATTTACTTGGTAAAACTAAGTATTTACTTCTCTCTTCTAGTATGATTTTATAAAACTGTTGGATTCTGAAATAAAATCCCAAGAAACATGAGATTAGATTTATTCTGCAATTATGGCGTTATTATCTGCAAATGCGCAATTATTAGGAGAAGATTGGATAATTAATTAGGAGAACATTTGCTTAATTTTTATTTTAGGCAGTAATCTGTTTATTATTCAAATGTTTAAGAATTATTCCTTTTTTAGTTCCTATTCTAGCTTGACAGTTTGCTCCTTAATGTATGTATATATTGCACTTGTTTGTGATGAATAAGGTCAGATAAAAAATTATCTCAGAATATTCTGTTTCATAGTATCAGTGTTTACTGGAGATATCTTCTCACCAAACTCAGATCGGACTTAGAAGATACGGAGCAGAAAACTCTACCATAATGGCATGGTTGATCAACATGATGGAGCCTAAATTGGGCTGAACTTGATCTACATATAACAAAGCGCAGGAAATCTAGAAGATTGTCCAAGAAATGTATACAGACCATCGAAATTCATCTCAATGTTTCAAGAATTGGTCAACAATTCGAAATACGCAGCAAAGAAACAACTCTATGACCGAATACCTCTATTGGGTGCTATATGCTTCTGGTTTGTGAACTTTTCCAGATTAAAAATGTTATTTGGTAGGATAGAACTCAGAAGCCTTTGTTTTGGCCTGAGCTTGGATTACATTGGGTTTAGATGCCTTTGTTATGTCATAAGGCTTGTAAATAAGCACACAAACTCACATCTGTTATGCATCTTGAAATAGATTATATTTAAAATGTTAATTGTAATCTTGCCTCTTTTGCATTATAAACATAATTGTACACAGGTAGGATTATGAAAGGTTATATAAATCACATAATTTTGACAACCTCGCAAAACCTTATAATTTCATCAGATTATAAAACACATATTTAGGTCTTTGCTTCACACATTACATGTTGAGATTCCATATGATTAGAGATAAAGCCAAATTAGTCTTTATAAGGCTTGAACAATCCTCATTCTTTTGAGCAACCTTAGATTTTGGGCCTAACTCGACCCCACAAAGCCAACATGTAATGTGAGGAATGTCCAAGCTTTGTAAGGTCTTATTAGGCATTCGCTCTAGTCAACATGGGACTTGGACTTTGTCAATGCACCCCCTCATGACAAATATGTTGGGTGGACCAACAATCGATCTAAGATAGGCTTTGATAACATCTTAGATTCTGCATCTAACTCAATCCCACAAAACAACTAGTAAGGTGAGGAATGACCAAGCTTTATAAGCTCTTATTAGACACTATCTCTAATCAATGAGGGAGTTAAGTTTTTTCCAATAAGCTAGCTTTTGATTTTTGTTAGGCTTGGCCCAAATTCTAAGATTAAGCTTCCAGGATTACTTGTGTCTTTGTAGATGCTAGAGAAAGGACAGAAGTAAAGTAATATGGCATATGTAGGAGAAATAAACAAAACAAAATTAGCGAGATCATAAAATTGACTCACATTTTTACATCAGTAAAATAATCACCAAATGTTGCAACCAAGTACTCAGTAACCTGTCCCTCACTCCATTCTGATATAAGCAAAGCAAAATAAAAAATTTCATAGTAGAAATATCAAGTAAAGTGTTAAAGCACGTGAGTAATTAGATTAGACATAAAAGGAACACATTAAATTTACAGTTTCTACATTGAACTTTAGCAAAAGAATGAGGTAATGCGGGATAGCAAGGAACAAAGAATCAAAATACCCAATTATTTAGCAGCAACTATAAAGTAGCACAGAAGTAAACCAAAACTTATTACAAAGACATTGAATACTTAACAATAGTTCACAGCCTATCATATCTTAATGTTCAAGGCAACGCATTTCCTATCAGTATAAGAATTTATTACAGCACAAGAATGCAATTCAACAATATCGATTTCTTCCAACAAAGAAAGAGCTCACCCAAGAAGAAGCAGTTAGCATGAACCCACATAGAAGCTAGCTGGGTGATGGTGGAAATTGCTTTACCTTTGTGGTATAGCTTGACTAGCAACTCCTGGACACCAGGATCTTCAAATATCACACTAACCGTTTGATGCACAGCTTCCTATACCAAGAAGAAAACTCAAATTATCAGAATTAAATATCTTCCAAGCAACAGCGATTCATCAAAATGGTAAATGCAGTTAACACAAATAATATCGAAAGATGTAGTGTAAACTAGCAGAAAACAATCTGAAGTGCAAAATTATACAAAAAAGATAATGTGGCAATAACACGACAAAGCAGCAAATGGAAAGAGAAGTCCAGTGGGCCAATGGGGACTAAATAATGATACCAAAATCAGTGTCCTAGGATTGTTAATTTGTGAAGCTGACTTGGGTTATTTGGAGGGTTTGATTTTAGCTAATTAATAGGGACTGGGGTGCTAAAGTCCCACATCCAGTAATATGGGATGCTCAATGGAGTATTTAAGTGGTGTGGTTCTTCCCCCTTGACAGCCAGACTTTAAAGGAGGATTCCCCAAGTACTTGTATACTTATCAATTAGTATCAAAGCTGGATGCCGGTGGCTCAGAAAGGGCTACTTACGGAGGGGTTGACCGGAAAGGCTAAATAAAGCGCCGTACAGTGCAGCCAACGAGACATCGGCTCTCAAAGGCGGTGCTATGATGACTTGGGTATTATGGGGTGCTCAAGTCCTACGTCGAGTAGCATGGGATGCTTAGTAGAGTATTTAAGTTGCTTGGTTCTTCCCCCTTGATGGCTACCTTCTAAGGAAGGGTTCCCCAAATGCTTAGATACTTATCGTTGATTATGTCACATTAATGAAATAAGTTGCAAAAAACAACCTTGAGCAGGCCTTTCGTATACTGATAACTACGTCTCTGGATCAAAACCAGGCTCTAATACCAACTTGAAATCAGTTGAACTGTTTATTGTATGTATACCATGAGAAAAATCATAAATATATTCAAGGAGAATGAAATCACCAATCAAAAAATTTTAGAGGGATTAAAAAATGTAACTGAAAGTCTTACCTAATCTGTCTAAGGAAACTATGGAAAAACATAGTAAAAGGAAATAATAAAAGTTAACCGCGGTCAACAATTAGATTACAAAACTAGCTCACTCTTCCATACCTTCGCAACCTCGAGAAATCCCTTACAGGTGTCTTCAAAATTAACCTGTAATGAATCAGAAAATGTGAATATATGAAGTTGACAAAAGATTTCATAAGGTAGCCGTCAAATATGATGCTTATTACATTAAACATCAATAACAGAATTAAGTGAGGGACTAAAGTTAGGCACAGTGCCATAACAATGTTTTTAGTGTTCTCACAAAAAGACTGTTTTTTCACTATAAATGCAGTTATCTTCACACCCATTGAGAGTTTGCTTCAGTTATGGTGCATATTAAGTGGAGAACAGCAGGGACAGTGCATATAGCACAACCTAAGTTTTATCCTAAAGTGAGTATCCCTTATTGAAAATGCAATAACTAAAAAAGAATGACAACAAAGCAATGCTTGCAAAATTGAATGAAACTAGGAAAAACAACAAAATCAAAGCTCCAAACCTGCTCTGCATAGTTCTGTGGAAGGGCTTCAATGGTGCTATTACTTAGCTCCATTGCAAGATCATAGCAGCGTAAATTGTTGTTGATCTAAATGAAATGTTATAATACACTTCATGTGAGCAACAGTACCAACTGGAAACAATCCTAAAAATGTTCAAATTATAAGCAAACACTTAAAAAGTGCACTAACCATAGCACATAAAGGTTCCAGACCAATTTCAGAAGCTGGTTCTTCAAGTCTCTTCTTTTCTGCAGCTTGAAAATCAATCATCACCTGTAAAAAAACAGAGTAGTGACACAGGATACAGAATAACAAATATGAGCACTAAGCACTACACATTGTTGCACCAGTAAAATTTATTTTTCAACTTTCACCAGTTTACCTTGTATTTAGCAAGAGTTTAGTTTTCGAAACATAAATGTAAAATGCATATCAGTTACATTACATCTATATCTTATCTGAAAATACCTGAATGGTTGCCAAGGAAATTCTGTATAGCATGACATCAGTGCTATTATCTCGGACAATTTGAACCTGCTCTCCAAGTATCCTGAATAGATCAACAGCAGCTGGGGTATATAGTTTGCCATCTTCAGTTTTCTTTGGTGGCTGGGTTTTATCAGCTTCCAAAATATTCAAGTACCATTTCTAGAAAACATTAAGAATAAAGTATCATGTTATGTAATATAAAAATTCGTCCAAGGAACATCATAGATTACAAATAATATATAAATAAACAAGATAGCTAGGATTACCCTTGTTGTAGCTTGCATTCGTTCAACATAAGAATTCATAAGAGGATCCATTGCACCACTCTCAGAGCACACTTGAGCAAGAGAATCATCAACACCAAGGCCAATCAGGTTATCTTGGTATTCAACCACCCAACCAGTTACCTGTTTGAGAACCAAAAAAAAGTTAAGTGCATATTTTCCCAGGAAAGTATTTAAGGAAGAAAAAGAAAATGAGTGAGACAAAAAGAGAGTAATTTATGATTAAATTGACAGCCAGCAACAAATTATACAAAGTCCAGTACTAAAATAGAAATAGAAATAGAAAAAACTAATAATGATACAACAGTTTGTCACTTCAATGTTAAATGTCATGGAGAAACTACGAAATTGCAGCTTCAGCAATGTATTATGAAGTGACTTGTGAGCTAACCAAACCAGATAAGTATACAGTGCAACAACAACATAAATTTTCTAGTAGATGGGCCAGATTTGATACTCAAGCAGATGGGCGCATCTGCTTTTCAGCTTCAGTTTCCCGTTTCCTGACCGAAGAAAGCATTAGTGGCTCATCCGATGGGACCTAAGATCCTAACCAAATTGGAAATTTATCATCCACAGTCTTAAAAACAACATATGCAAGTATTTCTCAACTAAAATGGAGATTAATATGGACTATCCCACTTGTGACCTAACCAGATAAGCCTGCAAATACACCATAAATAAACTTTCTAGCAGATGGGTACATCTGTTTTCCAGCTTTAGTTTCCCGTTTCCTGTTGAAGAAAGTATTACTGGGAGTGTTGTAAACAGTGTCTTTATTGTAAATATGTATACGGTCAGTTATCAGGCCCGTTAGGTTGAAGCTTAGAATAAGTCTATTTAAATGTTTTAGCACTTGTAATACACAATTCTAATACTATTCAGAAATCCCTTTCTACAGTAGGCTAGTGACTTAATTCCCAAATGCATAAATGTGTGCTCAGATACCGTCATCAAATAAGAAAATGACATTCCAAGCATGTATGGGATTAAATAACAACTACAGTGAAATACCTTTAATATCTCAATATTTGTTAAGTTGTTTGCCCTCTCGCTAAGCAACCTTAGCATCTGAATAAACCTTTCGGTGTACAGATTTACCATTAGTTGGAATATTTCATATCTGCAAGAATTGAAAAACAGATTTAGAACAAACAAAAAGTAAACATAAAGCAACTCCCTACGATCAAACGCTTCCTTACATTAAGTGATATGAACTAAGGCAGAATCAAGGAGCAGTAAGAAGAAAATCAGAAGACCTCTAGGAGCTATCTACTACTAATCACAAATGGTTTTGTTGGAGAGTACTAATTTCCTAAGTTCTTTGATTCATAACGTGACTTTTCTTCTGTCAAAAAAAAAACGTGACTTTTCTTTTCCAATTCTTTTTTTAATTTTAATTCAGGTCTCTTTTTTATTGCAAGATGAAGACCAAGAATCCAATTCGAGGGGAAGTAAAAACGAAAGTTGTTGGGGCTTACTCAATTAGTTATTTTTATCCCACAAATCCCATATGAAGGAACAACAGTTGTACTCTGAGTACCTAGTAAAATACTCCGTTACCTAGTAAAATACTCCGTTAATCACGGAAAAACCATACAATATACAGAAAAACATATTTCTAAAACAGAAGAAATTATACCAGGAAGCAATCCAGTTCTTATAATGAGATTATTCATTAACAGAAATCCTGTCATAACGCAAAGATTATTAAAAAGGTAGTATATCCAATAACCTTGGAGGAAAGCAGGGGGCTACATAGTCATATACATCTCCAAGTTCCTCCCCAATCTGTATACCACAAAATAAACGAAGTTACATTAGTAACGATGAAGAAAATGGATCTCAAGTTCAGGAAACTAGAAATGCATGAAATTGCAAATAATTTACAGATAGATCTCAAGTGCACGACGCTAAAAATGGTATAAAATTTCAAATAATTTACAGAAACATTTGTTTCGCAATTAAATGAGATCTAGAGAAGAATTGTCTAAAAACATTTCAAATAATTTAAAGAATGGAAGGAGGAAGGGGGAAATTTGCACGTATAATCAAAGACAATAAAAGGATAAAATATAATTTTCTGCATAGTAACATGTCAACTCATGAATGCAAATATAATAAGTGAAACAGGATTCTGGCATGTCATTTGCATGACTAAGAGCTTAGAAAAGGCTCTAGATGGAATACAAGCATCCTGCATTTTCAGGTAAAATATAAGAAAGTTAAATCTCGTGTCATTTTGAGCGAAACACAGAAAATCGTAGTACAAGGCCAATGGTCATTATATGCATGTTGACAAACCTTTGTGCTTGCAGAAAAAATTCATTCTTTATAGGTACAGCCAAGCATAAGAACCCAATGTTCAATCTTTATGGAGCATGAAGTTTTAAAATACAGTAACTATGCTAAAATTTAGACTAAAAGTATATCAATCAGCACAGCTCAATCCTAATACGGGCATCTATCTATTAACTATTCTAAACTGTTCCACCCAAATTTGTCCGCACTCCAAATGTTCAGTCCTATGCGTGATAGAGTGTGTTGACATCCCTATTATTCCACCTGGATTATTCCGTGCTCACAGTGTCCAATCCTTAGCGTGATGGGGTGCTAAAGTCCCACATCGACTAGAGATTTGGCTAGTCCTTATAGGGTTTGGGTTGTCCTCACCTTTCAGTTGTAAATAGCGCCATTTCATGATAGAATATTTCATTCTTTCCTTTTCTTTGTACATATCACCATTAAAGCTGGTAACTATTAGGACAAGATTTTATTTTGTTTATCCTTATATCATTTATTAGGAATAGTTTATATAATAAAAGTTGTGCTTGTACTATCAAGTTATCAAATAATATTCTGATTTTCACCATTATCCTTTTTCAAGTTGGTTTTTTTGCCTATTCCGTGAACGTATCACCAAGAGACGGAGACAGCAGGCACGTGAGAGAGGAGATCCTTCAGTTATTGAACTCTAACATTTGCCAAGATCAAGTTTAATTTCTTCAGGAGCACTGCTATCCCTTCTAATTCTATTTTTGAGAGGGTTTGTTGTTCTAGACTCTTCTATTTTTCTTTTGTATTACTCCCTTTGGACTCGAATATAAGCAAAAGTACCTATAGTGCACAAGGGTGAAAACGCACCTGAGATCACACCCACTTTAGTGCACAAGAGTAAAAACAAAGCTGCCCTTACATTGTGTTGGGCAAAACTCTGGCGGAACCCACTGCTCCCAAACATTGTTTTCTGGCCAAACCTGGCATTCTCCAATGCACCCACTACCCACTGGTCATCTGAGTTCTCTGCTGATCTCAGCTCACCCACATATGTCCAGGTCTCTAATAACATGGGTTAGGTCCCAAATTCACACCCTCTGTCACATGTCTCCTCTTTTTGTGTGTGCAGGTGTGAACACTTTGCAGAGACCTCTGTTGACAATGTCTTGTTGGACCTTGAATTTTGATTATTAATTATGAATGTCTTAAATTTTGGCTAATTTTATAATTTTATGGAGAGCACACACTTTGCTATATGCTATTCCACTATAGCATTTTTGGGGTACACAAATATTAGAATACATGATGAACCATTTTATGAAGAAAACAGAAATCAACTGATATAGGGTGGGAGAATGGGGAATAAAAGTAAAAGTCGTAGTGAGGAAAAAACTCAGAAGTTTAAAATTCAGTCAGTCTAACATACCGCTCGAGCTTCCTCTAAAGCTGCTTTCAGGTCCTCAAACACAAGCTGACACATCAATGAAAACGAAAGTAAGTTCCATAAAAAGTAGCAAGACTCGAGGTATGCAGCTATGTTTGAGAGAATGAGACTCTGCATTTTTTGCAGCAGGAGAGAGGGTGCAAGTAGAACAGTAAGACCTAGTGACAAACCTCATTTAGAAGTTTGTTAAAGCGTCCTTCAACAGTCTTCCTAATTTGCTCATAGCACTTATCCTTGAAGCCTTTCCCCTGAACCTTCAATCTTTGCTGTGTTAAATTTTTTGAAGATGCCATTGCACTGGTAGATTTTCTGTGATTCATTAGCATTAACAAATTAAGTAATAACATAGAGGAGAGAAGTATCTCTTTACAGGTCAAATTGGTCTGGTGGGAAGATATGGATCAGTTTTATGGGTAAAAATCGTATTGGAAAGTGATACTTGAATTTCCCCCATTTTTGCTCCCATAGCAGAATGACCCTGAGAGAGAGAGAGGGAGGGGGGGGGGAGAGAGAGAGAGAGAGAGAGAGAGAGAGAGATGATAATGTTGTGAAATATCCAAAATAAAACTTTAGGCATAAGTCTCCTAACGAACAAAATCGTAAAATCGGAAGATTTCGCAATTTTGTGGGTAACATCGTAAGTAGAATTGTGACTTAAAGAACATTAAGATCCGGGTCAAGTTTGCGCAACTCGGTTGCTTCTGGACCCGTTTTTACCCTCTAAACCAAGGTAGTTAAATTCGAGATTCTACCTAAACTCGGAAAGGGATTTAAGAATCGTAACTCGTAGAGTCGTAACACGATTCGTAAGAGTCTACAAATTTAACAAAATTATATAAATATGCATATAAATTCATATATATGCATATAAAACACCATTAGTAAGCTTCAATTCAAAATACTAATAAGAGAGTCATACATAATTTGAGAAACAGAAGCAAAATAGAATAAAAACGCAATATAAAATTAGAACAAAATGAATATAACTAAAACAATGGTGAATAGAGTAAAAAATAGAGGTTAATAGAATAAAAAACAAAAGAATAACAAACAGAGGTTAATAGAACCAAATATAGAGAAGAGGTGAAATGAAATAGCAAAGTGAAAGAAGAGGGTGAAATAAAACAGAGTACAAACAGTACAGCTAGAAACGAACAGAGACTTGCAGAGTGAAGAAGCAGCAGGGCAGCAGCGAAGAAACAGAGGAAGAAGCAGTAGCTTACGAGGAAGAAGAAAGCGAAGAAACTGAGAGTCTGAGAGAGAGAGCTTCTCTTTTTAGTTTTTATTTTAATTTTTATTACTATTACTACTATTACTATTACTTTTAGGGTTTTTACTTTTTACTTTACTAGTTGTGTGGGTAAAGGGGTTAGCTACAGAGTAACGAAACTTAAAAACAAAGTTACAGCGTAACAAATAGTTACCAAGTAACTTTTGGTTACAGAACTATTAGGTTTTTTTTAAAACATATGGGCCTGAGAAAGAATACCCAACCCGAGAAACTCAGTTTTTTGCGAAACGGGTTAGAGCATTTACGCGCCGCTTCTGCCGTCTTTACGCTTCAGCACGGCGACTTTACCGAGCTCGCCCAGGAACGAGTTCCGCCATGCTTGAGCTCGCAAGCCTCCCTGAAACTCGTAAAAACGTGTGATTCTACGAATCAGCACGCGATTTTGACTACCTTGCTGGAGACTCTACATAGGAAGCCCAACACTTCAAAATGATTGTCAAATCAGTGTAGGCCATGCTTCAAATAAGATACTTCTCAGATTCCTTTGAATTACTGACATTTATTAGTTATATTTTAGTTTTTTTGTACCAATACAAATAGGATACCACGGTGATTAAATAAATGATAGAATTGCATTGTGTCTACAATGATTAATGTTTGCTTACAGAAATTAATGTCTTTGTTCTGAGTTAGGTAGGATATGTATTTTTCACTTTGCATTAATTTACATTGAAAAGAATATATAAGGTAACTTTGTTGAATCATGATGTATAGATTTTAGAATTTTCATATCTATGTGTCATTGTCATGCTGTATCAAATACCCATTTTGTGACCATGCTTCCAACTCCCAAGATTAAAATCGAGAAAAAAACAGAATAAATGAGTAGAATGGATAATCAATTTTAATCATCTCACTCAAAAATAAAAATACTTAAGATTATGCAGTATCAAACATGAAAAAGGTATCAAGAAAAACAAATACAAATTTAAATTTAGAGAAGCCCCAAGTAAAAATATGAAATATTTTATATTATCCTAATCGAAGTAATGAGCCTGTTGAGATGTGTCGTGAGTGATAGAATATTTGATTTACGTGTTCTCACTTATTTCCTCATGTAAATATTCCTCCTAATGTATATATGTTACTAATGTAATTATATTGATACAAAACAGAATTAATCCCTATAATCAAGGGATTCCTTCGCCCAAATTTATTATTATAAATACAAAATGCTGGGAGCTAATCTCTCAACCTATTTAGCACCAAAACATCAGTCTCAAGTAAGCCTTCTAATATAAATAGTCTAGGTGTTTTTAATGGATTTCTACCTTTGTGTTGGATAAGAAAAGAAATTCATGTAGTCAGGGAAAGAAACAGGCAAGCAATTAAAGGATAAGAAAGCATCTTGGAAGAAACAGCAAGAAAAGCTAAATAAAAACACACTAATTGAAAATTTGAATAGATTCCAAGGTTGTTCAGAGAGTTTCCAAAAAGCAATATATAAAGCAAACAATAAAACTATCATCAGGTAAAGTAATCAAAATCGAGATTCTACGTAAGATCGGGAGGGGGGTACAAGATCATAACTTGTAACATCGGAAGTAGAATTGTAAGATTCTACCGAAGAAATTACGTAAGATCAGGAAGGGGTAGCAAAATCGTAACTCGTAAAATCGCTTTAGAATCGCAAGATTCTACAAAAACGAAAAATATTATTATAAACTAATATAGTGCATTAGTTCACAAGTCTTAATAAAAATAAAACAATCAAGTCCACCAACGAAACTACTCAAACTCTTAAACATAAACCAACAACCAAGTCCACCAAGCAAACTACTCAAAGCCTAAACATAAAAGTCTTAGTTAAAAGAAAATACATAATGACTTTAAGACTAGATCACATCATGCATATCAAACACCCCATCCCCCATAATATGTGCAATGATGGTGATGAGAGTGAGGTTTTGAGGCTGTGGGAGGGTGAAAATTTAAGGTTTAGAGCAAGGTAGTCAAAATCGCGTGCTGATTCGTAGAATCGCACGTTTTTACGAGTTTCAGGGAGGCTTGCGAGCTCAAGCATGGCGGAACTCGTTCCTGGGCGAGCTCGGTAAAGTCGCCGTGCTGAAGCGTAAAGACGGCAGAAGCGGCGCGTAAATGCTCTAACCCGTTTCGCAAAAAACTGAGTTTCTCGGGTTGGGTATTCTTTCTCAGGCCCATATGTTTTAAAAAAAACCTAATAGTTCTGTAACCAAAAGTTACTTGGTAACTATTTGTTACGCTGTAACTTTGTTTTTAAGTTTCGTTACTCTGTAGCTAACCCCTTTACCCACACAACTAGTAAAGTAAAAAGTAAAAACCCTAAAAGTAATAGTAATAGTAGTAATAGTAATAAAAATTAAAATAAAAACTAAAAAGAGAAGCTCTCTCTCTCAGACTCTCAGTTTCTTCGCTTTCTTCTTCCTCGTAAGCTACTGCTTCTTCCTCTGTTTCTTCGCTGCTGCCCTGCTGCTTCTTCACTCTGCAAGTCTCTGTTCGTTTCTAGCTGTACTGTTTGTACTCTGTTTTATTTCACCCTCTTCTTTCACTTTGCTATTTCATTTCACCTCTTCTCTATATTTGGTTCTATTAACCTCTGTTTGTTATTCTTTTGTTTTTTATTCTATTAACCTCTATTTTTTACTCTATTCACCATTGTTTTAGTTATATTCATTTTGTTCTAATTTTATATTGCGTTTTTATTCTATTTTGCTTCTGTTTCTCAAATTATGTATGACTCTCTTATTAGTATTTTGAATTGAAGCTTACTAATGGTGTTTTATATGCATATATATGAATTTATATGCATATTTATATAATTTTGTTAAATTTGTAGACTCTTACGAATCGTGTTACGACTCTACGAGTTACGATTCTTAAATCCCTTTCCGAGTTTAGGTAGAATCTCGAATTTAACTACCTTGGTTTAGAGGGTAAAAACGGGTCCAGAAGCAACCGAGTTGCGCAAACTTGACCCGGATCTTAATGTTCTTTAAGTCACAATTCTACTTACGATGTTACCCACAAAATTGCGAAATCTTCCGATTTTACGATTTTGTTCCGATTCTGCTTAAAATTCGACTCTATTCATGATCCAAGTCGTTGGGGCTCTGTAGAATCGTAAAATCGTGCGATTTTACGACTAAAATCGTGATTTTGATTACCGTAAATCATGTATCGAGATGGCAGCTAAGACTATTAGTTCCATTGTTATGGATTTTTAAGATCACAACATATCTAGGAAACATACATGGCACTCCTACGAGGATTTGCAACTGATGCCATTGCACCATCCCCTTCAGCCTCAGCTGCTTCCTCTGCAATCTGTTGATCAAGGATTTCTTGCATTTCAACAACTCTAGAACAGGAAAAACAAAGCGGAAACAAGATAATGTTTAGTAAGAGTAAACTCCCTCCGGTAGACTAGAAATTCCAATCATACAACCAACCATCTAAAGATATTGATGAAAGGAATAAGAAATGGGGTAAAAAAAAAGGAAAATGCAATTGTCTATCAACAACATACCTTATAGCACGAACCAAAGTCTGTGGGCTGCAAGCTCGGAGGGAAAAAAATTAAGAAAAAAAAAGAATGAGGATCATACCACAATCAAAGCATATAAGTTCATGTTTAACAATGCAATCCATCCAAAAGTGCTAAAGGAATGGTGGATATAAATCAAATGTGTAATTTAACAAAGATAAGACTCAAATGTGTCTTGTCAAAAAAAAAAGACTCAAATGTGTCAAACCTAAAATTAATAAAAAATGTAATACTTTTGAATCTTAATTAGCACTCAACTGATAGAAGTTCAAGCAGTTCCAAACTAACAACATGCAATGTTATTTGAGATGTTATATTCAAAAAACAGTACAAACCTTTCTTTAGAAAGTTTATAGAAATTGGAAATGTGTCCCCATAGTGTCTTCTCAAAGGACTCCCAGGTTCGATCAACATCTTCAAAATATTCTCTAAAACAAATACAAGAATAAGATGTGGAATAATAGATAGTAAGCCTTAAAACTATTAATGAAAAGCAAAACAAAACAATTAATTACGAATCTCAAAATAAATAACTTTAGTAGGAGGATTGATGACTAATCAATTAACATGCCTGACCTAGTTATAAGGTTGTCAAACTCGTGAGTTGACTCATAAACTCGTCCAAGATTTCATTTCTAGGCAGCTAAAAGTTTCAATTTCAATACAGCAATACCTAAAAGGCCAAAAGGATAATTTAAATCTAGATAAGATACGGACCTTAGTCTTCCAACCTCTTCCTTGTGAGACCCTGCAGCAGCTAGTGCAAACCTTCTTTTCCCATCCAGAGCTGTTAATCTCTGTAAAATAAGAAAATGTTAGAGATAACGGTCAGCGGAATATAGTTAAAAGTGTGTATTTTAAGAAGAGGAGTGGATACGCTAGACGGGAGAGGTAATAACTAACTAAAAGAATATATATATATATATATATATATATATATATAATTGTGTCCAATGGTGCAAGACTTGTGTCCAGTGAACCGGACCGGCCATTGAACCGGTGAAGGCACTGGTTTAAGGTCCAATGGTTCACCTAGAGGACAAGGTGAAACTTCTGGAAAGGAGTATTGAGAGGTAGCTTATGATTAAAAGAAAGTATTTTAGGAAGAGGAAATAAGCTAGAGGGGGGACGTTATAATGAAAAAAAGAGTAAATAAATGTAACTGAGTGACAGAGGAAAAGTGGGTGAGGAAACTGTGTTATTGAGAGATTGAAGAGTCGGTCAGAGTTCTCAAATTCCCTGATCTGTGTAATTTGTTTCCTCAGGCTCACATTGAGCAGAGACACTTCACTGATCAATAAAGATTCTTTCTTTTTCCATTCTTTTACATCAGTTGCTTGTATTAGATAAACTGAAAATAAGGGTTTTCAAATGTACTTGACATTTGGATTAACATCTACTGTTTATGATAAAACTAATACTTGCAGTCTAAGTAAAACCAGCCTAACCTCGTAACTATTAACAATTTCTTTGTCATCACTCAAAGAATCCCGAGCCTCTGCTGCCTCAACAGAGATGGACATCATACCTTCAACATCCTATCACAAGACCAACAAGCCAGTCAAAACCATAATGAAAGTCAAGGTATGAAACATAAATGCAACAGGTCCCAAGTTCCAACCATGTTTATTACTTCAAATTGTGCCAAAGGACTCACAATAAGCATGCTGTGACAATTGCATTCTAACAACGAAAGATCTATTAAATTATGAACCTTTGACACAGTGAATGCAACCTTTTAAACAGAATACGCTTGATACATAGTGGCATCTGCTACTTTAACTATGATTCAACAAGAGATAGAGTGAGAGAAAATAACCCATTTTACAAAAATTGTTGATGATAAGCTCAATCCTATGGTCAAAAACAAGGAGAAGAAGTTCTAAATAACAACTCTTGAGACTACAAAGCAATAGAATGAATCCCAGACTAGTACTCTACTAATCAAGAAGAATTCAAGGTTAAATAAATGACAGAAAAAGCACCTTCAAGGTTGTGTTTAAATTATTTCTGGCATTGCTAAGTAGCTTTATCTGGTCATGGTTATCGATTAATGTTTGGCATTCCTGACATAACCTGATGCACCAGGAAAATAACAGTAAGCTCAAAGAGAAGATATCAATGGTGTAAGTTTACGCATGAGAAAACACCCACTCTCAAAGAAGTCATAACAATTTCAGTCTATCTCATTTTTTAACATACTTCTCAATGGAGAGAAAGTTTTCACGAAGTTGGTTTATTGTCTTCTCAGATAAGGAGAGTGATTTTAGTCCTGCCTGTGACTGCTCAACCTGCAGAGGAGTATTTTCAGGCAAAACACATGAAGATATGAGATTGGGGTGCCTCAGTTCATTAAGCACAATGTATAATGCAATGCTTGTTTGATGGCTAGACACAATATTAAAATAGTAATCGCACAAATACTAGAAACAATGTCATCTGTTGTGATTAGAATTAAATCCATGTTGTCCATATCTAGAGATATTTTGAGTATAAACCATCCGTCATTCGGTTTGAGTGTGAGGTAGTAGTAATCCCTTAATTAGTCTATGTTTACTGGGGATTGACAAATGGGAAAAGGATAAATAATAGAGCCAAGTGGTTCTTAAATCTTTAAAAGTTAAACTCATGACTAGATCCTCGCACACTCCTTAAATAATAAATAAAAAACCAAAATAACTGCCCGAATTTTAAATTTCTCTATAAACAGTATTGGGAAAAGCCCAAGTCCCACATTGACTAGTGATAAGGTCTCAAAAGAGTATATAATGAAGAGGCATCCCTCACCTTACAAGCCGGTTTTGTAGGGTTGAGTTAGGGCCAACCCACATTCTAAGATGGTATCAGAATCTATCCAAGATCCGTTGGGCCACCTACCATTATCCACGCTCCAAGCCCAATAGTGCTAGGCGTGAGGGGGTGTATTGGGAAAAACCCAAGTCTCACATCGACTAGTGATAAGGTCTCAAAAGAGTATATAATGAAGAGGTATCCCTCACCTTACAAGCCGGTTTTGTAGGGTTGAGTTAATCCCAACCCACATTCTAAGAAACATTTTGCTTATCTCTCCATCTATAGCAAATTTATCAACCCGGGAGCAAAGCGGAGCAGCCAATCCCAAAATCACTATAGCAGGATAGCGGGACAGTGGATAACTTGATAGCAGTATGTTTAACTCCTACGAAGCACATTTATACATCGACTTTTTAAAAGATCAAAAAATGTTGGCATATTTGATCTAATATGAATTATTTTTATCTTTAGGTCTATATATAAATAAATTTTATATTTTTTCTATCTCTAATTCTACGAGATATAAATAATAAAATATTAATATTTATTACAAGTTGAAATCTAATTAATTCAACATAAAATGGGTGGCGCCATGGGCATCTATTAAGGTCTGTTGTTTTGTTGGGAAAATGGGTAGCATCACGTAAATAACATCCTACTACTAACTGTAGTTCATACAGTTAAGTTATTTTAATTCTTAATAACCACATAAGAGCATTTTACCATGCAAGAAACAGGACGCAATCAAACACTACACCAAAATACTTGTACAAAACTGACATTAGAAAAATAAATTGATAATAACTAAACTTCAGTTGAAATACATGTAACTTATAAGTAACTTTTAAGTAGAAAAAACCGGGTCAAATGCACCCTCACTCCCTAAGCCCAAAATCACCAAAATAGCTACATCCCACATCTGCAACATCCCTTTTCTAAAGGGTGCTTTTGGCTTTTCAGCGTGACAGAGCTTATATTTGGCCGCGATTGCAGCTACTCCCGGCCACTACGTTTGCACCTTTAATCCACAACGGCAATAGAATAGCAGCCAGCCACCACTATTGACAACTATGATGTATAGTTTATATTACATGCTAATAGCTCCTAAGAGCTTTGTAAGAAACATAAATATGCTAAAATTGTATCAACTTCCTCGTCACTTGAAACATATTTTGCAACTATAAAAAACTTTTCAGTCAACAGCTCTCTTTCAAACAATTTTGAAACAAAAACAAAATCATATTCTGACTAAATGAGGTTGGTTATGGATTAAAAGAAATACTTTGTTTCGGAAAAAAACTTCTCAGAAAACAAAATAGGCTACAAATCAAACATACGCTGCGAGTATGCAAGATGATGCACAACATTTTACAGAGGAAGAAAAAGAGTTCTGAGGTTCACAGCTACAAAAAGGTTGAATTTTCCCAATAACATGCACCTAACCGGCTGGTGTATAGTCAATCAAACAGGAAAGCTACCTGCTCTGCGACCATTGTACTGAGCTGTGCATCATTGGCCTGAAAACAAAGCAAAAAGTAACTAAGGCTTGGTGGTAATAGAAACTCTGTCTAGAAATAGCTGCAACAATAATAAAAGATGCAAAGAGACACCAAAAATTAATTAATAGAACCCACTGCAATAACGTAATTACATAAATGCTGTAAGCTATATATAGACAATTGTTATAAAATTCAAATAGGCAAAGAAGCATATAAGAAGTATAGTCAATTGTTAATTAATTGTTATACAATTATTGTTTAAGAATTTGATAATTTCAAGTTTTTACTGTAAAACAGGTGATTTAATTGTAACACATTTATAAAACGTAAGAAGTATCATGTAAGAATTTAAGCCATAGAAAAAGTTGTGCATAAGGTTAAAGGAATAAAGAGGGTTGTGTAATGAACCCAAACAGCAGTAGGGATATTTTACTAATTTCACTTAAAAAAGGTTAAGGGTTTAAAGTGTTGTGTATTCATAAAATAAGAAGGGCTTTGTATAATTTTTTGAAATAAAAGAGATGGTGTGTATGAATCGCAAAACAGAAGCAAGGTTGCGGTAGTTTTCACTTTTTTAATTTTGAGCTTAAACACCTCAAGCCTGGTTAGACAAATTAAAAGCCACACTAATTCGGTTTCAATTTGCAGCTAGTATATGTGATCCTCCATCATGTTCTATGTTGACAATATTAATCTAACAAGCAGTTCCCTACCAGCATTTCAGCATATCATTCAAAAACCAAACAGTGTCTTTCCCCTTACACAACTTGTTGATTTGGACTTCTTGGACTTCAAAGTCAAGCATTTTACCAATGATTCTTTTCACTTTACCAAAGTAAATACAGTTGAGATCTGACTAAAACCAATATTGCTTTTGTAAAGGGTATTTTTTCTCCTATCACTGGTGAATGTAAACTTCCAAAGAAGAAGTTAATTCCATGTCTGGCATTACCTTATAATGTTCTGTAGTTGATGCTTTTTAGTATACAGCCATTACATGGGTAGAGTTTTGCTACTCCATCAATAAAGTCTACCAATTCATGTCACAGCCACTTGTATCTCACTAGAAAACGGTCAAACAACTCATTGGAACTCTAGGACATGAGGGCATTTAGATAAATAGCTTAATTAAGAGCTTATTAACAAGAGCTAATATATAAGTTGTTTCTACAATTGAAGAAAATGGAAGCAAACTCTGCATAAACTCTGTATGAACTGTTTGTACAAGCTATCTTTTGCTTTCACAAGCTCTTCTAAACACTTATACAAGCCCATATGTCTTCATCTAAGGCCAGCATTAGTATAGAATCGTCTCACTATTCAATGTTATGGTGTATAGGCGATAGCCGCCCCAAAGACAAAATATTTCTCATGTGTGGTGCATGATTTTGAAACCTCATATCAACAACGACCATTCAGTCCGGCCCCTCCTTTAAAATTCTACCGTATAGCACTCCTACTCCAAAATTTTACGGTTAACAAGTACAAAATGATCCCTCTTTTGATAACGAACAACCACAGAAGCTAAAAATATCCGGTCCAAAAATGAGTCTCTATAGTTCATCTTCGTCTGAAGTACAAAATCCTTTAAGTCTTATGAAGTGTTTACATTCCTACATAGTCTTTTAAAATCCACAAGACTTTTTTTATACCAAAATAGTCTTTTAAACACAAATGTTAAGATCACACACACCTATAACGACCGATTCAATGCCCAGCGAACCAATAAAACAAAAAGAGGAGTTCCAAGCAGCTCAAAAATTTCATAACACCAAATCATATATTCAAACACACAGAAAACAGTAATCATAATTATATATAAAAATAGAGCTTGCAAAAGCAAAAAGAATAAAATGGATCTAATACCTGTTGGCGTGAAATGTAATCGGCTTTGATAGATGCAATTGACTGAAGAAGCTCCGGAAGAGGCAACAGCTTCGCGACCTCTCGAACCGATGCTTCTTTAGCTTCCACGCCAAGATCCTCGGCCATCATCTTCTTCGCACAGAAACAATAAAAACACACTAATTACTCTTAACTTGCAAAGAATTGTGTTTATATGCACAAATTCTTCTGCGGCAATTTTCTGAAACTCGAATTGAGTAAGAAATTGAGTAGATTTTGGCGAAAATCGAACACGAGGTTGTGGCGTTAGCGAGATGCTGATTTGAGATTTGAAGGGGAATACGAGAGAGAAGAAAGAGGGAGCACGATGGAACTGCGAATGTGAACAACAAATTGGTTAGAAATTGTGGAAAGACTGAGGAGTTAAGCGTTGAACAGAGATGAAAATTCCATTGCGAAGTGTCAAAACATTGAATAAAACTTTCATGTTTTTTTATTGGCTCTCTGTTTTTGTCTGAACCGGTTATCTCGGGTATCTCAATGCGCAAATGCAAAAACTATCATATGTTTGGAAACACGGAAAAGGAGTGGAAAGAAAACATTTTCCCCAAAATTTTTCTTAAGTGACAATATTAAGTGCATTCTATTTCTAAGTTGGACAATAGTCATTCGGATATAGCCTATAGGGCTGGGATCAGGAGGGTCAAATTTTTTTAAAATCAGACATCACTATAATTATGATAAAAATAAAATTTTAATATATTTAAATAAATAAATTACGAAACTTATAATTTTTTTTTATGGAACGAAACTCATAGTTATCCTCTATGTGATCTCATATTTTGAAATCATAAAATAACAAGGTCAATCTCAATGTTATTAAATATATTTCTCTCAAAGCATAGAACAATACCTATTAGAAATAGAATTAGAGAAAGATCATAACTTGTGTAAAAAAAAAAGATCATAATCAACTTAACAACAATATAAGACCCTGGATTTGAGAAAAATACTCAACTATACTCAAGTTTTTTTTGTGGGATCTTATACTCAAGCTAAAGCTATGAAAAACCCTAGTAACATTCTAAATAATGCACCCTAAAACAGCCCAAAAACTAATAATAAGTTAAACAAACTCGTAAAAATCGCAAAACACAACTTAGGACCAATGAAACAACTAACTTGTAGCTCTCTAACAGAAGAAAAGCGAGTTCTATAAGACGCTTATAACTTAGGCTACTTCAAGGATTTGGACTTGGAGCTATTTGTTATAGTTTGGGAATGGATTTAAGATCTAAAACAACATGAATTCGTCGAGTATTCAGTGGTGGGGGTAATGGTTCGTAAAAACTCTTTTTTTCCCTTAGTTCCTATAAAATGTGAATTTATAGAAGTAAAAATTGAGCAGTCTCGCTTAGCGAGTTGCTCTCTACTAAATTGTCTTGCTTCATGTTACTTAGGGCACGCCACGTGCCTTGTTGTCAGTAGGTGTTGTAAACTTCTCGCTTGACAAGTTGCGTCTGGTAAACTGCCTTACTATGTGCTGCCCAGGACACTACGTGTCTCGTTTGTTGGAAGGTGTTATAAAGCACCACTCGCTTGGCGGGTAGTCTCGCTCAACTAGATGTTGCACCTACAAAATCCTAATTTCTTAACTTACCCAATTAATGCTCCACACCTATGCCAAATTCTAAGTCCTCGAAACACACATATGAAATCAAACAAACCCTAAACATGTCATTTACATTAAACATAAAAATTTGGATGTTACACACCCAATGGGTCACTAATTAAACATTTAAACTACATGACCTAGTCACAATTAAAAAAGTTCATAGAAAGTATCAATTTCATACTTTTTACAACCATAAAAAAAATCTCATCATACCTCAAACACCCTCTCAATAAAGAAAATAATAAAAATGCAACATTGGTTGGGTTGAATCGATTGACCCTTGATCCGAACGATCGAGTCACCGATTCAACTACAAAACTAGGCAGGTCATATCGAGTGAGTGACGACATGTCTAGTCCAACTACTAGCTCAGACTGAATATGCCGTTGATAGGAGTGTTCAAATCCTAACCAACCAAAATCAAAAAAACAATGTTACGTTTTTAAAAGGGGCAACAGTGTTACATTTTTAAAAGTTAAGGGTCCTACGCGTTACAAAAAAAAAAGTTAAAGGACTTATTCGTTACAAATAAATAAGTTAAGGGACTTGAGGAGATATTTTGCGCAAAATATTTTGCCGGAAGTGGAGATATTCCGCATTTGTTTATGCTCTCAGCCACCGGCACCGTGGCATTGCCACCTCTTGACCAGTCGCGCAACCACATATCGTTCGGTTCTACCCCTTAACAGTTCGCCCATTTGAACGATAATGTCGGCCCCCAGTATCTCGCTTCTCTCCTCGCCCAGTCGCACACGGTGCTCACCGTCTCCCCTTTGTTCAATTCTTTTGTCATTTGCATGTTAACTACTAACCCTATATATGATCTCATAATTCCATCTCTTTAGCTTTCCCTTCCCATGCTTAACAGTTATACAAAAATTGTATCCATAAATTTCTCGCCTTTTCTCTTCAAATTTTTATCATATCAACTTTAGAATATTATTTAGATTAATCTGAAAACTGTTATGGTTTAGAATCTTTAGATGATCAATTAAACGATGAGCTTTGGTCAATAAATTAGGTTACCTTTCATTTGGAAAACATTTTGATATTGTTTTTGGGCATTGTTGTTTAAAAAACTGCCATGGCAGATTGCAGTGTTGCGGTTTTTGAGCAATCCTTGATTTCCCTTTTGTAATGTATATGTGAATTACTCATCTGCTATTATGACGTTTTAAGGTGGAAAATTATGGGGAGATTTTAGCAATAACAACATTGCTTTTGGGTTTTGTTTCCATAAACTAGCTCCATTACATGGGTCATTATTTATCCCGAGAGACTTGTGTTTTTTCCCTGGTCTGGTGTTCTACTTTCAAAGTGTTTAGGTGTGTGTGTCACTTTCAGTTTTTATGAAAATGTTATGACACAGGAAGCAAATAAAATTCCAGTCGTTTGATGGCGTCGTCTTCGAGGGAAGCAAAGGAAGCGAAAGGGGAAGGGGATAACACATCGGGCCAAATTGACTTAAACTTCCAAGCGACTTGACAGTAAACATTCTCCAGAGGCTTGGTACCACAAAACCAGCTTGTAAGGTGAGGGATGCCTCCCACTTATAAACTCTTTTTCAGGCCATATCACATTCAATGTGGGACTCTTAACACACCATTCACATCACCAACCTCCCCACTTCAACCTATGATTTGGATAATATTTGTTGCTATGCTGTTGAACGAAGTTGTGGTCATCTAGAAGACATTGATATCGAGTATTTTTGCACTGATAAGCTCCTTAAATACATAGCTGATAGGTAATATCATTTACCTTTTGCTTCGTTAAGAATCATTAACCGAATTACTGATTCTTTATTTCTTCTAGGATCTCTTACTCTTAGCTTAATTAGTACTATTTACTGATTGATGTCTTGTTGCTTAGTGATTCTTTAGCCTACTTATCTCATGTTCATGCATGCCATATTTTACTTTGTTTTAGTCATTGCCCATTTTTTGTAATGTGCTTCAGTTTTGTTTTATTTTACTTTACTTTTTTTAATCATTCTTTTGGTGCGTCGTTTTTGAAATGTGGAACTGGCCGGCGTTTGTATATTTTTGCATTTGGTGTTAATTACTGATTTTTCAAATGTATCTTATTCTTACTTACCAATCTTTTTTCTCCTTTTAATTTTTACGCAAATCTTACAGCTCAAGTCACCTACGACGCATACGACTTGTAAAATGCCGGAGAATTACGCCCAATGTATTCAGTGAAGTTGCAAAAAAGTTTCCATTATTACTAGAGCTTGACATTTCATTTAGCAACCTGTCTAATGATTCTCTTGAAGTCATCGGCCGATGTTGCCCACTTTTGAAATCACTGAAATTTAGTAGGATGTTTATGAAATACATCGAGTGCGATGATGATGCATTTGCTATTGCAAAAACCATGCCCAAGCTATGCCATCTTGGGTTGCTTGCCATTCTTGACGGGTGTCCTCTTCTTGAATCTCTTGACTTGCGAAAATGTTTTCATCTTGACTTGAGTGGAAGCTTGGGGAAAAGGTGTCATGACCAGATCATAGACTTACAGCTTCCAACTGACAATGTAGACGACAATCGTGATGATAATGGTGACGACGGCGATGATGCATGTGTTATTTTGCCAGGCTTCTTAATGATCCAAAAAGTTATTCTGCTTTTGTGCGTTTGTTACAGAGTTTTAAGGAAGCTTAAGTGATGATGAAAAGCAAGGCTATTACTATTGATTTCTGGTAATTGGCATAGGTTCGTCTCAAAATGAAAATTTTGATGTTATCCTTGTAGAGACTCAAATGTTAATGATGTTATTTACATAAACTTTGAGGAAGACACATGAAAGCCTGATCATTTATTTTGTTCAGTGCAGTTCAATTTCCCAAGAACCTCCTCCGCATGAATGGTTTGCATATTTTCTTTTATTAATTAGATGGATTATATTTTCTTGTGTTTGTTGCTAATTGATTCTGAATGTGGTTTATGTTATGCTCCTTTTTGAAAAGGTTTGAGTTGGTTACTTTCTTAATTTGAGCAGCTTTTTAAGTAAACTGTCGTGTATACTTTCACTTGTGACAAGTAATTAATGAGCTGAAACGATTTCTGTAGCCACATAATTATGTGTGAGGATTCTCTCCAACGGAAATTTTCATTAGGAGAGAGAAAGACTTAATAATAAAATTTTAATTCATGTGTCTGTCTTTCCTACCGGAAATTTCTAGTGATAGGAGAGAATATTATAGCGTCACAAAATCTACTCGCTGCTTTTAATTGGCTGAATTATTCTTGACTATGTATTGTTTCCATCACCGTTTATTTGATCATCTATATTATTGATTCAATGAGAGATTGGGCATATAGTTTTAGATCAATGACTTGGAGCCTGAACTTGGTGTTGGTTCAATGCAGGTGAAGCTTTTATCAAGACGATTGGCATTGAAGATATTTTCACTGGTTTAAGACGTATCATGGAGATAGTTTTGAGTTTATTTTGTCCTTATTACAGATGATCAACGGTGAGGGTAGTTCGGGAGAAAGTAGAGCGTAACAAATTCAAAATCTGTTCGGATAACACTTGTATATTGCATTTTGGCTTATTATATTTGGACATATAGTTTTGAATATGATCAGGCAATAAATTAATATAGACTATAATGGATTGTTATATTTTTTTCTTTATAAAATATGATTATAGGCCAAGGTAAAATAAGTGCGGATTTAGTATTTGTCTTTTTTCACCACCCCATTTGCACTCTCTCACTTTCCATAAACAGAGTACCTTAGTTGTGAGTGGTCAAGTTGAAGGAAAACATGCCCCCTATTACCAACGGTCAAACTTACCCACATATATATATATATATATATATATATATATATATATATATATATATATATAAAAAGTGAGAGGAGTTTTAATATGAGAAGCTGAGAGGAGTAAATCTGGACCGTATAACAATGCATGAGTGGTTGTGATTAAAAGGTGGGTAGTTATTACATTAATTTTTTGTTTTAATCTCAACCGCTCATGATTTAATCTATGGTCATGATTGGTTCCTCTCACCCTCTAATTATAACATCATTTTATAAGAGAATATAGGCTATAGCTATGGTGCACCTCGTGCACCCTCTCATATAGGATCATTCCCATGTAACTAACGGACTGAGTAAAGCTCAAGTCAGTTAGAATCCCCAACTGAAAGATAGTTGAAACTGTCTTGTATAAATAGCTTTCTCTGTAATCAGAATTATTCAAATGAAAATAATAGAAAGAAGGTTTAAATATATGTTCAGCCCCTACAAATATCACCATAATCCATTTAGGCCCCTGTAAAAATAAAAACTTTAAAATGGCCATTGCAAATATAAATCGTTTACGGTTACGCCCCTCAGTCAGCTTTCCATCCAAAAAACTTTAAAATAAGGTTTAAATATATGTTCAACCCCTGCAAATATCACCATAATCCATTTAGGCCCCTGTAAAAAATAATCAATGTCACGTGTCATCAAATGTCACGTCATCATCCCATGTCACCATAGACACATGGCACTGACATTACAAAAATAATTAATTAAAAAAATGAAAATAATTTAAAAAATTACAAAAATAAAATAAAAAAATAATAATAGGCAGCTGCGCATCTTCTTGGCTCCTTGATGAGCAAGTCTTCAACCCTAATTTACCTAATTGTGATTTGAAATAGGAAACAATCAATCAAAATCAAAATCAGGATTGATCAAAATTAAAACCGAAATCAATCACAACAAAATCATGATCAAAATACCCTAGAAATACCCAGTAAATTTTAAGAACAAAGGGACAGATAAGAACTTCAGAAATCATTAGGTTTTCATATTGAAACCCTAATCACCAAAACACCCAAATTCTAAAATGAGAAGGAGAAAGCAACTTAGGAGCGATTTTCAGAAGCTGGAAAAAAGATCGATCTCTCAATTGCGAGTTGTGATAGTTGGATCTTCCACGAAATAAATTTTCAATGCATCACCTGCTCTCAAACCGTTTGTCACTGTAGTTTGCATGGAGGATAAAAGTTGTCTCTATTGCGCAGATAAAGTCATGGTTAAAGGTAATTTTGAAAATCCAATTTTTCCTATAAAATTGTTTGATTAAGTACATGTGTATTTTTTATTGATTCGTATGAACTCATATATACATGAAGTGATATATATATATATATATATATATATATATATATATATATATATATATAAAAGACGTACCGCATCAGTTACGAATTGGATTGTTAGGATCTTATACACTTAATAGTGACATGGGATGATGACGTAGCATTCAATGACACGTGGCATAATGACCCAATGAGATGAGGACACGTGGCATTGATTATTTTTTTACAGGGGCCTAAATAGATTATGATGATATTTGCCAGGGCTAAACATATATTTAAACCTTATTTTGAAGTTTTTTTTGGATAGAAAGTTGACCGAGGGCATAACCGTAAATGATTTATATTTGCAATGGCCATTTTAAAGTTTTTATTTTTACAGAAGTCTAAATGGATTACGATGATATTTGCATATATTTAAACTTAGAAAGAATTCAACAGATTCAAATACAGTAATCTTGCAGTAGTTTGCAATTTCTAACATGGTATGGTATCAACAAGTCAAGACGATCTCGAGGACAATTCGTCTCCTCGCAATGCTTCTGCAACTACAACTGTCCAACGCGACGAGCGTCACAATCGCCTCTGTAGCGCCTCAAAGCATCTTCGTTCTCGGCATCTCTAAGAAATTAGATCCCGATAACTACCTGTTTTGGTGTCAACAGGTTGAGCTGATCATCAAAGCGCACATGCTTCACCACTACTTGGTGAATCCAACCATACCAGAAAAATTCCTCACCATCGATGATGCAACAACGAACTTTATCAATCCTCTCATCCAAAAATGGGAGCAACAGAACCAACTATTACTCTCTTGGTTCCAATCAACAATATGGCGCGGTATGCTTACGCACGTAATCAGATGCAAGACATCTTCACAACTTTAGGAAAAAATTCATGCATTCTTTCAGATTCTTATTCAAGCGTGACTGAGACAACTTCGATGCGAACTGCGTTCAACCACCCTCAAAGGCGTCATGATCTCAAAATACCTCCTCAAGATTCAAGGCTTGGTTGATTCGCTTAGTGCGATTGGCGAACCAATCTGGTCACGAGAGCATCTGGATGTCATCAAAGGTTTGCCGCAAGATTATGGATCTACGGTTTCCATCATCTGTGGTCATTTCGGTCATGTATCCATCTGTGGTCACTGGGTTGCAGTAAAGAGAATTGTTATAGGTCCCTTCAAGCACTGAGGCTGAGTATAGGTCCCTTGCCCTAGCCACAACAGAATTGTTATGGTTATAATCACTCCTCACAAAGCTAGGAATACCCTTCTCCACTCCCACAATCCATTGTGACAACATGAGCACCATATCTCTGGCACACAATCTAGTACTCCATGCCCGCACCAAGAACATGGAGCTTGACCTATTCTTTCTCAGGGAGAAGGTTCTTCAAAAACAGCTTTGAGTCCAACATGTACTTGGCACACACCAGTGTGCAGACATCATGACCAAACCCCTTCCACCTTCAAAATTTGATGAGTCTGGACCCAAGCTAACTGTGTGCTCTACCCACAATTAGGCTTGAGGGGGAGTATTAGAGAATATATATAGCTATGGTGCACCTTGTTCACCCTCCCAAAAAGGATCATTCCTATTTAACTAACTGACTGGGAAAAGCTCAAGTCAGTGAGAGACCCCCAATTGAAAGATAGTTGAAACCATCTTGTATAAATAGCTTTCCCTGTAATCAGAATTATACAATGAATATAATAGAAAGAATTCAATAGATTCAGTTACAGTAATCTTGCAGTAGTTTGCAATTTCTAACACATTTTAAATTTAAATTTCTTTTCCTATCCCTAATATAATTCATTGCTTTTCTTTATTAAAATAGGATTATGCTTCTCTCTATTTAGAGAAGGTTGCATCTGTATATTACATGTCATATGGTTGGTCAAACAAACCATATATTTTAATTGATACGAAACATTATTCTTTTTCTAATTATGTTTTTTTTTCTTTTCCCTCATTAGCTCCCTGTTATATCAGGTATTTGGTGTTCACTATTTAGAGTCGTAAATTGACCAACCCTGCGGTGTGGTTGAGCGGTTGGAGCTCATCCACCCTTAACCAAGTGTCGAAGGTTCCATCATCGTCTCAGGTATGAAGCAGCTTTCCCTGGGTCAGCTGTTCGACCCTTCGAGGTGCCTTCAATCCGGCGAGGATACCCTGGTCTCGACCAAAAAAAAATCGTAAATTTACCATGCATGTAATAGGGGCGTGCCACATCTCATATATCAATATATCAAATTGAACCAATTTGGTAAACCACTTCCAACCTTTACTCTTTAAAAACATGTACCCACCTTTTCAAAACAGAAAGTTTCAAATCTAGTTAAGTTTGGTCAAAAACGGTTGTGAGCTACCTATTTTGGAAACTATGTATTAAGTGTTTATTTGGTTCCGCGGTGGTGAAAATTGATTTTGAACGAATTGATTTTGTAAAGTTAATTTTCAATGAAAGTGAGTTGAATATCAAGTAATTTATTTTAGATGAATTTAAGCAAAAGTGAATACATATTTTAGAAAGTAAAAATAAAAAGTATATTTAAAGTAAATAAGCCCTAAATTTCCAATAGAATTGAACATAAAGCTCAAACAATGAATGAAAACCTATTACACTTTATATCCTTTGAATCCTTTGATAAAGGGAAGCTAACTACACACAAAACAATCTTCATGATTCATCTGAGCTCCTATTCTATATACAACTTCAACTACCTCACATCTAACCTTTAGTGAGAGAATCATGTCAAAAACTAAAAAAGTTATTTGGGGATTATCATGTTTCAACGATCGTAGAGATGATCATCATCTTCAAATTCAGAAACTCCTAGCATAGCCAAAGCCAAGTGACTTTTCATCTCATTATTTGTTTGTTGTAATTGGGAATAACAATCAATCACACATCCATTCCCTAGAAAATTGGTCTTTTTCCTTTTAGAGAAAACGGGTTCCTCTTCGCCTTTCAGTATCGCAATAATCTCATGTATGCCAGGTCTCCTAGATTCTTCATTTGTGATGCATGCAGCTGCGGCTTCAATCATTCTACCCATTTGATTTGAGAATTTCAAACTGCACTTCAGTTGAGGATCAAGCAACTCTTCTATGGCTCCTTTTCCTTTCTGTAGAAAAGGTTTAGCCTGCAAAAGATGAATGTCAGTTGACCATTTTGCTGTTCTTAAAATTAATGCAGCATTGTAATAACCAGCACAATGTGGTCATAAATGCCTAAATTTGGCAAACTATAAAGGCAGTGATACAATTTACTATGGATGATACAATGCACAAAATTAAACTCTGCATTAATTTCATTCATCTACCCCAAACAGAAGCTCTTATTTAATTCAAGTTTCAAAATACATAGTACATACTCCAGCTGGTCCCATTTGTAAGGGAAAAAAAAGTGGAATTTTAAGTTTATTGAATAACTGATGTATCCGGTCTTATATTATAGATCAGATACATCAGGTATTCAATGAATTTAAAACCACAAATTTTTCTTACAAATAGGACCAGAAGGGGTAGTTGAATCTTGCTAAATAAAGTCTATCCTAAGTCGAGTGACTGAATCGTCCACAACTTGTATTAAGATGAACAATTTTGAAATTTCCCTTGATTTTTAATAGGAGTAATAATCTAGGCCATCACATTGTTCTATGTCAGAGAATCAATAAATTAAGGTGAAAATGATATCATTGCTTTAATGTATTATCGCAATGGAGTAGATTGTACTCCATATAAGTGATTTTGTTATAATCAACCACAAGCCACAAGAGGAGTGAATTCTACCATTATACCAGGAATTAATGCCATTTTGCAAGAATTAAAGCATTAACTCACCCATAAGACCAAGTTCTCCTCTCCTGGGGACCTTCTTGCTTCAATTGGCTTCCGACCAGTAATGAGCTCCAATAAAACCACTCCAAAAGCATAAACATCAGTCTTGTCTGATACTTTCCCATGCTGGAAATACTCAGGTGCCAAATATCTATAAGGAAAGCAAAGTTATAAAAGATTTAATTTCAGTAACTACAATGTGTAAATAAAAATACAAATACACCCAATTTCGCAGAATCAAATGAAGGTTTAAGTTTGTACCCAAATGTTCCTTTGACAGTTTTGCAAAGAAAAGGAACTGAGGGTGCAGAAGTCCATGTAGCTAATCCGAAATCACATAACTACAACACAACAAAAACAATCAGAATAGTTCACAGTACACCCTCTCGATAACTGATGTATATTATAGACTAGATACATCATTCAGTCAATGGACCTAAAAGGGCATTTTTTTTGCTTATAAATAGGTCCAGAGTAGTACTGATCAGTGAATTCAGAAGAAAAATCTCACCTTAGGAGTCTTGTTAGAAGAAAGTAGAATGTTTGAAGGCTTAATATCTCTGTGAACAACACATCTTTCAGTTCCACTATGCAGATAAGCCATAGCTTCTGCAATCCCAATTGCAACCTTGTACCTAACAGACCATGGAAGTGGCGAACCACCTTTCCCACCCTTCTTCCTCCCTGTAAAACAAGCAGGACAAAATATAAAATAAAAAACTCATCAATTTCGACTTCAAGAACATCAACAAAAGCATTAGCCATGGAAAATCAGAGAAATGAGTAGTGTACCGTGTAAGTGGCACTCCAAGCTTCCCCCGGAGACATACTTGTACACCAAAAACAACCCCTCCTCCGGGTCAATACAAAAACCGACAAGAGGAACAATATTTGAGCTATGAAGTGAACTTGCAATCATCAATTCTCTACAAAAGGCTTTAGCAGACTCCTTGTCTTCCTTGTCTAACTGTTTAATTGCTACAGCAGTCCTCATAAGTCCAACTCTTCCCCTAAAAACACAGCTCAATGCCCCTCTCCCCAACACCCTACCTAAAGCAACCATAACCAAAAATAATATTAAACAATGGTCTCACACAAACAAAAGAGTCAACTTTGATTAAAACTAGAACACAACAACTGGCATCTCTCACACAAAGGAATTAACCTTCATTAACCCTAATTGGATTGACTTTAACAACTCATTTGAACTTATCTAGTGACATGACCATAGTAAGAATCTTTGGCAAAGCCAAATTAACTGCTCGTTATGTTTTTCGAGATAGCTTATGAAAATAGTCTATGAATATATTTTTTTCTTAATTATTGAAATTGCTTATACATAACTAATTATCATATGAGCTTTTAATTAAGCTATTTACCCACATAGCCCTAGAACTAGAACACAACAATACCCAGAAAGTAACAATAAAAAAAATGTTACCTTTGGAGAAATTCCTAGTAGCAGAGAGAATTTCAGCATAGCTGAATCTAATTAAAGAGTGAGCCACAGGGGAAATGGTTTTCTCCAATGACTCAATTCTCCTCCATTTCAGTTCCTTAGCTCGAGATTCACTCACACCATTATCCAAATTAACCATCAAAACAGTTGCAGCAGTGGAAGAACTCGCATTCAGTGACTCCAACTCAACCTGAGAACAGAAACTGAACCTGAAAGAAGAGTGAACCGATTGAGGGTCAGCATTATTCAATTCCCCTCCTCCACAACCACCAGACTCAGCAAGTAACCAAGCTTTGTTGTTCTCAGAACTCTTCTTCTTGTGATTCTTTCGTGAAGTATTGCCATTACCAACGCATGTGAAACCAATTTCCCAGATCATTTTTCTCAAAAAGTTTCGAAATTTGAGATCGTTTACAGAAGAGGAAGTTGTTTGAGAATTGGAAATGACTATTGAATCAGTATAGGTTCCTTGGGAGAAAGAGAAACCCATTATGAATTGGATCCCAATAAATGCACAGAAATCCAGAAAATTAAAAGGGTATGAAAAAATAAAGATAAAAGTACACACTTGACACACATACACAAGAGTCACAGAGAGAAAGAGAACCCTAAAGAAAAATGTTTAAAAAAAGTGGAAAAAGTGAAAGGTGCTTTGCTTGTGGGGGAGGAGAGAATTTTGTAAAGGAGAGATGAGTGTTTATATATAAATAATTGAAATTGGATTATTAGAGCATCAAATCAGAGAGGGAGAAGGTGAAAATTGAAAATGCAGGACATGGGTTTGGTTGGGAGAATGAAGAGAATCATGTTGTTGTACTTAATGACTGAACAAGACACGACACGGAACCCACGGGGAAAATATACTTGGCATCATTAGTTGAAACGTTAGCGTAATTTGGTACTAATTTAATAATTATTATTGTCATAAAGCTAACACGAATGGCTGCCACATTTTTTAAAATTAATTTATTGAGTAGTATGATTACTTTCATAAAACTGAGTTCAATTACGTTCGGTTTAGTAAAAAGTAGCGGACAGTGGATAAGTTAGCGGACTGCAGATAGGTGATAAAACTAACGATTAAACTAGCTAATAAATATAAAATGACATGAAAGGACATATCTAATTCATGATAAATGTATAATGAAATAAAAACAATTTAAGAAAAAAAATAATAGTAAAAATGCCAAAAAAAAAGTGACACTCTATACGTTATCCGCTCAAACACTACTTGAAGTAACGTTTCAAAAAATGATAAACGCTACCTGAAAAATGATAAACGACAGTGCTTACCAAACACTTGTACTCGTCACCTGCTAGTCAAATACGCTAGTCTAATTCGGTATCGCTAGTAGATGGAACGCGTCAAACAGAGCCTTAATCTATCTCACTGCAAGTTGCATTGACAATTTCAGCAACAAGGAGACATGTGTTTTTGAATCCGAACTGAGATGTGACAGCATGATAGTATGTGTGGTATTATTTGTCATTTCGTCTAAACCGACTAAAAAAATATAGTTTTTTGTTACCGTGTTATTGTGTGCAGTATCCACCAACAAAGTCGGTGACTAATCTACATTGGGGAACCTGGTTGGGCACGGCACACGTTTAGTTTAATCACATGTGATTGAGTAACTTTTATTTACCTTTCAATCGAATTTCAAATTAGTCAAAAACTTCTAGGAAAAAAACATAGTACAAGTATGTATTTATTTTACATTCAACTTTGGACAAAAAAAAAAACAGTAACATCTTTCTACTGTCTCGCACTAGTATAAATCTGAAGTGCCATGCTTGCAAGCCTGCACATGCGCCTCAATAATTATTTACAGAGAAAGAGGACTACAGATTTAAATATTGTCCTGTTAACTAAAAAAAATAGTCATTGTCATCTGGTTTTTATTTTATTTATTTGAGTCCAGGGGATCTGTAGTACTATCAATTTCTGTTAAGTCCTTTTTTTTCCTTCAGTTAGTAGAAGTTTTATTCTTTGCTAAGTGAGAAAGAGACCAAAAATGACATGAAGTAATATGATAGGAGATGAAAATAATAAAATAATAAAATAATGAAATGGTATTAGTGGACATCCTTGTTTGGTTCTTTGAAGGGGATACGAAACAGATATGCCATTGGCTTGCAGTTTGGTGACCTTCCAACGGTTCCCAACCCCAACAACCGCTAATGACAGCCCAGCTTTGCTTATTTGGTTCTTATCTCCAATATTAATTAATTAGCTAAACTTTGTTTTCAAATACCTCTTTTTAATTATTTTTTCTGGTACGGATTTGGTTATCAATTATATGCTTATTTATTTAGGTTACCTATTTCAATATGTCAAAAAAGAAAAAGGTTACCTATTTTAAATCATGGTTACATGATGTGAATATGTGGTAACAAATTTTGGAATGACAACTACAACAACCTTAAATCATAGTAAGTATCTTTGTACAGGTTATTATTGAGTTAGAAAGCTTTTCTTAATCCTTATGAGCCCCCTCATGCCTATTATAATTACATGCATCAGTCCATAATGATTGTTGTAACATGATGTAAACATAATACTCTTTTTGGGACTCATTTTTAAGAAAAAAACTAACCCCACATATATTAACAATTTTAGTTATGTTAATCTTAGTATTTTTGATTTCGTGTAAAAAACAAATTTTTTATGAAATTAACCAAAACAAAAGTAAAATATAATCATTATAGTAGAGTATGGATGAAGAAGAAATAGTTCAAGAGAAAAAAAAGAACGAGAGAATAAGAGAGCATTTGCATTATACTCTTGACGATGTATTTTACAAGTATATGAATGGTCTAACATAATGTGTCAATAGCACATCTCAAATTAAGACCAATAACAATGGTTTTTACTCAGGTGAGTTATAGAGCGTCCTATGGAATAGGAAAAGGTTAGGAATGTGGCATCCACAAAATATTCTTAACACCCCCCTCATCCCCATTGGATGTCCATAAAGGATATGTTTCATTAAAGTCTTACTAAGGAAAAACCAGAGGAAAAAAATTTTAGCGAAGGAAAAAGAGTACAATATCCTTAATACAAGAAATGCCCTGTTAAAAACATTTTCAGGAAGCCCAATGGAATAAAACCACGACGAAGGGAAAAAAATACAATTTTCTCCCCCTATTTGAAGCATATCAATTAAGTATGTCAATGCGAACATTTAAATTTTCTCCAAGACACATTTGAACCAATATGCTTCATAATATATCCCTCTTTCCATTGAGCTTTGCTGTCAGTATTGTCTTCAAGATCTTTTACTTGAATTGTTGGTATTTGAATCTGATATGAAGAAACGATAACTATAGATTGCTTGTAGATCATAATGATGTTTCAATGTCACTACATGTAGGAAATAGCGAGTTTGGAATCTAACTTGATTTGGATCAGAAAAAGTATCTTGTATTTGCATGATTAATTTTATGAACGTATATTCATAAAATAATTGTTTCATTTATATAATGCATTTTGATCTAATCTAATATCTATTTATACAAACAAAACTATTATGAAATTACCAATTTGGATATCTTATTAACAAGACACATATCTAACTTAAGGGTAAAAGTGTAACATCCCCAAGTTCCTTGTTTTAATTATTTTAATTGATTGTTTTTAATTACTTTGATTGCTAAGTAATTTTAAGCACCTTATTGCTAAGCGAAATAATTATTGATTGTTTGGATTGATAATTGTATGTTTAAGTGAACTTGGAGGGAAAATAATGTGTGACTAGTTAATTTTAAGTGGGAGTTATTAGAATTTTGAGAGAAGTGTATGGACATAATAGGTATTCTACTCTCCAAACATCTAATCTAAGAATATACATCCAGGGGTAGTCTCCAAGTGGGACCTACCCCTTAAAAATGGCGCCAACTTCCCTCCCTCGCCCACCCCTTATTGCTAAGCGAAATAATTATTGATTGTTTGGATTGATAATTGTATGTTTAAGTGAACTTGGAGGGAAAATAATGTGTGACTAGTTAATTTTAAGTGGGAGTTATTAGAATTTTGAGAGAAGTGTATGGACATAATAGGTATTCTACTCTCCAAACATCTAATCTAAGAATATACATCCAGGGGTAGTCTCCAAGTGGGACCTACCCCTTAAAAATGGCGCCAACTTCCCTCCCTCGCCCACCCCTTATTGCTAAGCGAAATAATTATTGATTGTTTGGATTGATAATTGTATGTTTAAGTGAACTTGGAGGGAAAATAATGTGTGACTAGTTAATTTTAAGTGGGAGTTATTAGAATTTTGAGAGAAGTGTATGGACATAATAGGTATTCTACTCTCCAAACATCTAATCTAAGAATATACATCCAGGGTAGTCTCCAAGTGGGACCTACCCCTTAAAAATGGCGCCAACTCCCCCCCCCCCCCCCGCTTCATTTCCCTCATTTCATCCATTTCATTCTCACTTTCATTTCTGAATTTGATACAAACCACACTCACACCATCTTCCCATTCAATCATTAAAAATGGTTGGAATCTTCTCCATTTCTCAAAAGACACATAATTGAGGGTGGGGTCTAGAATTAAATTTATCATAATAATTAACAAAGGTACTTACAGAGCAGACACTAAAGAAGCTCTCACGTCATTGTGGGGTATGAGGCAACTTCTTACCAACTGAGTCAACCTTCCTCGACTTTTGTGAGCTTAGAATAGTTTTTGTTTTTTTTATCATGATCATGTATTTTGTAAAAGTTGATAATATTTTTCTTTTCTTTATTTTAACAAAAAAAAATTCTTTACTCAAGTTAATTCTTTTTTTATGATCCCCCACTGGCCAAGTTCATATTGGAAGATGTCAATTCAAAGGAAATTCCATTGTTCTCGTGTACTCTTTTATTAAATGTGTTGTCTTAACCTTGTGAACATTTACATTAACCATCGTCTGTCACACTTTGCCCAACTGATCTAAATCTGGATTCTTTGGATATAAAGATGTTTAACTAATTATTAGGCCTCTAATGCTAGTGGGAAATTCTTTGCATTTGTTTTCTTACAATGCAACTGAACCATAAACTTTCTTCTTTTTGGGTTTACTTCACGTTAATTATAAACAAAACCAACCACGTAAACAAAAACAATTCAGGTTTGGTAATATCTCATTTTCTTTAAACTAAAAGCATGAAAATCATGTATGTATAATGTAATCTTGTACTGCCAAATTGTCAAATAGAAATCTTCACGTTTTCATCTATCAATTATATAGACATTTTCAATTAGTATAATTGAAATGCTCTTTCCCACAAGTTCATCTTTTATCCATTCATACTCATTGAATTAAATATAAATAGTCTCTCTCTCTTACTCCGGTCATGGGAGAGAATCCATTTTCCTTATTGATGGTCTACGTACATCGACTGTCAAGCCATAAGGATTAATGAAATTAAATTTGATTAAGTTAGGAAGTAACCCTTAACCTGTATTATACGTTATTAAGCATCCCCTTTCCTGAGTACAACTTTATAGTTTAAGTAACTTCAAATCAAGTATATTGGTATATAGTTCAGTTGTTTTAAGATGGCTTATACCATAATAGTATTTGGACACCGCAAATAATGCTTCGTGGTCACACCCACGAATGACGTGGTGTGTGATGCTTCCCTCTTAATATTCTTCCATGTTTTTCAAATCCGTAATTTCCGCAACTTTGCCGCCTTAATTATTTGACACATCACTTCGTGGGTTACTTTCGTGAAAATTTCTTGCTACAAATAGCAACACTCTTTGGATAATATGCCAATATTTGCGTTAGGAATATAAATCTTTAATTAATAGGAAGCGGTGCTGGATCCATCCACGTGATTTGGTTACATATACACGTTATAGAACCTTTAGTATGAGCCTCACTTTCATGGAAGAAAGGAATACATACAAAAATGGATCATCACCGTCATTCTTTTCTCTCTATCACAAAATATAAAAAGATGGAAAGCGGTCGAAGATGATAAAAAAATAGGAAGACATTAAAGAGAGTGACATAAAGATGATAGGGGGAGGTTGAGGGAGAGAGTAAAGAGGATCTAAGTCCAAAGAAATACCGTAACTACTTCTGGCAAATTTCTACGGCCAAAGGGATGATTTGTGCTGTCTCTTCCAATTGATTCTTAATCAGTTGTTTGAATACAATGCATGGTTGCATTGTATTTAAAATAATGCAAACTTCTAATTAAGTGGTATAGCATAACTCACTTGGCATTGTCATACGTTTTAGGTAGTATTAGGCATTAGCTTTAGGCAACGGAATAAAATATAGGGATCAAATCTGCAGGGTCATTTTGTACTATCAAATCGTATTGGACCATCACCTAAACCTTCTATCAATCTGGTATGAATTCCATCATCACTAATTGATTGATAGATCCCTTACGACAAGTATTGTTATTCCCCTTTCATTATTCCCCTGGCAACACGTAAGGTAAACCATTAAGGCGTCACATATCCAGTTGTTTATGCAGACAAAGATAAAACACTAATAAGCATATACATAGCAATTTACAGAACTTTGGTCAAAAGTAAAGGATGGAATTCCTGCCGGAAATTAATCAAATGTCTATATAACAAAGAGCTCAATAATTTAGTTAATCATCAAGTAGTCTGGAACGAGTCTAGGTAACTCAGAAAACCTCCATAAACTCTTAACTTGTTATGAGATTACTTGATACATAAATAAAGTTTAAACATCTAACACCTAACATAGTATCTCTACAAATAACTTAATGTGCCTAGCAAATATCTACCAAGCTAGTAATAAAGCAAAGCTCACTAATAAAATTTAAATATTGCGTAACCATCCATCCAAACTTTTTAAATACAGCATAAGATGATAAGAGCGTCACCATCCAAAATTGGTAAAAAGAAATTCACAGATCACGAGATAGTTTACAACTACGCACAAAAAGAGCATAACAAGTTCAAAATCCATGGATAAATTGACAAATAACAAGGTTCGAAATTAATAAAAAGGGAAGGATGTTAGGATTGGATCTTGGAGCTAGCTTCAGCTTAAGTAGAGCTGGGTTTCAGCTTCATCATATTTGAGCTCCTTCACCCTGTTGGCATGCTATGTTCATTGCAAACTTGTAATGATGGGTTTGTTTGTGTTTTTGTTTGGGACTTCGTTTATGATGGGAGCTATGTATGGGTGATTGAGACTTAACGTGACCTCCTTTGCGGATGGGTTCACATTGGGAAATTTTTTATTTATAATCAAAGGGATTTCAATGATAGAACTAGCTGAAGTATCATAGAGGACATACTTTACCCACCTTTTAATGAAGGGTTGTAGAGACTAGAGAGCACCCAAAATCATTTGCTATCAAGCTAGCAGAAAGTTCAATACATTTAACAATGGATGCACCAAGACAGCAGAAAACTCCAAAAAATACAAACTGCTTACAAAACTCCAAGTCACAGCTTCCTAAAAATCTTCCTGCTGCCATGCTTAAAAAAAACTATAAGAGTAGCAACACTAAAAAATAAAAAGCATACACCAACAGAGGGAATGAGGCATAGACCAGAGAGTCAAGTGTGGAGTTCACATTGAGATGTAAGATGCATCTGCGGAGTGAAGTGCTAAAACTAGGAAGTTAATGATTTCTACACAAGAAAGCCTTCCCATACAGCTATTCTGTTTTGGTTTGAAAAAACAATCCAACAAGTATCATTTAGGTATGCATGGGAAAAAATAACCATTATGTTGTAGACTCGTTCAATTTTCCACAAACTCGCAATTTTATGGGAGCCTGTAACGAAAACAAGTTTGCGTGCGAGTTAACTTGCTTGGTATCTAATATCATAACTTGCTTGTAACGAAAACAATAAAGTTACTTACAGACAGGCACACAGCTAAACGCAAACACATCAGAGAAAGACAAAATGGGTCGATTTAGTGAGTAGAATCAAGTTTTCAAGCAACGTTGCCAGGAAGAAATTTATGTATAAAACTAAAAATCCAGTGTCTCAAAACCAAAGGTACTTAAGGATCCCTCATTTCGTACCCGAGAAGCCCATGTATGAACAAGGCTTAATTTTACTTCCCCATCTAGCTACTCTAGGTTGGGGGGTAGGTCCTGGAGGAGAAGTTATAGACACCTTTCCATACTTTGTGTCTGGAGTACTTCACTTAATTTCCTCCGCAGTATTGGGCTTTGGCGGTATTTATCATGCACTTCTGGGACCTGAGACTCTTGAAGAATCTTTTCCATTCTTTGGTTATGTATGGAAAGATAGAAATAAAATGACTACTATTTTAGGTATTCACTTAATCTTGTTAGGTATAGGGGCTTTTCTTCTAGTATTTAAAGCTTTTTATTTTGGGGGTATATATGATACTTGGGCTCCGGGAGGGGGAGATGTACGAAAAATTACTAATGTAACCCTTAATCCAAGTATTATATTTGGTTATTTACTAAAATCTCCTTTTGGAGGAGAAGGTTGGATTGTTAGTGTGGACGATTTGGAAGACATAATTGGAGGACATGTATGGTTGGGTTCCATTTGTATACTTGGTGGAATCTGGCATATCTTAACCAAACCCTTTGCATGGGCTCGGCGTGCACTAGTATGGTCGGGAGAAGCTTACTTGTCTTATAGTTTAGCTGCTTTATCCGTTTTTGGTATACACTGAAATCAATGAGGACTGAGAAGAATTAATATTTGATAACTGTACTGAAAGGGTGTGCTCATTGACACCTCAATAAGATCAATCAGTCAATCCATTTACAGAAACTAGTACATGTCCATACAATCTTTGACAAAATCAATGCACTCACCGTATAGCTCATATCTTAGCACTTTTTTTCCACAAGTAACCGCAAAAATCCAAAGCAGCAAAGTATAAATAACCAAAATTGATAATCTAGTTCAAATCAGGTACAGTCTACAAAACACCTTAGACAACTACTCCAGATTTCTTTCCCCCACAAGTCTATATACATCAGCTAAAACTTGTATAAAATATTAAATTCGTCATTGATATAAAAATATGCAATTTTAGCAAATTCCAACTTACCTAATGAGATTTCCTCTTTGTCAAAAGCTCTTCATACAAAAATTCTTTTCTTTCTTTGACAAGGCTGTGTCTCAACTTAGACAATGTTGAAGTGCTTAACTTGATTCCTCTGCTAATGATATCCTCAGCATACTTAACCGCTTCAGGCACCCTATTAAGATCTCGAAGCCCTACAACAAGCAAATTCGCGGATTCCTCTAAATCCTCACGGTAATTCTCCACCAAGCATTTCCATATTTTGATTGCCATAACAGGATCCCCATTATCCAAGTAAACTCTAACAGCAGCATCACAATTGAGCTGATCCGGCATACACTCATTTTTCACCATCTCAGCAAACACCCTAGAAGCCTCCCTTAGTTTCCTCCCCTTGATCAAAAACCTAAACAACAGATTATAAGTAAGCGAATCCGGAAAAGCCCCTTCATAAACCATACCATCAAGCATCCTCGTAGCAGCATCGATATCACCATGATAACAATACAAAGCAATCATGGAATTATACATTGCAGTAGTGGTCTGTAACTGCAAGACAGTTCTACTTCTTCCCACCATAATCTCCCAAAAAAATTCAGCCCTTTTTATATCATGAAACTTAACACACTCATCAAGAGCAGCCCTAAAAAACCTAATTCCAGGATAACACTTCCTATCTCTCATTGAATCAAAGAACTTAAGAGCTTCAAGAATTCCATCAGGTCCTTTAATCAAAACACAAAGTAATGAATCATAAGCAGGAATATTAACAGGATCCCAACCAAGCTCAATAACCATCTCAGCAAAAGTCTCTTTAGCACCAACAACATTCCCTTCAGTTTCCCAACCTTCCATCAAAATCGCATAAGTATCAGAATCGGGCCTAACAATTTTCTTAGCAATTTGTAAATAATCACAAGCTTCTAGGGTTTTACCACACCTACAAATCGCACTCAATAAGGAATTCAAAGCAACAACGTCTTTAACACAACCGTAACCATCCATTACCTCAAAGGTTGTAACGGCGTCGGCGATTCTACCGGCGGAGACATAGCTAGCGAAAATCGAAGCGAATGTTGAACGAGAAAGAAGACCTTCTCTTCGCATTGATTTAACGGCATCCCACATTGCATCAAAGAAACGGTTTTTTCCCAATATGTCGATAACGAGATTCCAAGCGTAAGGGGTATGATTGTGATTGATGTGGTGACCGGCCCATCGGAAGAATTTCACCGATTGAGCAGGGAACCGGTAAGAGAGTTTGAGAACGTCTTCGACGTCTTGTGGGGTTACAATAATGCGGGATTCTTCGAGGGATTTTTCGACGGAGATAGAGGGTGTGGTTGAGAGGATTTCGAAGAGGGATTTGACTTTGTTCACTGGTGTGGTGGAGAGTGTTATGGTGTTTCTAGGGAGTGAGGTTGAAGGTGCAGGTGAATGTGATGGAGGGGAAATTGAGAGATAGCTTCTCTTTCTGGTTACGCTCATTGTTGCAGCTCTGGGACTGGAATACACAACTAAGACAAAAGGAGGAAGTGGAGCGAAAGTGACAAACCCTAGTATCAAGTGATTTGAAAGAATTATATGATATGGAAATGGGTATACGGTCACTTTTGTCCTTAAAGCATTCTTCATGTCATCAATTTGGTCTCTCAGTCTCATTTGAATAAAAATGCAAAAACGGTCGCTCTCACCGTTGTACTACATGTTTCCGACCGGAGAACCTATGAGGAAGAAGGCGAGTTGTTGTCGCTGTTGTTACTGAGTGCGATCTATCGTTAAGCAGGTGAACGTATGTTACGTTTTATATCTTCGAGAAGTTGGTTAATGTTGATGATTTTTCACTTCAATGGTTTAATTTCTTCCCTTTTTCACCTTTTTATGCAATGTTGAAGTTTAGGTCAACTTTGTTTCAGTACTGGGGTTAGCTTCTAGGGTTTCAAAATAGGAAAAATCATGGACTTATGTTTTATCAGTTGCTTTTGAAACGGTTTATTTATTTATTTATTTGACGGAGAAATGGTTTATTTTATCTAGCTCATTTTATGCAAAGTTATTACGTAGGACAACTGTTTTTCAGTTTTGGGGTTAGTTTATAGGGTTACATAAAAGGGAAAGTTAGGGGTGTGTTATTATCACTTAGTTTTGAGTTTGTTTTTTGTTATTGTAGAATGGATTGGACAGGTACATTAATCTTGCACCACAGTGGACACTTTATCACACATGGTGCTATGAGTATGTAGGGGTGAAATGTGTGTTTGGCAGGATGTTGAAATTGATTATATCAACAAGTTTGCATTAAAAGATTACGCAAAGGCATGCAAGAATAATTTCAGAATTAAACGCATTTGGTGGAAAGTCCCTGACAGAGGTGTAGTTGAGTTGGTGTCAGGTAGGGATATTTTTGGACTATTGTATCACTGCAAGGGAAACACAACCATGAGGTGGAGTTATTTTATGAACAACCTTTTGATATTCTAGACATTATTGTGTTCCCTCTAGATGTTGATGTAGCAATTAATTTAAGCCAAGAAGTGATACAAGAAGTGCATCTCGGAGTTAGTATGGAGGCAGAATATGTGAATGTTGTAGTTGGGGTTGAAGATCATGTTGAAGCTCTAACACAATCACGAGCTGAAGTGGTACAAGTTGTACCTAATGACACTGAAGTGCATGTTGAAGATCAAACACAACCACAAGCTGAAGTAGTAAAAGATGTACCTAATGACACTGGAGTTCATGTTGAAGATCAAACACAATCATAAGCTGAAGTGACAAATTGTACCTAACGACACAAAAGTGTGCGTTGAAGTTCAAACACAACCAGAAGCTGATGGCAGTGATGATGATAGTGAGGGTGAGGATGATCCCACTTATTGGCCTTCATGTTTTAGTGAGGAAGATGAATCCTACTTGGATGTTGATCTAGAATCCTTTAGCAAAGAAATGGAAGACCCTGAAGGAAGTTCTAGGCGTCGCAATTTTGGTAAAAAAAGAGCACTTCCAACTGTACAACTTGAATATGATGGACATTCAGACAACGATTCATGGCACTCTGAGAAGTTGAAGACCCCTGTTAGTACAGATGATGAGGATGATGCGAATGTGAAGTCAATTTTCCCGCTATTTAATGCATATTCTATGTTTGGTCAAGTTCACCTAAAGTGGGGGATGGAATTTGAAACCTGCTAATTGTTTAAGGAAATTTTTAGAGACTACACAATACACTTAGGCAGGAAAATTAAATGGATGAAGACTGATAATGTAAGGTGTGGAGCTAAGTGAAAGGAACCAGATTGTGAATGGGATATATTATATTCTTCGAGCAAAGTTACTAAAAGTTTCCAGATCAAAACTTTTAAGGGTGAACACTTGTGTCGTAGAGTGTTCAAAAACAGCCAAGCAAAGACAAAGTGAGTGTCTAAAAATCTTGAGGCAAAAATTAGGGAGCAACCGATCATCACATATGTACATGCATTTGAATACTTAAAGAAGGATTCTAGAGTGCATACTGATGACACCAAGCTATTTAAATCATTGAAAGACGCAAGAAATTGGTGGAAGGTGATGTTAAACAACAATACTCAAATATTTGGGACTATGCTCATGTGTTACTTAGGAGTAACCCTAGATCAACAGCTAAGATTGATTGTATTTCCATTTCCAAAGCTCCACCACAATTTCAATGTTCCTATGTTTGTTTGTAAGCTTGTAAGTTACGCTTCTAGGCTAGGTGTAGACAATTCATTGGTCTGAATGGTTGTTTTCTAAAGGGTTATTATGGGGGCCAACTTCTCACTGCTGCTGGACAAGGTGCAAGCAACCAGAAGTTTTGTATTGCTTATGCAATTGTGGATGCCGCGAATAAGGACAACTAAAAATGGTTTCTCACACAACTGCATGAAGATTTGGTAGACTGAAGACAACACAAGTGGAATTTTATGAGTGACACGCAGAAGGTACACTACAAGAAATTCGCTGATTTGCCACGGAAAAATTCGTCGCAAATGCATGAAATTCCGTCGCAAAATGACATTTGCGACGGCATTTGCGACGGACCAAATTCCATGGCAAAATCGCTCGTCGCAAACTGTTCGCGACGAATTTGTCCGTCGCAAATAAGCCCGTCGCAAATCGGTCGCAAATGTCCGTCGCAAAGCCGTGGCAAATGTCCGTCACTAATCCGTCGCAAATTTTTAAAAAAATAAAAAAAAAATTAAATCATACATCCAAAATGTTGTTTAATAGTGATATCTATACATATTGTTTCTGTGTACAATAGCAATTTAGCAAAAAACAAATTGACACCAAACAATGTCTAGCAAAGTTACTAACAAAAACAAATTAACACCAAACAGTGTCTAGCAAAGAAACAAACAAGACAATAGTACAGAACAATATCATCCCTATACCTATTCACAAGCACACAAAGGTTTTCTTGTAGTGAAAGTAAACAAAAGCTTTAGTCTTAAACTTAATTTGCTAATACACAACCTTGTAATACTTCCCAACATGCTTGACATTTTGCACTTCTTGCAAGATCTCCTTTGAATTAACACCAAATTGTTGTATTTAAACCTAACCTGCAAAAAAAGCCAAAATAACAAAACATGAATGTGCTAACTAGAGATAACAATTTATAGCTAAGTTAAAATTCAGTGATTCTCTTACAATTAAATGTTTGAAATAACATCAAAAGAATTGCCAAATGTTACACTTTTTAGTGGTTCAACTTGTATTTTATGTGATAGTTGGCCAGATCATTAAATAAGCTAATCACCAACAAATTGGGGTCCTTATCACAGATGAGAGAACAGAGTGCACAACTAGTCAACTACAAACCCAAAATGGCAAATAAAGATATAGAAAGAAAATAATGTGTGCTTTGGACCTACAAACCATATATACATATGCATATATAAAAGTACATCCTCTTTATTTAGAGACTTTTCCAATAGCATAGCTCAATTAAGTATAATCGTTATGAGAAAGTCAATCTATTCATCCCTCCAATTAAAGAATGATCATCAGTTCAGCACATGTTATCTCAAGATATCATTAATACTACATCAAACAATAATTCATAACACCAATAGTTTAACTAGAAACGCTTAAGAAACTAGCAAGAGAAACCCCTTAATTAAAAATGCACTTACTTGTTACCCTTAATCTTGAACCAAGCTTCAGCACAGTGTTGATGTGCAGAAGCCAAATCATCTTTACAAGAACAACCAAGTTCAATGCACTCCTTGAACTAAGATGCAGGAGATCTCCCAAACCTAAACCCAACCAACAAAGCTTCACAAATCCTGATATGAAGGTAAAAAATATGATTCATAAATAAGTTTTATGTTTGAGATAATTAAGGTAAATGACTATTAAGGTAAAAATTCCAGATTCATCAACATTAGTCTAAAAATCAATATTAAAAGCCAAACACCTAAGCATTGCATCACAACATTAGTCTAAAAATCAATATTTTCTCTAGCTAATATAACTTCCATGCTCTTTGAAATTGTTGCTTGCTCTCTTTTACTTACAAACTTCACTGTCAACATAGATAGAAGAAATAATGCACAATGAAAGAATGATCACTGATTGATTCCAAATTCCAACCAAGACATTAACTAACAATCATCACTTAACACTCACAACTCAATCTTGCAAACAAACCCCAACAACCATAATCTAGCATCGACAATCCCATAAGAAAATACTAGGAATCAAAATTCTTTTTGAAATGGGGAAATAAATTCGAAACAAAAATAAATACATAACAGATTTGTCAACAACCAATACATAACAGATTTTTTTTTGTGGCACAGGAAATTATAGCGATTAAGTATAGAGCAAAGCAAGGAAACAAAGTCCTACTTCACAGATTATTTAACAGATAACTGTTATGAGGAATAAATAACTCAACCAATACAAATTCATATACTTGCACTTGCACATAGTTTACATGACTTATTATCAATTGGTTCCAAACATACACTCATACGTAGCAAGATCCACAAACAATTTCCACGCATAAGTTTGGGCTTTTTTTGATGCTATGAACACACAATTTGTCAATGCAAATAATGACACGATATAAGAAAACTTGAGATTTTGATCATAGTAGATCAGAATGTGCTTTCAGAACATAACAAGTTAACTCAGAATTTCAAAACACAGTCAGAAAGCATTTCCACAAACATCCACAAACACTTTATGGATAACACAGTGATGAAACAATACACATGGGACAAATTAAAGAAAATAATAGAAATTACCTACAAGTGGGGAAGAGGTGCAGCAGCGGCGGAATACGAGCTTTAAACACACCATGATTCCATGAATGCAAAACCCAGATCTAGATACAGTCTGAATCTGAAACTCAGCAAACACAACTCTTCTACAACCAGCAAACAGTGAAACAAAGAACACAACCAGCAAATAGGAGTCAACAACAAACAGAAAAATACACTTCAAATGCTTCAAACTTCAGTTTCAGAATGTAAAAGAAAACTACAGAACAAAAGAAATAATCTATTTACCTAGAAGCTTCAAATGACTCGTAGGGGAAGAAGAACCAGAGATTATTGGGGCTTAGGGCTCGGATTGAAGCTGTGAAATTAAGAAGAGGAAGTTAGGGTTTTCAGTGAATAAAAAATTAGGGCTTTTGTGTGAAATAGAATAGAACAGGAGTGGAATACTCACCATTGAAGAAGAAGACGAAATAGAATGCTTAGGGTTCGGATTGGCCAGCAGTGGAGGAGCTTTCTGATTCTACGGTGGTGGAGAGGAGGAACACGACCAGAGAAGAGGAATTGTGGGGTGGAGGGGAGGAACGCGACCAAAGAGGAGGAACCGTGGTGGTGGTGATGGTGGGCGTTTTTCTGGGAAGAGGAAGAGTGGTGGGGAGGAGGCGAAGGTTGAGGGAGGAGAGGGAAACTGATGAATGAATCGTATGAGCTGCGAGGGTTTAGGTGAAAATTCAAGTGTTTGCCACGGGTTTGCGACGGATATGCCCGTCGCAAATTAACGACCAGTCCATATTCCGTGGCAAATATACGCGTAGGCCCATATTTCGTCCCATATTAGCGACCGGCCCATATTCCGTCGCAAATTAGCGACCGGCTCATACTCCGTCGCAAATTTTGGTGGCTAAAAACGAGTTTTCTTGTAGTGGTATGTGTTTTATATAATGTACTATTATACTCATATTGTTATGAAAATTATTGGATATTGGATGTCCATTTCTCTTCTCCCATCATCTCCTTTACTATCCTTGTATAGTGGTCTTTATGTTGACTACTCACTTGCCAATCCCCACCCTATAAATAGGGCTCACTCTCATATGTAAAGATACACTTGATGAGAAATACAAAGACTTATATCTTCTCTCCTCTCATTCTCTTGTTCTTGTTTTGATAAAGTCTTGCTTATTTTATAACACGTTATCAGTACGACGTTCTACCAATCTAAGGTTAGTATCACTTATTGTTTGTTGTATGCTTGCTTATTGGGTTTTGCCTTCATTCTAATCACATTATATCAGATGGGTAATTATGTTGCAAACGTCCCTATCACGAAGCACTTACAGTCTAAGATCTTCATTGCAATATCGTTTTAAAGAATTTCCCTTCATCATCCGATGTTTCTGTGGATATATATTGAAAAAGTGATTCACAAATTGATACTATTATTACTGACTTTTGATTCAGATAGTAAATAATCATTGCATGGTTTTCCATTCAAAAATAATGGTCCATCAACTATTAACAGATACCAAAGTCACAATTTTTATTCGGTCATAATCTTTTACTACTTAAAATTGATATATGCCAATAAGCCTAACACTATGTAGATGTGATTTATTCTTATGTGAATGTGATTTATTCCTTACATGCTATTATTCTATTATTTTTCTCTCCGATTTGTTATTGGTTCTCTTGGTCCTATTTTTTATTTTATATAGATCATTCTGTCGGATTATTGGTTCTCTCTTGGTCCTATTTGTTCTTGGTTCTCTTGGTTGTTTCATTGTTGAGTAAAGTTTTGATCAAAAGTAGATACTAGTTAAGCTTCTATCATATGTTTATGGTTATGTGTCACTTTTCTTTTTAATCCATATTTTTTGTTTATTTATTTTAATAACTTATGCATTGTCTATCTACATCCACCATTGACCAATTTGTTTCACAATATTATATTTTGATCTAACTTGTTCTACACTTTCATGATAGTACTAAATATGTCGAACCTTACAAAACTTGATTTTGAGGCTCTTGACATTTCGGGAAAGAATTACATGCTGAAACCCAATTGAATGCAGAAGGTCATGGAGATACTATTAAGGAAGGAAATAAAACATCTAATCAACAAAAGGCAAAAGTCATGATTTTCCTTCGGCACCATCTCCATGAGGACCTTAAAAATGAATACCTTACGGTAAAAGACCCACATGTACTTTGGAACAGCTTAAAAAAAAGATATGAACACCAAAAATCTATTATCCTCCCAAAAGCTCGTTATGAATGGATGCATTTGCGCTTACAAGATTTTAAAAGTGTAACTGCATATAATTCTGCGGTGTTTAGAATCACTTCTCAATTGCAATTATGTGGAGAAAAAGTGACTGATGAAGATATGTTAGAAAAAACATTCTCCACTTTTCATGCATCCAATGTGCTCCTGCAGCAACGATATCGTGAAAAAGGCTTTCAGAAATATTCTGACTTGATTTCTTGTCTCCTTGTGACCGAGCAAAATAATGAACTTTTGATGAAAAATCATGAAGCTCGTCCCACTGGCACTGCTCCATTCCCAGAAGTGAATGTAGCAACACACGATCACTATGGACAAAATCGTGGTCGTGGTCATGGTGTTGATCATAGTCGCAGTGGAAATTACAAGAACACGTCTTTTCACCAGAAGTGGAAAAATGTTGGAAAGAATGAAAAAGGTGGACAGAGTAGTACAAGTAATGAAAATATTTGCTATCGTTGTGGAGGCAAAGGTAATTGGTGTCGTACTTGTCGTACACCAAAACATCTTGTTGATCTCTATCAACAGTCAATTAAAAATAAAGATAAAAGGATTGAGAGTCATTTTGCTTATGAAGATGATGGTAATACAGATGCTACCATTTGGATGTTGCTGATTTCTTTGCAGACCCTGATGGAAATATTGATCACCTCATTGTGGATGGAAGTATAGTGAAGAAGTAGATTTCCCTAAATATTCCAATAATAATACAGTTTGAGAGTGTCTTTGAATTTCCTATGATAATAAAATGTTTTGAAATTTCATAATCTAATAATAATAATAAAGGTTTATATTTAAGTGCGTTTTTAACTTCCATAGATTATGTTTAAATAATTCAATCATAAAGTTGTTATTATTTCTCATGCTTCTCTCTTATCATATTTCTTTTCTTTGGATAGAATGAGTATTGACAATAGCATCAATAATGGAGTTATGTGTCTCGTCGATAGCGGAACTACCCATATATACAATTTTAAAGGATGCAAAATATTACTCTTATTTAGTAAAGAGAGAAACCGACGTTAGTACTATATTTGGCTCTTCAAAGATAATTGAAGGCTCCAGAAGAGCTAATATACTGTTATCCCGGGGAACAAATTTATGCATTGAGAATGCATTATATTCCCCTAAATCAAATAGAAATTTATTAAGTTTCAAAGATATCCGTCTAAATGGATATCATATTGAAACAAGAGATGAAGGGGATATTGAATATCTCTATATAACAAGACAGACTTTGGAAAAAATAAGTGTAGTGGAAAAGCTGCCTGCCTTTTCCTCTGGTCTGTACTACGCTTATATCAGTGCAATTGAAGCACACCTTGTTGTAAACCAGAAGTTTACAAATCACAAAAAATTTGTTGTTTGGCATGACCGGTTGGGCTATCCCGGATTCATAATGATGCGAAAAATAATTGAAAACTCATGTGGACATGAATTGAAGAACCTGTTACCAAGTGGCTTCAGTTTCAAGAGGGGGGGTGAATTGAGACTTTAAAAAACTTTTCCCCTTTTTAACGACTTAGATTAATTTTCGCGCAGGTTTATGAAATGAACGAATTAGAATATAGAACAGTAAAGGACGCACGAGATTTATACTGGTTCGGTCACCTCCCAGTGACCTACGTCCAGTCCTCACAACCCTTTGTGAGATTTTCACTATAAAAACAAAGCTTTCAACTGGGTGCTTTAATACCCTTACAGACACAGGCACTCTTCACCAAGGATACCCCACCTTGTGCAAGAGCCCTAAACAACAATTACAACAAGAGATACCCCACCCTTGTTACAATCAAAAACCCTAGAGAGATACCTCACTCCCTAGTACAACCAATTGACATACAAGAGATACCCCACCCTTGTTACAGTCAAAACCCTAGAGAGATTCCCCACTCTCTAGTAAAACCAAATAACAGGAATTGAAGAAATTACAATAAACAGAAATACCTCTAAGAAGGCGAATACAACAACTTGAAGAATCCCAACCTAACCCTTGAGAGAGATCAGCTCAAAGTGATGAAGAACGTGAAAGGAGAAGTGTGACAGTGAATGAGTTCACGTTCTGCGTTTTTAGAATTGTAGGTTGTTATTTGATCGTAAAACTTAGGTCCTATTTATAGAGTTTGTAAAAATATGACCGTTGAAGCAATTTGCTTTATAAGTGAGTAATCGATTATCTTCTTTAAAAACATAGTAAAGAAATCGATTGTGTGCTTTAAAGGAATAGCTCCATAAGTGAATAATCGATTATGTGCTTAAAAGAAAGAAAGATAGGAATCGATTATGTGCTTAAATGAAAGAAAGATGGGAATCGATTATGTGCTTGAATGAAAGAAAGATGGGAATCGATTATGTGCTTGAATGAAGGAAGTATGAGAATCGATTATGTGCTTGTGCTTCACAAGTGGATAATCGATTGTTGCCTTTACAAAGTGAACTTTCACAAATTTGAGAATCGATTATCTTCTCTGAAAACTATAAACCATAATCGATTCTTTGCTTTAGAAAAGGAGTCAAGAATCGATTCATTTGTTCCAAAACAATTCCTTAAACATTTTAATCGATTGATAGCTTTAAACATAAGGAGGAAATCGATTTCTATCTTTGAAAATAAGGAGGAAATCGATTTCTAGCTTTAAAGTGCCAAATCAAGAATCGATTCTTTTCTTCAAAAGCAATTTCTTTTTAAAAACCAGTAATCTATTACTTTAAAAACAACAAGTGCCTAACATGCTTTGTGTGTTGAGTGATTTGAGCCGATCTTCAAAAGCGGTTTCCTAAGACACGCCCCGACTTCCTAGGGACTACTACGTACCCTTGACACGGACTTACTTCTTGAATTGGTTGTGCCTTGGAATTCCACTTGTCACTTTGTGTTAGATTGCTTCATCATCAAAACTTAATCTGCAACACAAGATATCCACATTCTCCCCCTTTTTGATGATGACAAAATTTTAATTCATCTTAGGTGGGAGGTTAGTTCATCAAGCAAAATAATACACTAATATTAAAGATATGTATCTAGACTCCCCCTTACTTGATGCTCCCCCTATCTAAATGCAAAGTGACAATCCTATATTTCTCCCCCTTTTTGTCATGATCAAAAGGGTTAATGCGAAGCTTAGTTGGTGAGTCAAAAAGGTAGCTAATAGTAACAGTGAGTCCATTGCATTTAAAAAGATAGGCATAAACAACAAAATGACATGAGAGTCGGGTTTCAACACAAGATAGCCAAACATAATTCAATCAACAGTTCATATTCCATTCAGATCTTAATGTCTCCAAGTTTTCTTCGAATGGAAATTAAATTTTCTTTTTGCAATGGTTTTGTAAAAATATCAGCTAGCGGTTTTGAATGCTCAACTAAACAATCACATAATCACCTTTTTGAACCTGATCTCTAAGAAAAAAAATGTCTAATCTCTATATGCTTAGTTCTAGAATGTTGAACGGGGCTCTTCTATAGAATAATGTGATTTATATCGACACCATATGTTATTGATTACTCTATTTCCTATTGTTCTAACTTGCGTACTGATTTTGTCCTCAATGGTGCATAAATCAAAATCAAACAATGATAATCACGTATTTGTCTAATGTTAAGTAACTTATGCTTAAGATATTCTACATAAAGCACATTATCAATAGAGGTGGATAGACTTTTACCAAACTTACCGTCACGAGGATTCTTCCTCTATTGTTGTTATCACAAGTCACATGACGGCTTTTTCTGGGGGTGAGTGTTAAGAGCTTTGTCATATCTCCAGTCATGTACTTTGAGCATTTGCTATCAAGGTATTAATTTGTCCCCCATACCTTGAAGCATACCTGCAATAAGATCAAGTTGAAAATTTTGGTACCCAAATTTCTTTGGGTCCTTGTGGGTTAGTACTTGGTAGAGTCCCTTTGGGAACCCACACCTTTTTCACAACTTGCCTGCTTCTAGCTATACAAACAGATGCAGTATGTCCTAGTTTGGCACAGTAATAACATCTAATATATGGACTAGTAGTGAATCTAGGTCTATAATGCACATGTCTTTTCATGAAATCATTTCTTGGAGACCTAGGATGCACATGTTGTATGTTGGACATTTTTCCTATTGTCCATTCAAGCTCATAGATTTTCTTTTCATATTCAGCACACTTATCACATACATAATTCGCTTTAAAGCAACCAAGACTCTGATTTTCATTTCTAAGTTCTAATTTTTCCTTAGTTAAAGCAATAACTTCGTTTTGAAGATGAGCAACTGCTTTCTTAGATTGGGTTAATGCTTTAGCTAGTTTCAAAGAATCATTATGCAATTCAAGAAATGCTTCATGTAATTCATCATATGCATTTTGTGAAGTTTCAGAGTTAGAATCTACCTCAGTTTCATTTTCACTGTCGTGGTCGGCCATGAGAGCAACTTGAGCTTCTTCATTTTTTGAATCATCTGATGACTCCATGTTATAGTCTTCCCATGCTATGTAGGCTTTTCTACCCTTGTTTCCTTTGGATCCCTTTTTCTTAAATTTTGACAGTTTTCTTTGTAAGTTCGGGCACTCCATCTTCATGTGTCCGGATTTGCCACATTCGTAGCAAGTTGGTGGACTTGGGAAGTTTTCCTTGCTTGAGACTCTTTTGGGTGAAGAATTCTTCTTGGGGAAGCTTTTCCTTCTCATGAACTTTTTGAATTTTCTAACCATTAGCTCCATATTCTCCTCGTCTTCATCATCTTCATTTTCCGAATCATCACTATCATCAGATGGATTTGAACTAGAAGCTTTGAGAACTAAGCTTTTCTTTTTATTGTCTTTTTCTTCATGTTCTGCTAGACGAGCGAGCTCTAATTCGTGCTCTTGTAGTTTCCCAAAAAGAGTGGCGAGTGTCATAGTAGCTAAATTTCTTGATTCAGCTATAGCAGTTACTTTCGGTTGCCATTCTCTGTTTAGGCATCTTAGCACTTTGTTGATCAAGTCTTCTGCAGGAAATGATTTTCCTAATGATCCCAGGTGATTCACTATGTGAGTGAACCTCTTTTGCATTTCTTGTATAGTTTCTCCTTGATTCATTCTAAATAGTTCATATTCCCGGATGAGAGTGTTTGTTCTTGCTCTTTTTACCTCACTAGTACCTTCATGAGTGACTTGAAGATTGTCCCACATTTCTTGGGCAGTTTTACAGTTTGACACTCTGAAGAACTCATCAGGACTGAGGGCGGAAGTGATGATATTCTTGGCACGAAAATTGTGTTGAACTTTTCTCTTATCATTATCAGTCCATTCAGCTCTTTCTTTGACAGTGAGAATACCATTTACCATGTGCGTGGGGACATAGGGTCCATTTTCCACAGCATCCCATACATCAATATCAACCCCTTCTATAAATATTCTCATTCTTTCTTTCCAATATGCATAGTCTTTCCCGTTGAATCCCGGAGGACGGGTAAGAGACGCACCCTCTTGCGTAGACCAACCTGAAGCCATTTCTCTTGAAGCTGCTAGGCCCTTTAAACAAGAGTCTAGCTCTGATACCACTTGTTACCAAGTGGCTTCAGTTTCAAGAGGGGGGGTGAATTGAGACTTTAAAAAACTTTTCCCCTTTTTAACGACTTAGATTAAATTTCGCACAGGTTTATGAAATGAACGAATTAGAATATAGAACAGTAAAGGACGCACGAGATTTATACTGGTTCGGTCACCTCCCAGTGACCTACGTCCAGTCCTCACAACCCTTTGTGAGATTTTCACTATAAAAACAAAGCTTTCAACTGGGTGCTTTAATACCCTTACAGACACAGGCACTCTTCACCAAGGATACCCCACCTTGTGCAAGAGCCCTAAACAACAATTACAACAAGAGATACCCCACCCTTGTTACAATCAAAAACCCTAGAGAGATACCTCACTCCCTAGTACAACCAATTGACATACAAGAGATACCCCACCCTTGTTACAGTCAAAACCCTAGAGAGATTCCCCACTCTCTAGTAAAACCAAATAACAGGAATTGAAGAAATTACAATAAACAGAAATACCTCTAAGAAGGCGAATACAACAACTTGAAGAATCCCAACCTAACCCTTGAGAGAGATCAGCTCAAAGTGATGAAGAACGTGAAAGGAGAAGTGTGACAGTGAATGAGTTCACGTTCTGCGTTTTTAGAATTGTAGGTTGTTATTTGATCGTAAAACTTAGGTCCTATTTATAGAGTTTGTAAAAATATGACCGTTGAAGCAATTTGCTTTATAAGTGAGTAATCGATTATCTTCTTTAAAAACATAGTAAAGAAATCGATTGTGTGCTTTAAAGGAATAGCTCCATAAGTGAATAAATAATCGATTATGTGCTTAAAAGAAAGAAAGATAGGAATCGATTATGTGCTTAAATGAAAGAAAGATGGGAATCGATTATGTGCTTGAATGAAAGAAAGATGGGAATCGATTATGTGCTTGAATGAAGGAAGTATGAGAATCGATTATGTGCTTGTGCTTCACAAGTGGATAATCGATTGTTGCCTTTACAAAGTGAACTTTCACAAATTTGAGAATCGATTATCTTCTCTGAAAACTATAAACCATAATCGATTCTTTGCTTTAGAAAAGGAGTCAAGAATCGATTCATTTGTTCCAAAACAATTCCTTAAACATTTTAATCGATTGATAGCTTTAAACATAAGGAGGAAATCGATTTCTATCTTTGAAAATAAGGAGGAAATCGATTTCTAGCTTTAAAGTGCCAAATCAAGAATCGATTCTTTTCTTCAAAAGCAATTTCTTTTTAAAAACCAGTAATCTATTACTTTAAAAACAACAAGTGCCTAACATGCTTTGTGTGTTGAGTGATTTGAGCCGATCTTCAAAAGCGGTTTCCTAAGACACGCCCCGACTTCCTAGGGACTACTACGTACCCTTGACACGGACTTACTTCTTGAATTGGTTGTGCCTTGGAATTCCACTTGTCACTTTGTGTTAGATTGCTTCATCATCAAAACTTAATCTGCAACACAAGATATCCACATTCTCCCCCTTTTTGATGATGACAAAATTTTAATTCATCTTAGGTGGGAGGTTAGTTCATCAAGCAAAATAATACACTAATATTAAAGATATGTATCTAGACTCCCCCTTACTTGATGCTCCCCCTATCTAAATGCAAAGTGACAATCCTATATTTCTCCCCCTTTTTGTCATGATCAAAAGGGTTAATGCGAAGCTTAGTTGGTGAGTCAAAAAGGTAGCTAATAGTAACAGTGAGTCCATTGCATTTAAAAAGATAGGCATAAACAACAAAATGACATGAGAGTCGGGTTTCAACACAAGATAGCCAAACATAATTCAATCAACAGTTCATATTCCATTCAGATCTTAATGTCTCCAAGTTTTCTTCGAATGGAAATTAAATTTTCTTTTTGCAATGGTTTTGTAAAAATATCAGCTAGCGGTTTTGAATGCTCAACTAAACAATCACATAATCACCTTTTTGAACCTGATCTCTAAGAAAAAAAATGTCTAATCTCTATATGCTTAGTTCTAGAATGTTGAACGGGGCTCTTCTATAGAATAATGTGATTTATATCGACACCATATGTTATTGATTACTCTATTTCCTATTGTTCTAACTTGCGTACTGATTTTGTCCTCAATGGTGCATAAATCAAAATCAAACAATGATAATCACGTATTTGTCTAATGTTAAGTAACTTATGCTTAAGATATTCTACATAAAGCACATTATCAATAGAGGTGGATAGACTTTTACCAAACTTACCGTCACCGAGGATTCTTCCTCTATTGTTGTTATCACAAGTCACATGACGGCTTTTTCTGGGGGTGAGTGTTAAGAGCTTTGTCATATCTCCAGTCATGTACTTTGAGCATTTGCTATCAAGGTATTAATTTGTCCCCCATACCTTGAAGCATACCTGCAATAAGATCAAGTTGAAAATTTTGGGTCCTTGTGGGTTAGTACTTGGTAGAGTCCCTTTGGGAACCCACACCTTTTTCACAACTTGCCTGCTTCTAGCTATACAAACAGATGCAGTATGTCCTAGTTTGGCACAGTAATAACATCTAATATATGGACTAGTAGTGAATCTAGGTCTATAATGCACATGTCTTTTCATGAAATCATTTCTTGGAGACCTAGGATGCACATGTTGTATGTTGGACATTTTTCCTATTGTCCATTCAAGCTCATAGATTTTCTTTTCATATTCAGCACACTTATCACATACATAATTCGCTTTAAAGCAACCAAGACTCTGATTTTCATTTCTAAGTTCTAATTTTTCCTTAGTTAAAGCAATAACTTCGTTTTGAAGATGAGCAACTGCTTTCTTAGATTGGGTTAATGCTTTAGCTAGTTTCAAAGAATCATTATGCAATTCAAGAAATGCTTCATGTAATTCATCATATGCATTTTGTGAAGTTTCAGAGTTAGAATCTACCTCAGTTTCATTTTCACTGTCGTGGTCGGCCATGAGAGCAACTTGAGCTTCTTCATTTTTTGAATCATCTGATGACTCCATGTTATAGTCTTCCCATGCTATGTAGGCTTTTCTACCCTTGTTTCCTTTGGATCCCTTTTTCTTAAATTTTGACAGTTTTCTTTGTAAGTTCGGGCACTCCATCTTCATGTGTCCGGATTTGCCACATTCGTAGCAAGTTGGTGGACTTGGGAAGTTTTCCTTGCTTGAGACTCTTTTGGGTGAAGAATTCTTCTTGGGGAAGCTTTTCCTTCTCATGAACTTTTTGAATTTTCTAACCATTAGCTCCATATTCTCCTCGTCTTCATCATCTTCATTTTCCGAATCATCACTATCATCAGATGGATTTGAACTAGAAGCTTTGAGAACTAAGCTTTTCTTTTTATTGTCTTTTTCTTCATGTTCTGCTAGACGAGCGAGCTCTAATTCGTGCTCTTGTAGTTTCCCAAAAAGAGTGGCGAGTGTCATAGTAGCTAAATTTCTTGATTCAGCTATAGCAGTTACTTTCGGTTGCCATTCTCTGTTTAGGCATCTTAGCACTTTGTTGATCAAGTCTTCTGCAGGAAATGATTTTCCTAATGATCCCAGGTGATTCACTATGTGAGTGAACCTCTTTTGCATTTCTTGTATAGTTTCTCCTTGATTCATTCTAAATAGTTCATATTCCCGGATGAGAGTGTTTGTTCTTGCTCTTTTTACCTCACTAGTACCTTCATGAGTGACTTGAAGATTGTCCCACATTTCTTGGGCAGTTTTACAGTTTGACACTCTGAAGAACTCATCAGGACTGAGGGCGGAAGTGATGATATTCTTGGCACGAAAATTGTGTTGAACTTTTCTCTTATCATTATCAGTCCATTCAGCTCTTTCTTTGACAGTGAGAATACCATTTACCATGTGCGTGGGGACATAGGGTCCATTTTCCACAGCATCCCATACATCAATATCAACCCCTTCTATAAATATTCTCATTCTTTCTTTCCAATATGCATAGTCTTTCCCGTTGAATCCCGGAGGACGGGTAAGAGACGCACCCTCTTGCGTAGACCAACCTGAAGCCATTTCTCTTGAAGCTGCTAGGCCCTTTAAACAAGAGTCTAGCTCTGATACCACTTGTTACCAAGTGGCTTCAGTTTCAAGAGGGGGGGTGAATTGAGACTTTAAAAAACTTTTCCCCTTTTTAACGACTTAGATTAAATTTCGCGCAGGTTTATGAAATGAACGAATTAGAATATAGAACAGTAAAGGACGCACGAGATTTATACTGGTTCGGTCACCTCCCAGTGACCTACGTCCAGTCCTCACAACCCTTTGTGAGATTTTCACTATAAAAACAAAGCTTTCAACTGGGTGCTTTAATACCCTTACAGACACAGGCACTCTTCACCAAGGATACCCCACCTTGTGCAAGAGCCCTAAACAACAATTACAACAAGAGATACCCCACCCTTGTTACAATCAAAAACCCTAGAGAGATACCTCACTCCCTAGTACAACCAATTGACATACAAGAGATACCCCACCCTTGTTACAGTCAAAACCCTAGAGAGATTCCCCACTCTCTAGTAAAACCAAATAACAGGAATTGAAGAAATTACAATAAACAGAAATACCTCTAAGAAGGCGAATACAACAACTTGAAGAATCCCAACCTAACCCTTGAGAGAGATCAGCTCAAAGTGATGAAGAACGTGAAAGGAGAAGTGTGACAGTGAATGAGTTCACGTTCTGCGTTTTTAGAATTGTAGGTTGTTATTTGATCGTAAAACTTAGGTCCTATTTATAGAGTTTGTAAAAATATGACCGTTGAAGCAATTTGCTTTATAAGTGAGTAATCGATTATCTTCTTTAAAAACATAGTAAAGAAATCGATTGTGTGCTTTAAAGGAATAGCTCCATAAGTGAATAAATAATCGATTATGTGCTTAAAAGAAAGAAAGATAGGAATCGATTATGTGCTTAAATGAAAGAAAGATGGGAATCGATTATGTGCTTGAATGAAAGAAAGATGGGAATCGATTATGTGCTTGAATGAAGGAAGTATGAGAATCGATTATGTGCTTGTGCTTCACAAGTGGATAATCGATTGTTGCCTTTACAAAGTGAACTTTCACAAATTTGAGAATCGATTATCTTCTCTGAAAACTATAAACCATAATCGATTCTTTGCTTTAGAAAAGGAGTCAAGAATCGATTCATTTGTTCCAAAACAATTCCTTAAACATTTTAATCGATTGATAGCTTTAAACATAAGGAGGAAATCGATTTCTATCTTTGAAAATAAGGAGGAAATCGATTTCTAGCTTTAAAGTGCCAAATCAAGAATCGATTCTTTTCTTCAAAAGCAATTTCTTTTTAAAAACCAGTAATCTATTACTTTAAAAACAACAAGTGCCTAACATGCTTTGTGTGTTGAGTGATTTGAGCCGATCTTCAAAAGCGGTTTCCTAAGACACGCCCCGACTTCCTAGGGACTACTACGTACCCTTGACACGGACTTACTTCTTGAATTGGTTGTGCCTTGGAATTCCACTTGTCACTTTGTGTTAGATTGCTTCATCATCAAAACTTAATCTGCAACACAAGATATCCACATTCTCCCCCTTTTTGATGATGACAAAATTTTAATTCATCTTAGGTGGGAGGTTAGTTCATCAAGCAAAATAATACACTAATATTAAAGATATGTATCTAGACTCCCCCTTACTTGATGCTCCCCCTATCTAAATGCAAAGTGACAATCCTATATTTCTCCCCCTTTTTGTCATGATCAAAAGGGTTAATGCGAAGCTTAGTTGGTGAGTCAAAAAGGTAGCTAATAGTAACAGTGAGTCCATTGCATTTAAAAAGATAGGCATAAACAACAAAATGACATGAGAGTCGGGTTTCAACACAAGATAGCCAAACATAATTCAATCAACAGTTCATATTCCATTCAGATCTTAATGTCTCCAAGTTTTCTTCGAATGGAAATTAAATTTTCTTTTTGCAATGGTTTTGTAAAAATATCAGCTAGCGGTTTTGAATGCTCAACTAAACAATCACATAATCACCTTTTTGAACCTGATCTCTAAGAAAAAAAATGTCTAATCTCTATATGCTTAGTTCTAGAATGTTGAACGGGGCTCTTCTATAGAATAATGTGATTTATATCGACACCATATGTTATTGATTACTCTATTTCCTATTGTTCTAACTTGCGTACTGATTTTGTCCTCAATGGTGCATAAATCAAAATCAAACAATGATAATCACGTATTTGTCTAATGTTAAGTAACTTATGCTTAAGATATTCTACATAAAGCACATTATCAATAGAGGTGGATAGACTTTTACCAAACTTACCGTCACCGAGGATTCTTCCTCTATTGTTGTTATCACAAGTCACATGACGGCTTTTTCTGGGGGTGAGTGTTAAGAGCTTTGTCATATCTCCAGTCATGTACTTTGAGCATTTGCTATCAAGGTATTAATTTGTCCCCCATACCTTGAAGCATACCTGCAATAAGATCAAGTTGAAAATTTTGGGTCCTTGTGGGTTAGTACTTGGTAGAGTCCCTTTGGGAACCCACACCTTTTTCACAACTTGCCTGCTTCTAGCTATACAAACAGATGCAGTATGTCCTAGTTTGGCACAGTAATAACATCTAATATATGGACTAGTAGTGAATCTAGGTCTATAATGCACATGTCTTTTCATGAAATCATTTCTTGGAGACCTAGGATGCACATGTTGTATGTTGGACATTTTTCCTATTGTCCATTCAAGCTCATAGATTTTCTTTTCATATTCAGCACACTTATCACATACATAATTCGCTTTAAAGCAACCAAGACTCTGATTTTCATTTCTAAGTTCTAATTTTTCCTTAGTTAAAGCAATAACTTCGTTTTGAAGATGAGCAACTGCTTTCTTAGATTGGGTTAATGCTTTAGCTAGTTTCAAAGAATCATTATGCAATTCAAGAAATGCTTCATGTAATTCATCATATGCATTTTGTGAAGTTTCAGAGTTAGAATCTACCTCAGTTTCATTTTCACTGTCGTGGTCGGCCATGAGAGCAACTTGAGCTTCTTCATTTTTTGAATCATCTGATGACTCCATGTTATAGTCTTCCCATGCTATGTAGGCTTTTCTACCCTTGTTTCCTTTGGATCCCTTTTTCTTAAATTTTGACAGTTTTCTTTGTAAGTTCGGGCACTCCATCTTCATGTGTCCGGATTTGCCACATTCGTAGCAAGTTGGTGGACTTGGGAAGTTTTCCTTGCTTGAGACTCTTTTGGGTGAAGAATTCTTCTTGGGGAAGCTTTTCCTTCTCATGAACTTTTTGAATTTTCTAACCATTAGCTCCATATTCTCCTCGTCTTCATCATCTTCATTTTCCGAATCATCACTATCATCAGATGGATTTGAACTAGAAGCTTTGAGAACTAAGCTTTTCTTTTTATTGTCTTTTTCTTCATGTTCTGCTAGACGAGCGAGCTCTAATTCGTGCTCTTGTAGTTTCCCAAAAAGAGTGGCGAGTGTCATAGTAGCTAAATTTCTTGATTCAGCTATAGCAGTTACTTTCGGTTGCCATTCTCTGTTTAGGCATCTTAGCACTTTGTTGATCAAGTCTTCTGCAGGAAATGATTTTCCTAATGATCCCAGGTGATTCACTATGTGAGTGAACCTCTTTTGCATTTCTTGTATAGTTTCTCCTTGATTCATTCTAAATAGTTCATATTCCCGGATGAGAGTGTTTGTTCTTGCTCTTTTTACCTCACTAGTACCTTCATGAGTGACTTGAAGATTGTCCCACATTTCTTGGGCAGTTTTACAGTTTGACACTCTGAAGAACTCATCAGGACTGAGGGCGGAAGTGATGATATTCTTGGCACGAAAATTGTGTTGAACTTTTCTCTTATCATTATCAGTCCATTCAGCTCTTTCTTTGACAGTGAGAATACCATTTACCATGTGCGTGGGGACATAGGGTCCATTTTCCACAGCATCCCATACATCAATATCAACCCCTTCTATAAATATTCTCATTCTTTCTTTCCAATATGCATAGTCTTTCCCGTTGAATCCCGGAGGACGGGTAAGAGACGCACCCTCTTGCGTAGACCAACCTGAAGCCATTTCTCTTGAAGCTGCTAGGCCCTTTAAACAAGAGTCTAGCTCTGATACCACTTGTTACCAAGTGGCTTCAGTTTCAAGAGGGGGGGTGAATTGAGACTTTAAAAAACTTTTCCCCTTTTTAACGACTTAGATTAAATTTCGCACAGGTTTATGAAATGAACGAATTAGAATATAGAACAGTAAAGGACGCACGAGATTTATACTGGTTCGGTCACCTCCCAGTGACCTACGTCCAGTCCTCACAACCCTTTGTGAGATTTTCACTATAAAAACAAAGCTTTCAACTGGGTGCTTTAATACCCTTACAGACACAGGCACTCTTCACCAAGGATACCCCACCTTGTGCAAGAGCCCTAAACAACAATTACAACAAGAGATACCCCACCCTTGTTACAATCAAAAACCCTAGAGAGATACCTCACTCCCTAGTACAACCAATTGACATACAAGAGATACCCCACCCTTGTTACAGTCAAAACCCTAGAGAGATTCCCCACTCTCTAGTAAAACCAAATAACAGGAATTGAAGAAATTACAATAAACAGAAATACCTCTAAGAAGGCGAATACAACAACTTGAAGAATCCCAACCTAACCCTTGAGAGAGATCAGCTCAAAGTGATGAAGAACGTGAAAGGAGAAGTGTGACAGTGAATGAGTTCACGTTCTGCGTTTTTAGAATTGTAGGTTGTTATTTGATCGTAAAACTTAGGTCCTATTTATAGAGTTTGTAAAAATATGACCGTTGAAGCAATTTGCTTTATAAGTGAGTAATCGATTATCTTCTTTAAAAACATAGTAAAGAAATCGATTGTGTGCTTTAAAGGAATAGCTCCATAAGTGAATAAATAATCGATTATGTGCTTAAAAGAAAGAAAGATAGGAATCGATTATGTGCTTAAATGAAAGAAAGATGGGAATCGATTATGTGCTTGAATGAAAGAAAGATGGGAATCGATTATGTGCTTGAATGAAGGAAGTATGAGAATCGATTATGTGCTTGTGCTTCACAAGTGGATAATCGATTGTTGCCTTTACAAAGTGAACTTTCACAAATTTGAGAATCGATTATCTTCTCTGAAAACTATAAACCATAATCGATTCTTTGCTTTAGAAAAGGAGTCAAGAATCGATTCATTTGTTCCAAAACAATTCCTTAAACATTTTAATCGATTGATAGCTTTAAACATAAGGAGGAAATCGATTTCTATCTTTGAAAATAAGGAGGAAATCGATTTCTAGCTTTAAAGTGCCAAATCAAGAATCGATTCTTTTCTTCAAAAGCAATTTCTTTTTAAAAACCAGTAATCTATTACTTTAAAAACAACAAGTGCCTAACATGCTTTGTGTGTTGAGTGATTTGAGCCGATCTTCAAAAGCGGTTTCCTAAGACACGCCCCGACTTCCTAGGGACTACTACGTACCCTTGACACGGACTTACTTCTTGAATTGGTTGTGCCTTGGAATTCCACTTGTCACTTTGTGTTAGATTGCTTCATCATCAAAACTTAATCTGCAACACAAGATATCCACAGAACCAGGAGATTCTTCAATCTAATAAGTTCTCATGCACTTCTTGTTTACAAGGGAAGTTGATAATTAGACCATCACCAACAAAAAATAGAAGTGAATTTCTCAACTTTTTAGAACGAATACATGGTGATATTTGTGGGCTAATACACTCACCATGTGGACCATTTAGATATTTTATGGTTTTAATTGATGCATCAACTAAATGGTCACATGTTTGTCTATTGTCAACTCGCAACCAAGCATTTGCGAGATTTCTAGCTCAACTGATTCGAATAAGAGCTCACTTCCCCGATTATCCTGTCAAGAAAATACGTCTTGACAACGCTGCTGAGTTTTCATCTCAAGCATTTTATAAATATTGTGCCTCCATTGGAATTGATATTGAACATCCTGTACCACATGTTCATACACAGAATGGACTTGCAGAATCGTTTATTAAGCGTATAAAGTTAATTGCAAGACCACTTCTCATGAGATGCAAACTTCCCATGTCCGCTTGGGGACATGCAATTTTGCATGCTGCAAAATTGATTCGCATCAGGCCAACAACTTATCACGACTCCTCCCCTTTACAGTTAGTTTTTGGTCAAGAACATAATATTTCCCTTCTTAGAATTTCTGGATGTGCGGTGTATGTTCCAATTTATCCACCACAATGCACTAAGATGAGTCGTCAAAGAAGGTTGGGAATATATGTTGGATATGAATCTCCATCTATTATAAATTGTCTTGAACCAACAACAGGAGATTTATTTACAGCTCGATTTGCCGATTGTCATTTTGATGAATCAAATTTCCCAACATTAGGGGGAGAAAAAAAGCAGCTGAAAAAGGAGATCAGTTGGAATGAATTATCACTGTCTCATCTTGATCCTCGAACAAAACAATGCGAACTTGAAGTTCAAGAGATAATTCATTTGCAAAGCTTAGCAAATCAATTACCAAATGTGTTCACTGATCCCAAAAGTGTGACCAAATCATATATACCAACTGCTAATGCTCCAATAAAAATAGATGTCCCTGTTGGACAATCTAATATTGCAAGTGAGTCTCAACCACGCTTGAAGTGTGGTAGACCAGTCGGTTCCAAAGATAAAAATCCTCGAACAAGAAAAGGAGCTAAAAAGAAAGATGGTCCAGAAGAGGATATAGAAACTCTCAAAGAGTCTACAGACATAATTGACATTACAGTCCCAGAAGAGACTCATCAGGTACCTGAAATTCATGAAAATAAAGAGATCTCAATAAATTGTGTAGCGACCTAAAAATCCGGGAGAGGATTCCTCGAAGTTCGAAAGATGAAGCCGCCACCAAAGTTTAGTTTAAGGGCAAACATTGGAAAATCCCTTTGATTTGGATAAGGGTCCTTGAGACCAGATTCGAGTTCGGGAGTCGGTTATGAATGGGGAAGGTATTAGCACCCCACGGCATCCTTCCTAAGGAAGGTTACCTGCTAAGTAGTTGTAGAAGAGAAAGTTAATTTTGAAAATATTTAATTTATCCTTTTTATTTTGAATTAATAGACTTAATAAAAATTTTAGTTTTTTGTGCTTGACAGGAGTGGGGTCCCGCTCCTACGTATCTCCAGGTGCGATGAAGAAATCAAAGCTACGTAGTTCTGGGGTAGAAAAAGTTTGGTTGGTTTGTGTCTTTTATTTTAGGGGTTCTAGGACTTTTGATCCATAACGGTTCGTTCGCCCTAGAACACTGACTAGTCCGATCGTGCGATCGACCTAATCCCCTATTTTAAAAATTGGTTTTCTTTGTTTGAAAGAAAGAGGTGTGTTTGTATTTTTTATTTTTGGAAATTGTTTGTTTCAAATAGGGATTTCAGGGGCCTGATCCGTAACGGTTCATTTGTGACCCTAAAAAGTTGACTAACCCGACTGTACAGTCGACTTAACCCCCTATTCGAGTTTTTGTTGAGTTTGCATGAAATGGATTAAAAAAAGACTTAATGAAAGTTGTTTATTTTTGCGCTTGACGGGAGTGTACCCCCGCTCCTACGTATCTCTCGGTAGAGAATCAAAGGCTACGTAGTTCTTGTAAAAAATGTTTTCTTGGAAACATAATTTTTAAAAAAAAAACGAGTTAAGATTGTGTGAAGATGAGTTGGACTCATTGGTTAATAGCATAAAAAAGGGTGAGATAAAACCCAAGAGATAATAGCATAACTACCCACTAACACTATTTCATTATATTATTATTTATTATTTATCCATCAACTCACCAACACATGAAAGACGGGCCCGAAGGGCCCGTCTTTCCCCCTGGTAGTTATTAACAATGAAATAAAAGCAACTAATCAAACTAATGAATAAAATGAATGATATCAAAATAAAAGAATCAGTCAAAGGAGGGAGGTGTGAAACCTTGAAACAGAGGGTATCAGTAATAATAACATTTTTGTGTTTAATAAAAAAGAAGTAATAATAACATTTGTTAAATAAAATCAATAATAAATAAATATAATAGAACATGGGGTGGGGAGTTACATTACGTTAGTGGTTCTGTTTTTGAAAATTAATAAATAAATAAATGGTAAACAAATAAAAGGGTATTTAAAAAAAGAATAAAAGGACTTGAAATCCCTAAATCCCCAATACATAGCGCATACAGAGAGAAAGAGTGAGAGAGAGAGAGAGAGAGAGAAAAACAAGAAGGGAAGAGGAAGGCTAGCGACGGTGGTTGTTTGGTAGCTTCGATGGTGGTTAGATGGTGGTGATTCGCGATTGGTTTTGGGTGGTTTTCCGGCGGTGGTTATTGATGATTTTGGCGGTGGTTATATGGTGTTGGTGAACGGTGACGTGACGGTGGTTGTTTGGAGTGAGAGAGAGAGAGAGGGCATTTGGTGGTGGCTGTGTTGTTGATGACGGTGGTTCATGGTGGTCTACGGCGGTGACTACCGCAAACGGTGGCCGGAGAATTAGGTTTGGTTTCCTTTTTTCTTCTCTTTGTCGTTCTGTCTCCTCTCTTCTCTTCTCACATCTTAAAATTTGTTACTGGAAATGATATATTTTTTGGAAAAAAAACAGAGTACTCTCTTCTACTCTAAGACAATATATTTTCAAACATAATATTATAAATAGACTAGTATTACATATTACAGTAGCAATATATTTGTAAAATAAAAGTCAAGTTAAAAAAGAACTAAACATATATACACTACGGAAAGATTAAACACACATGTAGTTTTTTCATTTTATAGAATTTAACAAGATAATCAGAGAGTATAAAGAATCACCTTAATTTCTGAATTCTGAACCAGTGTTTTCTACTCCCCTAGAACCGTTTTTCAAGACTGTGCCTATTCTAGTGAATTAAAACTCAAATGCTGAGTTTTAATTTTTTTTCTGTGATTGTAGTTCTGTTGCCGCCACCCTCTCCCCCCCCCCCCCCCCCCCCCCGCCCCCACACTTCACTGTTACTATACTCAGTATTTATAGGCAAAAACTGTGGTGTAGGTGTGGGTGCAAAGCTGTGGATTATTGCTCTAAGAGACCAGTTTGTTGTGGTTGCAGCTAAGGCATAGTGGAGCAGCAAGAGCAGCTATATGGATGTGCTGAGATGTTTTTGCCCTAAATATGAAAAGCCAATGGACAAGGGTAAATGAATTTGAGCTTCACTCTCAAAATGGAGCAAGGCCAGCAACAACAAACAGCAGCGCATGCTGCTCTCTCTTTTTTTATATTTTTGTTTTAAAATTTTGTACTTTTCTTGCTTTTGTTTTTTTGTCTACATGTGTAGCAAAAATTGTAACTTTGATATGTTTTTTTTGTATTAAAAGGGCAGTTTGACTAATCAACTTAAATTGCATATCTCCTTTTATTTATAACAAAAATAATGATGATAACTTAAACTAATCTATAACAATATATAAAGGGCCTTCAAAGAAAAACGGTAAACATTTGGTGTCAGATTTTTTTCTCGTTTTTGCCCTTCACCCTCCACCTCACATTACAATACTACCCTTAATAACTACTCCTCTTGAGAAAAACCCGGAAACTCACAGTCAAATTTCTTTTCAGCGTAACTGCTCCACTACGTGTGCAGTTAAGGTTTTGGCGTGTGCAGTTCAACCTTCCCACCATCTCAGCCGAATTATGTGTCAGTTTCTTAAAGTCATCTACATTACTTCTGCTTCTACTTTTACTTTGCTTTCTTTACCCAAGTTTCATGTGTTTCTTTTCCTGATTAATTTCTTTATTTATGGTCCACGACTGGTCCAGATCATTCACATGGATTTCAAGAACAACCAAAAAAAATTCACCTGGATTTCAAGTGAGTCTATTTTTGCTTTTGTCTTTTGCATATCCTTATTCTTTCCATACCAGGTGTTCGATTTTCTATATTTTCTTATGAGACTCTTCTATGTGTGCATGATTCATTCGGTTTTTTGGATCAACGATTGGTTAATTAAAAACAGGTTAATAACAGTTACACACTGTCGGTGGAGTTTTTAGTCGTTCGTCGTCTACAACGTTCGGTTAACCTTAATGCTTTCTTTTAATCCTTTTTCCGTAAGTAACTTCCCCTTCTCCTTTTTCTGTATTATATAGCAATGTGTTTATATATATATATATATATATATATATATATATATATATATATATATATTAGGTAAAAAAAATTTAATTGATTTATTTTCTCTAATAACGGGGTTGAATATAACTGGTTATGCTATCAGTAGGTTCTGTTTGAATCATGTTACTTTCAATCTTCCTCCCTCCCACCCTCTCATCATTGCATATTTTTCCCTGCAGCACTATCTGGAGTTGTGATGTACCCGTAGAGAATTAGTTGAAGAAGAACTGCCGTAACTACAAAACTTCTCTTTTTTCTCTCTTCATCTGGATAGCTTACCTATTGTATGTCTTCTTTTCAGCATCATTGGTCAATTTCCATTGTTAAACCAACAAGCAAGGAAGGTAAATCATGACTTTATTTTATGTCCTTTGTCTTATTAATAATCTGCATGACATCCTGGGTACATATATATGTCTTTAAACTACTTCTATATTTCAATGCATGAATTATTCTTTGCATATTGAACTCTCAACACCAAATTGACTACCACTAAATTATATTGTTATGATTTGGTTTTCTAATCTGATGGGTTTTTAATGAAAGTCTCCCCTAACATCTGAGTTTTCATTTTTAGCACATACATGAGTTCCAATCAGAAATGTTTATCTTAGTTGTCTCATATTTGTTAGTTTCTTAGTTTGTTAATTGTCTCATATTTATCTCTGTTAGTTTGGGAAATGCTTCTAATGATTGAAGAAAGTTTCAACAACAATAACAGGTATGGTAAATTATATCCAATCCCTATGATATAATATATGCACTAATGTCTTGATTCAACGACGAAGAAGTGGATATTATCTCAATTTTAAGTATTCCTTTAGTACTCTGTCTTACCACCCATCTATTATCAATTCTCGGTAGTATTATATATTTGATGATACCTTCCTGCTATCATTTTACGGTTCTTCTTAGTTTGTTACTTTGTTAATTGTCTCATATTTATCTATTTGTTAGTTTGGGTTATGATTCCAATGATTGATAATGATTGAAGAAGTAGATATTATGTGATTTTTTGGATTAAGATGTTGTATGGCCATATAGAAACGAAATAGAATCCTGTGAACGGTCCTTTTTTGGCCTGAGAATTCCATAACATCTTTTAGAGACACTGCAATATTATAGGTCCCCAAGCAGAAATGTTTATCTTTATTGTCAATCTGGGTGCCACAAACTTGGGTATTTGTTAGTTTGTTATTGGATCTTACACTTTCTGAAGATGCCGTTAATTGCCATTGCTTCGGATGTTCTGAACAATCTATATTGATTCTGCTTTATTATTTCAAGTCATTTTCGTGCTTTTTTTTTATAAAAGTCATTTTCGTGCGTTAGATATATTGATGAAATTAGCATCGAGCGACAACAAAATATGCCCTTTCAAGGAACACACGATAATGAAGTCGGACCAAGTAGTACAAATAATATTAGTGACTCTGAAACTGATGGGTGAAAAAAAAATTACCGTGTGACATCTAATACATACATTTATGTTTTTTATTATTTTAGAACATTTTTTTGCAATATCAAATTAAATGTTGTTTTTTTATTTATTATACATACAGAATTGGAATATAGATTTCGCCCAGCACATAACAATGGTAGGAATTTTCAAAACAATGGAAGAATGGTCAAATCACTTTTGCCTCCTCCGAAAACATGTAGACATTGCAATGCACGATTGTTCTACCATGAATCAGCTGACACATGTTGTGCTGGTGGAAAGGTTTCACTTTCACAAGTAAATGCTCCTCAAGAGTTGCAGGACATCTTTTCAAACCGTTCAGCTGAAGGAAGAGAGTTTAGGCAAAATATAAGAAGCTATAACCATGTTCTTGCATTCACTTCTATTGGTGTACATCTTGATGAGAATATTTCTAGAACTGGACGTGGTATATATACTTTTCGTGCACAAGGTGCAATATATCACAACATAGGCGGATTCTATCCAAACGACGGTTCTAGACCACGCTTCTTGCAATTGTACATCTATGACACCCAAAATGAGTTGGAAAATAGAATTTTAGAAAATCCTCAACTTCATCAAACCATAGTTCACAAATTGCAGCAAATACTCCATCAGTACAATTGTTTTGTTCAGGTATTTAGACAACTTTCATTGCGTCCAGATGTACAGAATTGCACTCTTCTAATTAAAGAGCGTCCTCCAAATCAACCACAATATACTCTCCCAACTGCTTCTCAAGTTGCAGCAGTTATTGTCGATGGCGACGATGAATCATTGGCAAATGAAAGAAATATTCATGTTGTAAGTCATGCTGGAAATCTGACGAGGGTTCAGGAAACTAAGGGGTTTTATGATCCACTACAATATCCTTTGTTGTTACCTTTCGGAACGTATGGTTGGGACATCGATACTACGAGTCATAACGGGCGAAAGATATCATGTAGGGAATATTACAGTTACATGCTTCAGGTATATATTGAAAATTGATTGAATTTTTGGAAAAAAAAATAACGAAGAGAATGTTGTATATTTATTATACTAACGAATGACTTAATTGCTTTCAGATTCGTCCCAATGATCACTCTATGTTATTAAAAGCTGGTCGACTTTTACAACAATATGTTGTAGACAACTATGTTAAGATTGAATCAGGGAGGTTAAGGTGGATTCGAACACATCAAAATACTATACGCTCTGAAATGTACCAAGGTTTGCATGATGCTTTGCATGTAGGTGAAACTTCAACAGGTACTCAGTGAAATAGTAAACTTAGTAATTGAGGAGTATCTATATATATATGTGTGTGTGTGTGTGTGTGCCCATCTATCATGTGTTGGTGTGTTGCTGTTTTAGTGGGTGATTATCATTATAGAAGAAGAATTAGTAATAGAATTGTGATGGTGTGTTAGTGGGTAGTTACAATAAGGGCATTTTGGTTAGAAAAGTTTGACACCAAAAAAGTCAGTTAAAAAATGAATCCCCTTTATATATAGGTATAGATATAGATATAACAATATATATTATATTATATAAGATATATATATATATATATATATTTACGAATCTCAACTATAATTACTGACACTTCTTTTTTGGTTTTCGTAGATAACATTGGACAAAGAACAATATTGCCATCATCGTTTATTGGTAGTCGTCGAGACATGACACAGCGTTACGAAGATGGAATGGCTATTGTGCTTAAAGATGGTAAACCTGATATTTTTCTTACAATGACCTGTAACCCTAATTGGAGTGAAATATCATCTGAACTTAGCCCTTTACAAACTCCACAAGATCGTCCAGACTTACTGACAAGAATATTTCGAGCCAAATTTGAGCAATTAAAAGATGACGTCATTAACAAAGGGGTCCTTGGAAATGTTAAAAGTTACCTGTATGTCACCGAGTTTCAGAAACGAGGACTACCACATGTGCATATGTTGTTGATCTTACATAGTGATGACAAACTACGTAACCCAGAAGATTATGATAGTGTTGTTAGGGCAGAAATTCCCAAAGTTGAATATGAACCTCAGTTACGTGAAATAGTACTAAAGCACATGATCCATGGACCATGTGGTGAACTTAATCCATCGTGCCCATGCATGAAGAGTGGTAAATGTAAAAAAGGCTTTCCAAAGGATTTCTCACGGGAGACGCATCAAGGTAATGACTCATATCCCGTGTACAAAAGACAGATGACTGAACCAGTATACCTGAATAATACAAACAAGACAACTGATAATAGATGGGTGGTTCCTTATAACCCTTGGTTGTTGTTAAAGTATGATTGTCACATCAATGTTGAAGTATGCAGTAGCATCAAGAGTATTAAATATTTGTACAAATACGTCTACAAAGGCCCTGATCGAGTTGCCATGGAGGTTCACAGGGGATTAAATGTAGATGAGGTGCAACAATTCGTTGATGCAAGATGGATTTGTGCTCCTGAGGCCTTATGGAAAATATATAGGTTTACCCTTTATCGAGTATATCCATCTGTTGAAAGATTACAAATTCACTTACCAAATCGGCATCAAGTCAGATTCTATAACCATCAAAGAATTACAGATGTGCTAAATGATGATCGCAATTCCAAGACCATGCTTACAGAATTCTTTGAACTAAACCGTATAGACCCACAAGCTAGAAGTTATTTGTACAGAGAGATTCCAGAGTATTATTGTTGGGATAGGAAGCATAAGCAATGGCGTCGAAGAAGGTCAAATGTTAAAGTTATTGGTCGAATTTATACTGTATCACCTTCAGAAGGAGAAAATTTCTACTTGCGTGTTCTATTATCTCATATAAAAGGTCCAACCAGTTGGGAAAACTTACTAACTTTGAACACCACACGTGCGACGACATTCAAACAAGCAGCTGAGGATCGAGGCTTTCTAGAATGTGACAATAGCATTTACGAATGTTTAGTTCAAGGTTCAAATATTAAAATGCCATATGCTTTAAGGAGGTTGTTTGTGACCATATTAGTTTTTTGTGAACCAACTGATGTTAGGAGCCTATGGAATGATTTTTACGCATATATGATAGAGGATTATCCTTCATCAATCAGTAGAATAGGATCAAGAGTATCTAATATGTTACTGCGAGATTTGAACGACCTTCTAATTCAACACGGAAAATCCATCACAGATTACGATTTGCCTGCATTAACATTAGAGACAAGTGGCGATAATGCAATGCCGAGGGTTATACAAGAAGAGTTATTGGTCCAAATACCTTTAGAGGATGTGGAATCTGTACAACGGTTAAATACCGACCAATTGAATGCTTACAATACAATCATGAGTGTTATTGATCGTAATCAAAGTCAGGTTTTTTTTGTGGATGGACCAGGAGGTACAGGTAAATCATTCTTTAATCGAGCTATAATTGCAACTTTGAGAAGTAAAGGAAAAATTGTTTTGGCTGTAGCCTCATCTGGTATAGCTGCAACATTGTTACCTGGTGGTAGAACTGCTCACTCTCGATTTAAGATTCCTCTCACTTTGGAACCATCATCTTTTTGCTCAATAAGTAAACAATCAGATCTTGCAAAACTTATTAGAGCAACAACAATAATCATTTGGGATGAAACTCCTATGACTAATAGATACGCTTTGGAAGCATTAGATCGAACATTAAAAGATATTTTAGATTCTGATGCTCTATTTGGAGGGAAAGTGATGATAATGGGAGGAGACTTTCGCCAAGTGCTTCTTGTTATCCAAAAAGGGACTAAGGCACAGTTGATATCTTCATCTATTGTCAAGTCTCATATATGGGCAAACACAAAGGTCCTACATTTGCGCCAAAATATGCTTGCATTGCAAGACCAAGATTTTGCACAATTTCTTATGCGCATTGGGAACGGTATTGAACCGACAAAATATGAAGATATGGTAATGATCCCGAGCCAAATTGCAATACCGTGGGGTGGAGAAGATTCAATACAAAATCTCATACAACAAACATTTCCTCAATTAGAATCACATGGATGGGATGCATCTTACATGGTTGAAAGAGCCATCCTTACACCCAGAAATGACGAGGTCGAGAAATTGAACAACACGATAATCAATCAGTTTCCAGGAGAAGAGCATAATTTACTATCATTTGATGAGGTCGAAGGGGACACACGCAGCTTATATCAACAAGAGTACTTGCACTCCATTGCTACAGGTGGTTTGCCGCCACATATTCTAAATATTAAAAAAGGAGCACCCTTAATGTTGTTGCGGAACATAGACCCTAAATCCGGTTTATGTAATGGGACAAGGTTGTTATGCCGTGGATTTTACATGAATTTGTTGGATGTTGAAATCCTAACCGGCAGTAATGCCGGAAAAAGAGCTTTCTTACCAAGAATAAAACACAAGACAAGTGATAATGCAGGACTTCCTTTTGTGCTCATTCGGAAGCAATTTCCCGTGAGAATGAGTTTTGCGATGACAATAAATAAATCACAAGGACAGGCAATTCCCAATGTAGGAATTTATCTCCCCCGACCCGTTTTCAGTCATGGTCAATTATATGTGGCTTTATCGAGAGGTGTTTCTATGGCTTCAACAAAAGTCCTAATTAAAGATGGAGAGATTGAAGGGGAAGACGGTATTTGGACGAGAAATGTTGTTTACAAAGATATTTTGCTATCTCATGCTCATGATGAATCTTAAACAACAATTATAATAGTAGTGACCTAACAATATTTTTATTTTGTCTTTGTTTTGGTATGAATCATGATTTTTAATTATGCATGGTTTTTCAAGTAGCGTTATCTTCAAATATTGATGATTATTAAGTTTATTTTAAATATAGACGCATTTTGAACGCCATGCACAAGGTTATCGTTATTATGTACACTAGGGGGGAAGACGGGCCCTTCGGGCCCGTCTTCCACGCTATACAGTAGATACTCATTATGTAATAGTGGTTTAATGTGAGTTTCAGACTGGGTTAGCTCAGTCCAAATATGCCTCGCTCCAAAGGGCCCAATAAACACATTGATGCAAGTCGATGTGCACACCCTCTTGATCTAAAGGCCAAGATCGGCTCGGCGAGGTCGAAAGGCTGTTGGAAGAGCGCGTCAAGAGTTGAGGTGTGATGTGACCTTTCGACCTCGCTTAGGCGATCTTGGCAATTCTATCAAGAGGGTGTCCACAACGACTTGCAGCAATGTGTTTATTGGGCCCTTTGGAGCGAGGCATATTTGGACTGAGCTAACCCAGTCTGAAACTCACATTAAATCACTATTACATAATGAGTATCTACTGTATAGCGTGGAAGACGGGCCCGAAGGGCCCGTCTTCCCCCCTAGTAAATATAATGATAACAATAAAGTAATGAGTACCAAAATAGACACGCGTGCGCAACGAAAATAAAAACGGGTACATGATTAGAAACGACATGTGCGTGCAACGAGAATAAAAGTCGCAAGTTCGTTAACGAACGCGAATTGACACGTGTTAACGATTAAAACCTCAAAATGCACAATAAGTAATATTTTTGATTTTTTCTAAGAGAATTTAAAATTAGCCGGACAAAATTAGGGTATAACAGCTGCCCCTCTTTATTTTTATTCCGTAGAAAAATGAATGGTTTTCAAGATTTCATCGTAGGAATAGAAATAAAGATAAAATAGACGCTAATTTTGTCCGATTAGTAGGAAAGTTGGGGGTTTTGAGAATTTACAGGTAATGGATAACACTTGGCGTGTCAACGAGAAAGCAATAAAGAAGGAGCACTGAGGCTCTGAAGGACCACTGGGGGTCTGAATGAGCACTAGGGCTCTGAAGGAGCACTGGGGCTCTGAAGGACTGATTAGTCTGAAGGTCTAATCCGTAGTCGATGCCTGGAGCATTGATTCGAATTAAACTGAAGGACCGATAGGTCTAAAGGGCTGCCTGGGCCTGATGGACCAAAAAATGGTCTGATGGACTGCAACTAGCTATGGTACTAGTAAAACAGTCTGAGGGTGACCTACGCGGCATGCGGTCGTGAGGGTCAAGATCAGATCTAGAACTGATATGTTGACCACGAAGGATTTACGCTATGTCATAGGCGGGCACAGCTGATCTGAAGGACCACTGGGGGTCTGAAGGATCCGCCGCGCTCAGTGGCGACGTTATGATCTGAAGGTAGAGTTCGAAGCCGTCCTTTTGACGTGTTAAGTCGAACTGAACTGAAGGACCGATTTGGTCTGAAGGATCTATGCTAGACTCTGTGCTAACACTGCGATCTGATGTGTGATATAAGATTCAGCGCTCGTCACGTTGACTTAAGGAAAGGAAGTAGATAGGAATCGACACTTGAAGCCGATTGGGAAAGCAATAAATAAGGAGCATTGGGGCTCTGAAGGACCACTTGGGGTCTGAAGGATCAACAGGAATGATCAAGTTTATGGACCGACATTAGTCTGATTTAAAGACCACAATTGGTCTAGCTATGGACCGACATGTCTGATTTATGGAGCAATATGTGTCTGCATATTGGTCTGACTTATGGACCACAATGGTCTGGTTTACAGATCAACATATGTCTGTATTGATCTGATGTTATGGACCTCGATCGGTCTGAAGGATCAACAGGGTGATCTGAGTGAAATGTGTAATTGGATCATCTCTTGGCACTTTGATCGAAGGAATAGCAAAATGACAGACGTTCGGGATGTCTATTGGAGCAATGAATGGTATGTGTATGCATGTATGTAATGGATGCACGTGCAACGATTTATTTTGGAGGGGTAGTGTATGAAATGACTGACTTCTTTCTCTCTTTTGTTGTTTTACTTTTTTTCTTGGTATATGATGGATGCATGAAACAAAAATGTGAACATGATGCAAATGTAATGCTTTGATGCAAATGTTGTGGTGAATCAAAGGAAGTGCATGGTGCGATGATATGATATGGTTGAGATATAGAAACATTTTTGGTAATGATGATATGCGAGTCTTTTGATGCGAGAAGCAGAGAAGTGAATATTTTGAATTAATCATTCCTTGGAAAAATTGGTTTGAACTCAAACATGGCAATCTCAAGGTGGTTATTAACAGATACTGATGTGAAAAAGTACTTGACTGTATTTGCAAGCTCGCTTATTTTGCTCTTCCATTATGATGCCCCATTATGACTGAAGTTTAGGTCCACAAAGTTAACTACGTGGATTTTCAGTATCACATTATTAGCCTGTGTTCTCTCTCTTTGAAGCATTGTTTAGTAAAGATGTATAGTAGTGCAAATATAGATGGATGAGTCAGTTAACTTGGTTCTAGGTCTACGGTATGGACATATGTGGCATATGAAGGGATGAATGACAGGTTTTTGCCAAAGTCATGAAAGGTGAGCTTTTTCCCAACTCAAGAATTGTAGGTACTGCCCCAATTTAGACTTCCGAGGCCAGTGAATGGCTAACTTGCCCCCGTCTAGTGGTGACAACAGCTAGAGGTGTAGAGAAAATGGTGAATTGGGAATGGCTTGACTTTGGAATAAAAGGTGAAAGCAGAAGATTTTGTCTCAACCGACCGAGTTTGGTGTTTCCCCAAATATGATAAGGACAAGGTTTCCCCGACTAGAGTAGCATTGTGGAAGGGTGCATTTAGGATAATGAGTTGAGAAATTGCCCTTGTATGATTTTATGGATGTGAATATAACAAGGGGATGATATGGGTGTAGGGAGAATTTCCTTACTTTACGTGGAGTGATGAGTGACTGGATTGCCCCATTTTGGATAGTAGTCCAAATGGTTGCTCTGGATTCCCCCACACTTAACTTTTGCTTGTCCTCAAGCAAATTTTCTAGCTCAATGAAATGTTCAAATAAGTAATAGAGACAGCCAAATAAGTGATCCAAAATTAGAAACACAATGACAGACAATAGACAATATAGAACATATGAGGTGTCAAAAGGTTCCCAATTAGAGGCTCATGTCCTTGAAGAATACATTTATGTGAACAATGGCACTCGCTCACAATCTCTCTAAGTGTTTAGGGACTAGGGAAAATATACACTCAAGTTTCCACAAAATGCACATTACCATAAGCTTGTAATTTGACCAAATCTCCACTAAATAGTTCACATGCATGCAAAAGATGGGGTTTCATGGGTTGTAATGGGGCCAAGGGTGAAATCATGCAAGGTAGGAAACAAGAAGAAAGGGATAATCAAAGGGCTAAAAACAATAAGCAAATAGTAACCTTTGAAACCAAATATGGAGCTCCTATCTATTTTACAATTTTTGTCCAAATTCCAAATTAATTTCACTTTCATTCTTCATTCTTCTTTTTTTATTGAGTCAACTCTTTTTCGATTTACTTTTTTTTTCTTAAGTAGGCTCTTTCATTCTTTTGATTTGCCCTTTGGCTCTTTCATTCTTTTGATTTGCCCTTTGGCTCTTTCATTCTTTTGATTTGCCCTCTGGCTCTTTCATTCTTTTAATGTGTCTTTTCCTCCTTCTTGCATTTTTTTTTTGTAGGAGGAAAAGGTAAGTACATGAAAACTCCTATTTTGTTTCTTTTGTGTGAAAATATTTTTGTAAGCACATGATTCACTCCATTTTTTTTTCTCTTCATCCTGACAAGATAGATAATTAAAGTATAGGACGAAATTTCAGTCCTGATAATATAGACAAGTAAAATATAGGACGAAATTGTAATTTTCAATAGTTGCTCCACGTTCAATTTCAAATGGTTACCACAAACAAAAAAGGAAAAAAATTATATCTGGGTACCAAAGAAAAAATATAATAAATAGGCTCAAAGGGGGCAACTAATGAATAATTTCAACAAATAACTCTGAGGCCAGAAAAATCCTAAATCCCCAAATCTTTTTACATGATGCAAATCAATTTTCGCCTTGAAACGGTCAAAAGACAAATTCTAGAATGTAGCAAATTGGGAAACACACTCATAGAAAGAAAAGGGGTAAAAATTCATGATTTAGTATCAATCCCCTTATGAAGGCTCAGATCTCACAGTTACAATTAAGCACAAGTCTGTCAAGTAATTTAATTATGGGATCCCCTAAAGGCATAAACTCTATTTTTAAAAAAAAATTAAGCACTATTCATTCAAAAACAAGCCAGAAAAAATGCTATCAGCATATATAGTGAGTATGTGCATTAATAGAGATATAGTGACAATATAAACTATCTTCCCCCACACTAGCATGGAGCATGGTCCTCAATGCAAAATAATCAAATAGAAATAAAAATAAATAAATAGAGAGAGTAAGAGAGACTTCCCTGAGAGAGCTTGTAGTTGGAGCTTATTCCTAAATTCAAAACAAAACAAAATCAAAATAAAAATAACTAAAAATAAAACACAGGTTGCCTCCTGCGAAACAATTGTTTAACGTCATGAGCCTGACGATAGTTGGTGCTCAATCAGATGGTTCTCCAAGAGCAAATTTTACATCTAATCCAGTGCACCTTTTTAGTTTTCAAACCATGAGTTGACATTATTCTTTCTTTTTCCACGTGGTGGGTGAACTTCAAAGGATTGTGGAATTTTTATTTTATCTCCATCCACCACTATGCTAAGATCCTGCAAAATAAGAATTTTTTCCAAAAGGTCCTGCATCTTTAAATCACTGAAAATATTAGTTTCAACCACATCATCAAAAGAAGGAGGAGTAAAAGAAGAGAATTTCATTGGAATTTAATGCTTTAATAACATCATCTTCTTTACCACTCCTTAAAGTTACCTTTCCTTTATAAACCTCAATCACAGCATCACCAATGGTTAAAACAATTTGCCCAAAAATTGGGGCTTTTTCCTCTTTCTCCAAATTATGAAATGGGTCTTTCTCATTCTCCTTACAAATGCTCTCATCAATGAAATCTGTTGTTTCAATTTGACACCCTTCATTAGGAGTTTTAATTTGACTCCCTTCAATAGGAGTCTCTTCATCTTTCTTGAGAGCTTCTTCCTCTAAATTATATTCCATGGAGAACTCTTCATCACTACTAAGAATATTATCTTTGTATTGCTCTGTTTGTGAATCAGGAATTTCTTGGGCCTCTTGAGATAATAAAGCAATGATACTTGACAGTTGATCACTCATGACTCCAAGTTGGTTCTCCATGCTATCAAGTCTTTCATTTGTCTGCTCCATATTTTTCTCACATCTATCAAGTCTTTCATTTGCTTGCTCCATTAAATTGGGCAAGACCTCATTGGTATCTAGTTTTTCCTCCTCTTACCCAAAACTTGTAGTTGCTCCTGATTATCCCAATTGAAGAAATAAGGAGGTGGCTCATAGTCATCCCAATAGTCTGAATAAGGCTCATAAGGAGGAGGAGAAAATGGGATTTGGCGTTGAGGCATATACCAAAATAACTTCTCTAAATTCCTTTTCGCCTCTGCCTCTCTAATATAATCTCCAGGAGTTTTAACCATGGTTTAGGCGTTCTTTCTGCAACACAAGGTGAACTGCAAGGATCTCTTGGAAAAGTATTAGCAATTTTTTTTTGTATTTTTTAATAAGATAAATAAAAAAACAAAGTTAAAATAAAAACATAAAAAAATGTCTAAAGCAAAAAAAATCTTTTTCGTTTAATATTGTTAAATTAATCCCCGGCAACGGCGCCAAGAACTTGTTGCGTTAAAAACACACTTAGAGCAAGTGTACTCTTTCGCAGAAGTAGTATAAAAGAATATCGTATCCACGGAGATTAATTAACAAGTACTAAACTACTTAAAATTATTTATTGTTTAGACGAGTGAATAATTGAGTTGTAATTGAAACAATGAAATAAAAAGTAAACAATTAACAAATAATAAAATGCAAGATTTAATAGATGGAGAGAGAGGTCTAGGGTCGCGGTTTCATTTGCAAGCTTCGATTCCCCTATGTCTAATTCTACCTGAATTCCCTTATTTTATTCAATTACCAATCCCTTTACTAAAGCTACTAATCCGTTTGGTCATTCGCGATTAATATTCTTTTTCCTAAATTAACCCTAGTTTGGTCATGCTAGAATTTAAATTTAAGAAAAGCATTAAGCACAAAAAGGTTGAATGATTGGAAGACTAAATTAAAGTTTGGTCATGCATTAATTATAGCCCCAATTATCCTATAGGTCCACCAACTAATTGCAGTACGGTCGCTGATCAACTAATTGATTATTAACATGAAAAGGGTAGCTAATCCTAATTATGTGATAAAAACAATAGAATATATTAATTGAAATAAAAACAGGAATTCAAATAAGAAATTAGAACATAAAGAGGTTTCTAAAAATGCAAGATCCACCTAAGACCCTAGACGAGGACTTAGGTGTCCATAATAATAAAGAGCAATAAAAGAAAAATAAGGTTCACGAATTACAGAAATAAGAATAACCCGGAAATAGAGAAAGTCTTAATCTTTGTCTTCAATCTCCTTCTTTTACTCCAAAGCTCTTTCACGGTGCCGAAAAACTCTTCTCTCCCTCCGTAACGTTTGTGTAACTATTGTTTGTTTATGTGGTGTGTGGCTCTCCCATTCACAAGTGAAGCTCTCCTTTTATATTAGTTCCTTTTCTTTCTCTCCAAGCAAAGGATCAAGTCAAGATTGCTTCCACTTTTAATTGCAAGATATGCCAATCCCTAAATATTAGGATTTAGATCCTTCCTAAATATGTGTTGCTTGCTCTCCACTCCATGCCTCTTTCTTTCTCTCCAAGTCACATGTGCATCACTTTTAATTGAAATCTCCAAGAGGATCTTCTTCTTTTTATCACTGTGGGCCTTCTTGCATTAATGGGCTTTGGGTTTGTTTTCTTTTATTTGTTAGTCTTTCTTCTAATTTCAGCCCATATTTGTGTCATTTTTCTTTTTCTACCTTTCTGCAAATATAGAGTAATTTAAGTTAATTATTTATTTAATCAATAATAATTACTCTAAAAATGACTCAAAAACATCTCTAAAAAATGCACTAAATTAGAGTTTATCAGTGTGGGTGCAAAGCTGTGGATTATTGCTCTAAGAGACCAGTTTGTTGTGGTTGCAGCTAAGGCATAGTGGAGCAGCAAGAGCAGCTATATGGATGTGCTGAGATGTTTTTGCCCTAAATATGAAAAGCCAATGGACAAGGGTAAATGAATTTGAGCTTCACTCTCAAAATGGAGCAAGGCCAGCAACAACAAACAGCAGCGCATGCTGCTCTCTCTTTTTTTATATTTTTGTTTTAAAATTTTGTACTTTTCTTGCTTTTGGTTTTTTGTCTACATGTGTAGCAAAAATTGTAACTTTGATATGTTTTTTTTGTAATAAAAGGGCAGTTTGACTAATCAACTTAAATTGCATATCTCCTTTTATTTATAACAAAAATAATGATGATAACTTAAACTAATAAATATAATGATAACAATAAAGTAATGAGTACCAAAATAGACACGCGTGCGCAACGAAAATAAAAACAGGTACATGATTAGAAACGACATGTGCGTGCAACGAGAATAAAAGTCGCAAGTTCGTTAACGAACGCGAATTGACACGTGTTAACGATTAAAACCTCAAAATGCACAATAAGTAATATTTTTGATTTTTTTCTAAGAGAATTTAAAATTAGCCTGACAAAATTAGGGTATAACACAATGGAACCGACATGAAGTCAACGTTGATGATGTTTTTCATATCATATAGCGCTAAATGTGATAAATGATAGTGAGGATCATGAACCAAAATCAATTAAAGATTGCAGACAAAGTGAGAATTGGCCAAAATGGAAAGATGCAATTGAAGCAGAATTAACTGGCTTTACAAGCGAAATATTTTTGGACCTGTGGTCCGAACACCTGAGGGTGTCAAACCAGTTGGATACAAATGGGTCTTTGTGCGAAAACGGAATGAGAATGGAAATTGCAAGATACAAAGCTCGACTTGTTGCTCAAGGGTTTTCACAAAGACCTGGAATTGATTTTGATGAAACATATTCCCCTATAGTGGATGCAAGTACTTTTCGGTACTTAATTAGTCTTTTAGCACATGAAAGGCTTAATTTGTCACAGCCTATTTATATGGCTCACTTGATAGTGATATTTACATGAAGCTCCCTGAAGGGTTTAACTTGCCTGAGGCACATAGCCCTGGATCTCGAGAGGACTACTCCATCAAATTGAATAAGTCTCTATACGGGCTAAAACAATCTGGACGCATGTGGTATAATCGCCTCAGTGAATATTTGCTAAAGGAGGGATATACAAATGACCCAATTTGTCCATGTATTTTTATAAAAAGATTTGGAAAAGAATTTGCTATAATTGCTGTCTATGTTGATGACATAAACATATTGAAACTCCTGAAGAGCTTCCAAAAGCTATAGATTGCTTAAAGAAAGAGTTTGAGATGAAGGATTTGGGAAAGACAAAGTTTTGTCTAGGACTACAAATTGAGCATTTGAAAAATGGAATTTTTGTGCATCAAGAGGCTTATATAGCAAAAGTATTAAACCGTTTCTACATGGACAAATCTCACCCGTTGTCTACTCCAATGGTTGTTAGATCACTAGATGTGGAGAAAGATCCATTTAGACCTCGAGAAGAGGGTGAAGAACCACTTGGTCCTGAAGTACCATATCTAAGTGCAATTGGGGCACTAATGTACCTTGCTAATTATTTGCGTCCTGATATCTCATTTTCTGTTAATCTATTAGCAAGATATAGTTCTTCACCTACACGAAGACATTGGAACGGGGTCAAACATATACTTCGTTACCTTAGGGGTACAATGAATATGGGCTTGTTTTATTCCAAAGTACCCAAATTAGAATTAATAGGTTATGCAGATGCAGGTTATTTGTCTGATCCACATAATGGTAGATCACAAACAGGATACTTGTTTACTTGCGGTGGTACAACAATTTCATGGAGATCTGTAAAACAGACCATAACAGAACCATCATCAAATCATGCAGAACTTTTAGCACTACATGAAGCAAGTCGGGAATGCATTTGGTTAAGATCTCTGATTCAACACATACAAGAGACTTGTGGTTTGTCTTCCGGAAGAATAGATGCAACAACAATCTATGAAGATAATACTGCATGCATTGCTCAGTTGAAAGAGAGTTACATTAAAGGAGATCGAACAAAACATATTTCTCCAAAATTCTTCTTCACTCATGATCTTCAGAAGAATGGTGATATAAGCATTCAACAAATTCGTTCATGTCATGATAATCTTGCAGACCTTCTCACAAAATCGCTCCCAAGCAAAGTTTTTGAACGACTGGTACAAAAGATTGGTCTTCGCCGTCTCAAAAATGATTGTCTGGATGAGGGGGAGAAATAAATAAATTTTGTAAAAGGATATTGTACTCTTTTTCCTTCACTAGATTTTTTTCCCACTGGGTTTTTTCTAGTAAAGTTTTAATGAGGCATATCCTCAATGGACATCCAAGGGGGAGTGTTATGAAAATTATTGGATATTGGATGTCCATTTCTCTTCTCCGATCATCTCCTTTACTATCCTTGTATAGTGGTCTTTATGTTGACTACCCACTTGCCAATCCCCACCCTATAAATAGGGCTCACTCTCATATGTAAAGATACACTTGAAAAGAAATACAAAGACTTATATCTTCTCTCCTCTCATTCTCTTGTTCTTGTTTTGATAAAGTCTTGCTTATTTTATAACACAGACACACACACACACACACACACACACACACACACAGATATATATTCTTTAAGGGACCAAACTGACAGTAAGTGACATCTTTCAAGGACTAATAGTTGTTATGCATGAAGTGATGCCAGATGCACCTCATAGATACCGTGTTATGCATTTGTGGAGGAATTTAATTAAGCAATGGAAAGACTTGAAATTGAGAAGTGTAGTGTTTCAATGTGCAAGGGCAACAACACCTACCCAATTCAATGCTGTCATGGACATGTTGAAGGTGAAAAATGAGATGGCTTCGAGTTATTTAGCTACGTGGCCTAAGAAAGCTTGGACCAAAGCACATTTTAACACTGGTCGTGACATACTTCTTACACAACCACAAAAGAGAATAACTTGTGATGAAGCTCTAGATGGAGATGAAGATGCATTTCTCCTCTGTGACAACATTGTGGATAGTGATAGAGAAAGAAATGGTGTGATGATGGAGGAGGAGAAAATAGGGTTATGGTTTTTGGTTCAGAAATTGGGAAATTGAAAGATAAAAAGGGAGAAGTGTTTTTGTTTTTACTTTCAATTTCGTCCCTCCCTACATGGCACTCCAAATGTTTGAATTCCCACTCAAACAGGGCCGCATAAGCAAACAAATGTGGCATTAAACGTGTCACACTTGCAACATTAACGGAGTTAAGGACAAATGTTAATGTCAGGGACTAACGTGAAAGACGGAAGAAACAGTTGGTGTTTTTTTGCATTTTTGTTCAAATAAGGGACCAAATTGACAGTGAAGAACACTTTGAGGGATCAAAGTGGTTGTTTACCCTTTGCTTTAAAGAGTGCATAATGTTCCACCTTTTTTAACTGAAAACCTTTCTCTCTTGCTCTTTGGTTCTCACCTTTTTCTCTAGCATCTTTTTTAGTTTTACAAAATCCTTTTTCTCTGGTATTAGTTCCAAGTTCATTTTGCGTGTGTTTATATTTTTAGGATCTCTTTGTCCCTCTCTTTCTCTTTGTTCCTTTGGGTTTTCAACTGTCAATGGTATCATTTTTTTTGTTTCCATTATTGATATATTTTGTGTTTCCATTATATTGTTAGTTCTAAGTTGGAGAAAGTGAAATAGTGGGTGGTAATGGCGGTGCAGCTCATGAGACAGTATTGCTAAGTAGGGTGTCAATTTAGTCCATTTATCCATTATCCATTTCATTCATCATTAAGAATATCCATCCAATCCATCTATTATGGAAAAACAAAGTTAATGGATTGGATCTATTCCATCCATTTAATTTATTAGATGGTTTTGGTCCATCTACTTTTTTTTTCCAAGTCCAATGTACTATTAGAAAAAATTAAAAAAAGTCCATTGGATCTAAAATAATATTTTCAATTAAATTAAACTTTAAAAAAGTAAAACACTAAAATAAACTAAAACACTATATATTATGGTAAAACAAATATGTATAAATATTAATAATATAAATATGCATATACATATACATACATACATATATATATATATATATATGAATTAATATTAATATATATGTATATAAATATATAAATATAAATATATAGGTATAAATATTAGTGTATATATATATATACATATATATATATATATATAACACCCACTGGAGCTCCCACTATTATATAACACCCACTGGAGCTCCGCCATACTCCGCCGATGTACCACCGCCGGTCACCATAGTTTAGCCGTACTCTATCGTTGGATCATCGTTGGTCGCCGGAACTCTGCCGTCGGAGATCCGCCGTACCAGCCACCGAAGCTCCATCGTGTCGACCGTCGGCCGCCGTTGCCACCACCACCATATAAACTAACATTTATATATTTATATATATAAATATAATTATATATATTTATAAATATAGAATAAAAAATAATCATTTTTGACAAGGAAAAAATTAAAATTCAAATATTAATGGTACAACGCCAACAGCCGAAAACCCAAAGGAACAAAGAGAAAAAGAAAGACGAATAGACCCTCAAAATATAAACACACAAACAATGAGTTTCAATTTGAATATTGAGGGTCTATTGAGTTTTGTGTGTGTCCTCTTTGGCCACGAATATTGAGTTTCAATTTGAATATTAAATAGGGTTGTTTTTTTTACCCGCATTCTTTCAAAAAAATTTAAAGATGAAAATACGCCTGGTAACTTTTGCCTTAAACAGATTTACATAATAGACAAATAAATCCGCTTCCCAAAATAACAAAACGGATCTACGTAGATCCGATTAGATTAAAAAATTATCAATTGGATTTACGTAACTTTTGGTAGATTCGATTCCTTAAAAATTAAAGGCGGATGTATTTATATGCGAGATACATCTGATTTGTTAAATTGTGAAAGCGGATTTACATTATTAGGGGGGTAAATCCGCTTTAATAGAATTGAAAGCAGATTTACCTATCAGGGGGTAAATCCGCTTTGTTAAATGCAAAAGCGGATTTACCCCCTAATAGGTAAATTCGCTTTGTACTAAATTCGACGGGTAGGATTTCACTACCAATGTTGATCAACGCTGTAGATTACACCGACAATATCAACGATGAATAATCATTGATGAATTCTATAAATATCCACTCCCACCCTCATTCTTTTCACACACAAATTTCACTCTCACTTACTTATTTCACACATCCTTACCCATCCAGAATGCAGATCTGCCTCACTCAACGCTCAGACGACAATAGGCTTTGCTGTATACATCATCGGGGCAAAATCACCATGAGAGAAGATGGTGTCCACTTCTGGAGTCTGAAATCGGTGTTATGCAAAATCTACCGCGACATGGGGTTCGAAGGTTTGAAGGATAAACTGTTGTCCAAAACTCACGTGACTGGTGACGACCGTGACGTCACTAGTATCGTTTATCGCAAATCTGCTCTTGGAGACGATGGCAGCATATCCTTCTCATGCATGACAATCAAGACCGACGAAGACGTGGCGAACATGTTCAACATCCATGACCCGCTTCAGGGGTATAAGCCGTTGGAGCTATACGTGGAAACACAACGGAGCGTGAATGAGATTTTACGTCGTCTGCGAGGACTAGAATATTAGGAAAATGTATCTGTCTATTGTTATTGTAGTTGGTTATGCTTTACCTTTTATGTTACTTGTTATTATCGCATCAATGAAATCAAATTTTTAATTAAACTAGTCAAATATAATAACACAATAAATACTAATAATTAATCAAGTGCTACAAAATAGTTCGAACAGACATACAAAAGTACAAACATACAATCCCACAAATCACTAACGCTCACGCCTCTCTATCATCTCCAGCATCTGCATGTATCAAGCGTACACCCGACCCTCGCGAGGAATCTATCTGCTCTCAAGCCCCCACCTCAACTGCTCCTCCACAATGTCTAATAACTATGCATGTCCCCTCACAGGTAGTGCTGGTGCTACTGGTGGTGGTGGTGGTGCAACCGATAAGAGTCTAGGAAGTGATACTCTCACGTACCGCTCTAAGTAACCGGGTTGAACCTGACCCAACTCTGCTGTAGGATAAGTATTCGCCAACACCTTCTGGACTCTCGGAGTATAATGGGCAATCCCCATGATGTAATCCCTCGGGCTAAGACGACCTGTAAGAGGGGCACGTGGGATGACCTGAACGTACCCAAACTGCTTGAGGCACCTATCCACCGGCACCATCTGCGGTGATGTCCTGCAGTAATAGCAGCCATTTTGCCTTAGACCTGTCTCCAGTCTTGACAGTGAAAATATTCATCCCTATAATCAGCAGGATCATCGCCCTGATAGTAGTGGTCATGTCATCCTGCATCGAGCCCAGACTAACTCTCTCCTGCAGCCAGCTAAACCGGTAAAATGGACCGGAAGAAGCTCGACACTCCGCAGTAGCCTCATCTGGTGAGACCCCAAGATACGCCACAGCTAGCTGGATGGCCTGATCAGTAGTAACCGAATGTGGTGGAGCTCTGTAGTATCTGCCATAAAGTGGAAGATGTAACAAACATGACACGTCATCCAAAGTAATTGTCATTTCACCAAATGGTAAGTGAAATGACGATGTCTCTGGGTGCCATCTCTCAATAAAAGCAGACATCAGCTCATGGTCTGATTTTAAAATTTCAACTTTCAACTTACGCTCATATATCTGAATTTAAAATTTTAAACAAAATAAGGCTATGTAAAGCTATAATTTGAAATTACAAGGCTATGTAAAGCTATAATTTGAAATAATAAGACAATGTAAATAAATATATTAAATTATTTTTACCTGGTCTCTCAGTATGCGGAAAACTACTTGAGCTGATAGGCTAGTGAAGAGAGAACCCTGCTCCTGCTGGGGCTCCTCGTGCTGATGATGTTGCTTGAGACGACCCTCGTCCTCATCATAGTAACCTTTAACACTTAATCTCTTAACCTCAAAAACGGATAAATTTAAAACTTAAAATGTATATGACTGAATATGCATTACATAGATAAAGACATAATATTAATAGTTTTACAAAACATATGGCTATACTAAAGCCAGTCAAAACATATATCAAAACAATAATACAAAACAAAGTCAGCTAACTTAACGAGACTGAAAAGACTGACACACTGGCTAAACAAAACTCAGGTCCTCATAATGAGACACCTGTCTGCTCCATCATATCGCACCGGCATCCTCATTGCCTTCGACGTCCATCGTGGAGGAAGAGTATCTCCTTCTACTGCAAGCGGCTCCTCAACGGGATCTAAGCGATACAAATAAACAATACAAGAGAAAACACACAGGGCTAAGATACATGTATAAGTCAGAAAATTAGGAAGATAAGGTAAAGCTTAATTTAAACATGTTACAAGTGCATTAATTCATATTATTTCTTATCTTTCATCCTTTATTAGTATCTTATTTCTTACACTTCATCTATGAGAATCTGACATTACTATATGCTGACTCTGGCCATATCCTGATGCCACAACGTTCCTACATCCGTGCAGAACGCCATCCGACTGTCACCATGGAGTCCAGATGTTATAAGTCTTTCCCTATCGGAAACAAATCAGAGTAATCTATACATATCATTACTCCATCTAGCCGGCATAAATATCAATATGACCTACTAAGGACCCCGACCCGGTACTTGACCTCGTGTGTCCCATACCACACGGTTGTGGACTTATAACACAGATGCAATCTATATGATTCTGTTTGATTATTCCTTAACCCGTATACCTTACTCATTTTGCTGATCAGTACCTCGTACTATCACTTGCACTAAGGTTAAGTATTAATTCCACTTTAGATCTCTTTATGACTCTTAGTTTATTATGCACACCTAGGTTCATTATGAAATCTTAACTTCATTACCATTATTACATAAAATCATGCTTCTCAAACTTAACTATATCAATAAGATATTTCAACAATTTCAAATAGTCACGAATAGTACATAAGCAGTTCATAACAATCAAAGCAATCAATCACAATATCTCAAGCAATCAGTCAATCACTAAATCAATCAAATAAAAATATAGAAGTTTCCTATGCGTTAACCGGTCATCGACGGCCTAAACTTCATTCAACCTTAACTCCGAAGAGTAGTCGAATGATCTTTAGGTATCGCTGACTATTTAACTCTAGTAGAGCTTGGGTCACTCTACACATATTTAAATTAAAACTTTACGCTAACCGTCCTGACGAATACGGTATCTTACCCCCACCTGAACTATAGCACGAACGTAACGACTTCTCTGCTAACGCCAACAGATGCTTAAGCACTAACACGACAACGAATACAATGATACGATCGAAGTATGGTATTGTTGAGTAGCTAGAAAAATAGAAGGTTTTTATGAAAAATAAACCAAAAAATGTTGAAGGACTTGTGTTTCTCTTGTAAGTGGCTGCGAGAGTTTTTGAAGAGAAAGGGTTTGGCCTAACTTTGATATATTTTCACTTGATGAGATGAAATGAGAGATTTGCTTCCCTATTTATAGCACAAAACCACCGCCATGTTCCCTCATGCCAAGCATGAGGTGTTAAATCACTTTTTTGTTGGCAACTAACTCTTTTCATGGTGACTCACTAATATATTTGCTTAGATGTTGTCATCCCATTAATCCAACGAAAAAGGAAGAAAGGAGGAGGTGTCTTATTATCATTTTACTTATCTATCAATACTTATCCATGAAGAAACAATTATATGCAAGCACCTAAGTGGCTCATTCTAATAAGTCCAACACACAAATTTGTAATCATGAGGTGTTAAAATAAAGGTTTGAAGGAGTGACTCATTAAAACAACACTTAGGTGGCTCAATCTAGTAAATCCACCACATGGAGATGGTAAGATGGAGGTGTTTGCACCATGTCAAATTACTTCATGTTGAAGGATTTTGTAGATGCCAAACAAACTCAAAGCAAGCCTCGTTGCTCTCTTTAGTGTATATATTGTTTCTTTTATATCAAAGTAGCATATAGATAAGAATATAAAAAAGGCTAATGATAATATTATATAAGTTGAAACTTTCATCGGATAAAAATAATATAAAAATAGGCTTAATAATAATAATAATAATAATAACTATATTTTCAAAAACAATAGTAATAACTATACTTTCTTTTTGGAGTCCTAAAACACCCAATTAAAATAAAATAATTTCTAAAGCATCTCCTAATAATTATTTATAAAAAGTGGGGTGTTACATTACCACCCCCCTTAAAGAAATTTCTTCCCAAAAATTTATCATACCTGTAAAAAGATGTGGATATTGTTGACGGATATCCTCCTCTCGCTCCCAAGTGGTATCTCCTGTGACATTATCCCAGATTACCCTTACAAATGGAATGTGTTTCCCACGTAGTTCTTTAACTTTACGGTCCACAATTCGTACAGGTAAAGCCTCGTATTCAAGATTATCTCTCAGCTGTATCGACTCAGGCTCAATTACATGCGATGGATCAGGATAATACTTACGAAGCTGTGAGACATGGAAGACATCATGGAGATTTGATAAACTAGGTGGCAAGGCAATATGATAGGCTACTGGACCAATTCGACGAAGAATTTGAAATGGGCCAATAAACCTAGGAGTAAGCTTTCTAGTCTTTATTGCACGACCAACGCCAGTCTTGGAATTCTAAAGGTCTCCTTCTCTTGTTACTATAACTTCTTTGCCTATCTTGTGCAATTTTCATCTTTTCCCTAATAAGCTTAACTTGTTCTGTAGTTTGTTGCACAAAATCTGACCCAAGAATCTGAGTATCTCCTACTTCAAACCAACACAATGGTGTTCTACACTTTCTTCCATACAATGCTTCATAAGGTGCCATTCCTATGCTAGGGTGGAAACTGTTATTATAGGTAAACTCAATCAAAGGAAGAAAATCATCCCAACTACCTGTGTGCTCCAACACACAAGCTCTTAGAAGATCCTCTAGCGATTGAATCGTCCTTTCAAACTGACCATCCGTCTGTGGATGATAAGCTGAACTCATTCTTAACTTAGTTCCCATTTCTTTGTGTAACTGCTGCCAAAACTTTGAGGTGAATCTAGTGTCTCTATCACTGATAATACTAGCAGGCACTTCATGTAATCTCACTATATCCCTAACATAGATTTGTGCTAATCTCTCCAGACTGAAATTCTGATTGATTGGAATAAAATGAGCACTCTTAGTTAACCTATCAATGATAACCCAAATAGTATCAAATTTCTTCTGAGTTATAGGTAAACCTACAACAAAATCCATAGCAATGCTATCCCATTTCCATTCTGGAATATCTAAGGACTGTAGCATCCCCGCTGGTTTCTGATGTTCAATTTTAGCCTTCTGACAAACTAGGCAAGATCACACATACTCCGCTATTTCCTTTTTCATGCCAGGCCACCAAAACATCTTTTTCAAATCTTGATACATCTTAGTAGCACCTGGATGAAAACTCAACTTACTTTTATGACCTTGTTCAAGAAACATCTTCCGGATACCTTTATCATTAGGAATACAAACTCTATCACCAAACCTAAGCACTCCACTTGTATCAATCCTGAAATCTGACTCTTGTCCTTCTCCTATTCTCGTTCTCAATTCTTGCAGATATTCATCTTCCAATTGCTTCTCCAGCACTATCCCGAGAAAATCACTAGACACTGTAGTCCTGCCTAAGTGAATTCTGCCCTTTGCTACGTTCATGTTCAAACTCAGATTTCTAAACTCTTCTATCAATTCAAATTCTTTCACCATCATTGCTAACATGTGCAATGTTTTCCTACTCAATGCATCAGCGACTACATTTGCCTTTCCTGGATGATACTGTAAATCAAAATCATAATCTTTTAAGAACTCCATCCATCTCCGTTGCCTCATGTTTAACTCCTTCTGGTCAAGCAGATACTTCAAACTCTTGTGGTCACTGAACACAGTGAATCGAGCTCCATAGAGATAATGTCTCCAAATTTTTAATGTAAAGACTATAGAAGCCAATTCTAAGTCATGAGTGGGGTAATTCCTCTCATGAACTTTTAACTGTCTTGAAGCATAAGCGACCGCCTTCTTTTCTTGCATCAATACACAGCCTAATCCTTGATAAGACGCATTACAATATACTTCAAATTGACCTAAAGGGTCTGGCAAAACCAACACTGGTGAGTTAGTCAATCTTCTCTTCAATTCCAGGAAACTAGCCTCACACTCCTCTGTCCATTCGAAGGTCTTACCCTTCCTCGTTAATTGCGTCATAGGCAACGCAATCTTCGAGAAACCTTCTATGAACCTCCTGTAATATCCTGCAAGCCCTTGGAAACTACGAACTTCTCCCACACTCCGTGGACTTTCCCATTTTAACACTGCATCGACTTTAGAAGGATCAACAGCAATCCCTTCCCTATTGATTACATGCCCTAAGAACTGAACTTCTTCCAACCAGAACTCACATTTAGACAACTTCGCATAAAGTTGTCGATCCTTCAAGATTTGCAACACTATTCTCAAATGTTCTTCATGTTCTTCTTTACTGGAAGAGTAAATGAGAATATCATCTATGAACACCACCACAAACCGATCAAGGTAAGGTCTAAAGATCCTATTCATATAATCCATAAATACGGGCGGTGCATTAGTCACACCAAAAGGCATAACCAAATACTCATAATGGCCATATCTGGATCTAAAAGCTGTTTTCCGGATGTCTTCCTTCTTAACTCTAATTTGATGATAACCAGATCTTAAATCAATCTTTGAAAAGATTGAAGCTCCTTTCAACTGGTCCATTAGGTCATCTATTCTAGGCAAAGGGTATTTATTCTTCACTGTCACTTTGTTCAACTGACGATAATCCACACACAACCTAGAAGATCCATCTTTCTTCTTAACAAATAAGATCGGAGCTCCCCAAGGTGAAACACTAGGCCTAATAAACTCTTTACTTAACAAATCATCTAACTGTTTCTTCAACTCAGCGAGTTCAACTGGTGACATCCTATAAGGAGATATAGAAATAGGTCTTGTACTTGGAACCAAGTCAATAGCAAACTCAACCTCCCTCTCTGGTGGTAATCCCGGAACATCTTCAGGAAAAACTTCTGGAAAATCTCTCACGATAGGTAAAACATCAATACCAGGAAAATCCTTTACTTCCATAGAGCATAACATCATGTATTTTTGAGTTAAACCACTTTGTTTAACTGTACCCTCAATGGTTGGCAAAAGACTAGTAGGCTCAGAAAAAGATAAAGTCTTCCTAGTACACTCTAGATTAACATGGTTAGCCGAAAGCCGGTCCATGCCTAATATAATATCTAAATCTTGAAGAGGAAGAATAATAAGATCTACAAGGAATTGTTTATTCTCTATGGTGATGGGACATTTCAAACAAACAGAATGGGTTACAAGTGGTTTATTAGTAGGAGTAGAAACTATCAGTTGACATGGCAACTTAGACACAGGTAAACACAAATGATCCACACATGCATTTGAAATAAAAGAATGGGAAATCGAATCTGGCCATCGATCCTAGTATGTGCCACTAAAAAAACAAATAAATTAACAAAAACAAAAACAAAAATTGGATCTACCTAGATCCTATGCGAAATCGAATCTAGGCAGATCCTAGGGGATATCAGATTTACATAGATTCGACCTACTGTTTGGGATTTCTATAAAATATGAGGGAAAATCGGATGTAGGTAGATCCTATGGGGTGAAAATGAAGAAAATCGGATCTAGGTAGATCCTAGGTAAATTCGATTGGCAAATATGGGGGGAAATCGGATGTAGGTAGATCTGATTGACTGGAAAAAATTTCGCTCTCTCACAGTAAAATAGATGTAAGTGAAAAAGGATAAATGTTTTGTAAATTTGTAAAATTATCAAGGGTATTTTCGTCCTTTCTCTGGGTCCGTGGGGGTATGGTTGAAAGGGTGGGAGAACAAAAAAAACCCTATTAAATATACTGTTACGGATTGGACCCAATCCACAAATAGTGAGGCCCATAAACAAAAACAGATCCATTAATCAATGGCCAAGATCTAAATATCGGACGGTCCCGATCAATTAGGTCAAACACCACTTTGACTCTATAAATAAGCATTCAATGCAAACATGAAAGGTATGATGTCTTACCCATATTCTCATCTGTACTTGACTAGCTTCCTGACTTGAGCATCAAAGTGTCTTTGCAGATATCATATCACACACCCTCATCTCGGATCGGAACATTGTTGATGAAGGCCTATAACTACCAACTATCTCGAAAGATCTGCAAGGTCGGAGATACGGTAGAGAATATATACTTAACTTACTACATTGATATAATTTTTATACCATAACATACCATTTATACAAATATGGTCTCGAAAACACCTATTACAAATTTACTTTTTTATTAATTTGAGCACCACACAACCGAATGCACTGAATCCAAATCCAGGAAACCACTGTCTTCAACTTATGGATAAAAAGGTTCCTACAAAACACATTTAATAGGAGCCTCTTTATCTACTTTTTTTATGTCCTTATCATTGAGTCCGGAGGTAGTAGAAGATTAAGTGGAGTTTTTATTTATTTTTGAGGGTGTGTAAGTGCATACCATTTTACCATCATGCCCGCCCTTGGTTAATAGGTTCCACTAAGCTAATAGGACCCATGAATTTCAGTGAATCATTTTAGCAGGAGAGCCTTATAGTCAGTGTTACTATCACTCCACAAAATATTAATCAATGTAACTAACTTTAAGCAAGGGTGAGGCCTGGAACTAAGGGAAGTCCACTCACTAATTCACACAAGATCATGACAAGCCACTTTAGTGCACATACGTAAATACAATACACATTCTATGTAGAATTGACTCTTGTGGCTCAGAGTTGAATTGGCTAACGTAATTGTGTGGGTTCAATTGCAAAGCCAATGACCCATTTTTATTGCATGACTGAGGACGACAGTATATCAATAATGGCCACATTTTTGCAGAACAATCTATGATCCATCCGTGGATTCAAATTCAATCACTAAAGAGCACTATTGCTTTGTTATGCTGATGAAGAAGAAAAGATTGAACACAACCAAGCACAGAGCAATTGACTTGCATGGATAAAGACTATACATTTATTTTTCCTTTTGCCTTCAAAAGCATGATACTGATTATGATTCTTTTGGACTCAAATGATACTGATTATGATTGTCACTGCAGAATCTCAAATGATTTTGCGAAATGGAAATTCATTTTAAGTGCACCGGTCAACTTGATTAAATTTTGTAGTCTTTGCATACCTGAAGGGCCAAACCACGAGCAATTTTAAAGGAAAGAAATGTTTTTCATTTTTTGTCAAAAAAAAAAAAAGCTTTTCACTTCTTGAAGACGTGTGTGGAAGGGGTGGGAATAGGCTGGGCCGAGCTAGGTTTTGCATGGTCTGGGTCTGGCCTGCGTTGAAAGTGTTAGGCCTGAAGTCTGTCATAGGCTCATTTTTTAGGCCTGACCTGGCCTTATTGAAAGCCTGCTAAGGCCTGAAAGCCTGTTTAAAAGCCTATTCACCATTTTTTATAAAAAGCCTACGCCCTTTGACTAATGTATGCTTTTGTAAATAGACTAAGAAGCTAATATGGTTCTATTTTATATGACATCCAATTTAAATTATATTTTATATTATAACTTTAAATGTGTCAAAAAAATTGATGTATGTTGATATGTTTAAATTAATAGAAAATATTTGAAAATTTATGATTTAATATAATATACTAAATTTAATATAATAACAATAATATTAATAAAAGCATTTTTTATATTTACTTAAATAGGCCGGCCTAGTAGGCCTAAAAAGCTTTTTCGATGGCTTGTGGCCTGACTTTTTTAGCTAAATAGGCTTTTTAAAAAGCCTTAGCCTGGTCTATTTAAATAAAAATCTAGTCTGACCTGGACCTGACGTAGGGTGGGCCGTAGGCCCCTGTCGGACGGCCTGGCCTATTCCCATCTCTATGTGGAAGTACGTGGAACATTTGTTGTCGCTGCATGGTGTAGCGATTTGTAGTGTCGTTTGACCTAAAGAAATTTTTGTTTCCCAAGTTTAGATGTCTTTTTAGCTGCACTATGCAGTGGTAGTTGAGGATTCGAGTTTGTCCAATTCCATCTCGTAATCATAACACTGAGTTTGATCTCGCGAAGTATGTAACACATGTCACGTAGTAGGTTTTGAATTTTGTTATATAACTTGCCTCATACTTGTGGGGTATAATTTGTACAAGACTCATCCACTATGTTTCACCGTTTGTGGCGACAAAACTTGAAACATCTTCCTCTTCCACTTTCGTGTTTCATTTTCTTCCCCGCATGTTTCTTTTAAAATGCAAATTGAAATGGTTTCACATGTTTCGGGGCGGCTTCCTTCTCCATTCATATTTTTCCTTGGCACTCAACTTCAACGGAGAACTCAACTAGGTATTCAATACTTCGATAGCTTTTGGGAAGTGATTTTTCCCTTGAACTTCATCATCTTGTGATAGGTATCAGATTCATTCTTTGAAGTGCTCAACCGTGCATCTCACCTCATTCTCAATTATCATTTTTACATCAAACATTCATTCTTTGACACCCTACAAGAAAAGGTAAACGAATGGTGGTTTCTGGAGGCTTCTTAAGCATTCATATTTATATACGAAATTTGGCATAAAATGGTAGTTAATTAGATTCAGTGAACATAATCCACCATATGTATAATGGTGGTTTGGTGTTTGTGTATAGTAGTAGTTGAAGTTGCCCTTTTAAGACATGGATTTTTTTTTTTAAACTTTAGAGCGGAAAAAAGTCACCCGACTTTCTCTTTATCTCTCTCTTTACACATTTCTTTATCATAAAAAGGTCAACGATTCTCTCCATTTCTTAAAAACATGGAGATGTCCGCTACTAAAGTTTTGTGTATATAAATATGTAAATATTCCTTAAATATGTGACACGTAGAACTTGACAACAGACTCTGCCCTCATAAATACACTAAAGTCACCAAACTTTTTCCTCTCTAGAGTTAGAGGTTTCTTAATTACCGCTTTATCCCTAAAAAATTGGAATAGCATGGTTTTAGGGACGATCATAAAAAAGTTAGGTGACTTTAGTAATCAGATTATGATCATAAAAAAGTTCCATCAAATCTATACTAAAATTGGAATATTCTGATTCTGATCGTCACTACAGAATCTACACTAAAGTCACCTAACTTTTTCCTCTCTATACTGATTAACGCAACAATATAGAGAGGAAAAAGTTACTGCTTTCATGTAAGAACAAAACACTTTCATGCATCCTTTGCCCATCAATCATAATTGTTGAATTATTTTTATAAAAGGACTAAAAAAGTACTTTAAATAATACACAATTCAACCTCTTCTTATATATTATGGCACCTAGCTTCAAAAGGGGCGAGAGCACTAAGGAATCGACTTTGGCCTTTGGGAATTTTTTCTTTTATTATATATCTTTGCACGTCCAAAGTGAGCATAAAAGACATAACAACCTGGGGTAAAATGAATCTTGCAGAAAACTCACTTGAGACTCAAGCAAGGAAGGAACTAATCCGGGAGTTTTGTAAACTTTTATGCTTTTTCTTTTCTTATAACGAATGCCATTAATATTGTAGTGCTCTTGCTTTTATGAAGACAAAACTTGCACTCTAAGGGCTCACATGGCACGTGGAAAAAGTGCATAGTAATGTGTCAACAATAACAATCAGACAGACACAGTTTTTCATAGCGTATATACATATATATGGTTAGACGAGTTTTAATATGAGAGGGTGAGAGGATTAAATCTGGACCGTACGTATATAACAATACATGGGTGGTTGTAATTTATAAAATGTGGGTAATTATCACATTGACTTTTTGTTTTAATCTCAATCGCTAATCATTCAATCTATGGTTTCACTCCTCTCAGCCTCTCATAATAAAACTCTCACTTGATAAGTTCCATATATATATATATATATTATTGCTTTCATATTTATACTTAGTCCTCTAATCTTCTCAATATTTGTGTGGGTTAGAACTTTTGTAGGGTTAAATATGTTTGTAGTCCTTATAAAATTTGAGTTTTTTTGTTTTTACTCCCTGGACAATGCTGGGAAAGTTAAAATTCCATGTTAGTTTTGGTTTTATATTTTTTTTTTATGTAGACGAAGTGATGCATGAATCTCGTACAACTACGAAGTCCTGAATCGAAACCAGGTGATGATAATCAACTTAACAATTTCAGCATTTTTATTACGCAAACAATTTCAGCATTTTTATTGTTGATTTAGTGTTTTATATATTTTTGTTTTGATATTTTTCTTGAGTTATCGTGCTACTGGTGTGCAGTATCCACGACTTTACCGATTACTAATATTACATATTATATACTTGTTAAGTAATACTTCCTACATCAGATACATCAATTATTCAATAAACCTAAAACTGCAAAAAGGTTTTATAATAGGGATCGAATAATTAAAAATTAATGTATCTAGTAACAAAGTCCTTTAAAAACGTTTAGTCTCTCGACTTCCTCCTTCGGACAACTTTCTGAAGCTTAACATTGTCAATAGTAGCTTTGGTACCCAGGAGATCAGATTTTGGTGACATTCTTAAGAATTCTAACGACATATGGCTTTTAGATTTTTTTTGGTAACTGTGGTGTTACCCCTAATATTAATGTTGAGTTTGAAACTATTGTTAATTATTAATTAATGAATATGATTGTCAGACAACTTTGTCTTTAATGAGTGAGGGTGTCCCCCATACTCATTCATATGCTCATCTGGTCTGCTTCATTCGGGACATCAAGAACTACAATTTTTCTCTTTCATTCGCCCATATTCTACGGGAAGGAAATCAAGTTGTTGATTGGTTGACCAAATATAGAGCTTCCTCGAGTCCTGACACTATCTTATGGCGCCATTGTTCGGATGATTTATCTATATCACTTTTAATTGATGTTCTTTTAATTGATGTTATTGGAGCAACATATAGTCATATAGTAGAGAGTAGTTTATTTTATTGCCTTTATGTTCTTATTCATCACAAAATATTTAAATATATTTTTCTTGGCTACCTCCTCTATAATCCTATATAAGTTCAACGCAGATACTATTAATTTTCTTTTCATAATAGTTGTTAGGCTTAAATACAGTTTTGGTCCCCCAAGTTTCACCAACTCACGATTTTGATCCCTCAAGTTTTAATTTCACAAATTTGATCCCCCAAGTTTCACCAACTCACGAATTTGATCCCCCAAGTTTCACCAACTCACGAATTTGATCCCCCAAATTGGGGGATCAAATTCGTGAAATTAAAACTTGAGGGATCAAATTCGTGAGTTGGTGAAACTTGGGGGATCAAATTCGTGAAATTAAAACTTGAGGGATCAAATTCGTGAGTTGGTGAAACTTGGGGGATCAAATTCGTGAAATTAAAACTTGAGGGATCAAAATCGTGAGTTGGTGAAACTTGGGGGACCAAAACTATATTTAAGCCTAGTTATTATCTTTTTAATTTTTAATTTATTGTTTTTGACTTTGATTAATCCATTGTTCTTACTAAAACTTTTTGTAAACAAAAAAAAACAATTATTTAATTAATATAAAACAAATGAAATCTTACACTTGTACAACGTGGAATGGAAGCTTATTCTAAAGTTTTCACCAAACTACCAAAACCAACAACTGCTCTCTTTCTTTCTCCTTCCATTCCATTCCATGTGGCTTTCTCCTATAAGTTATTATAAAATAACTGTTGCTTAACGCTTCCCTCTCATAACCTCCACCTTACCTTTTCTATTTGCGTTTCTCAACCTCTTAAAATCACACAGATATTTTCCCCTTCTTTCTCTCTCTTACTCTCTCTCCCTCCGCTTTCATCAATGGACAGTCCTCATTCTCCTTCTTCCTGTTCTTCTTCTTCTTCGTCTAGCTATTCATGGGAAGGACACGCTGCCGACGCCGTTAATTTGGAAGCCGACGAGCCACGTACGCCGTTGGCTGTTCGGCGCGCTCTTCAGCTTCTTAACTCTGGTGAGCCGGAGTTGCGGATTCAAGCCGCTCGTGATATTCGACGACTTACAAAGACCTCACAGCGCTGTCGGCGCCAACTCTCTGAAGCTGTCGGCACACTCGTCTCTATGCTTCGAGTCGACTCGCCCGAGTCACATGAACCCGCTCTCCTTGCGTTGCTCAATCTCGCTGTCAAAGATGAAAAGTAAGTAATTACTTATTAAATATAATTTGATTTTGTTTTTATGGCCGTTAATTGGATTTTGTTTTGCATAATTTATTGGTAGCGAGCTTGTTTGTAATTTATTTTCTTTAGATTTTGTTGTTGTTTAGCGTGCTTTTGATTTGTGAGAATTTGTTAGATGTGCTTTTGATTTATTTATTTATATATTTTACAAAGTGCTTTTGATTTCTTAAACATGTGCGATGCCCTGAAGTCATGGAGTTGGAGATCCAATATATATAAAATTAAAATAAAATGCCAGTTTGAGATTTGATGTACAATGAGAAAACCTGGATCATAATTGTTTTAATCAAATAAATATTTTTTATTGAATATAATTATTTTTTTTTAACCATCCGTTAGGATTCTGTGTTCTAATGCTAATGAGCAAACAAGAAAATTGTTTAATATTAAATTTTTGTTAGTGATTAAAAATACTACTTCCAAGATCCTTTGTATACGAGGAGTATTAATTATTTAAGGTTTGGTGCTTCAAAAAAAACTTTAAACATGGACTGGCTATGTTGGTATACGATTTATAGGATTCTGTTCTTTATTGGTCCATTCATTTTCTTTTTCTTTCTTTGATTTGCATCTCATTGGTTGGTGGGAAAACATAGGAAATTTTGAGTTTTTTTGGGTGGTTGGATTTTCGTTTTGACAATCTACCTAGTAGACAGAGATGGGCGCGGGGAGGGGGTGGTTAATTACCATCTTTAGCAATTGGCATAAAATAAGAAAACTACTTTTTCAGGGCTTTGTTCAAATGCAATTTGGAAATTCCCATATTTTTATGATTCATTGACTTCTTCATAATAAAAGAGAAAATGAACCATAAGTGGGTGATTTCCTGTTATATTTTCCTATTTTTGTTTCTCCTAGTGGTGAGTATGATGATGTCATCTTAACATGACTACTAGAGTGTTAGTTAAGTTGCTTTATCAATGATCTTTGTTTCTAATAAGCTTGAATGCATGCATAGATAGCATACTATGTCATCAGAAAGAATTGGATGCTTTATTGTCAAAGCTTATCCAATTATTGGATGGTGGATTTCCTTTGGTTCCATGTTGCACTTTATTTTTTTAACTTTTGTTTCTTTTCCTTTTTCTCTTAGTATTACTTCTTCCTGAAGTAACCATTTATTGTTGCGGATCAAATCACACCTTCTAGCCAATTGAATAGTTGTAAATTTCCTTTAATTTGCTGTCGCTTCTATTTTGTAACAAAATATCTGCATAAAACAGCTAGTTAAAACCGTAGATTGTCTGCTATGTTTAGTACTAATTAGCAAACATGGAAAATATTAAATATTAAACAAATCAAAAAAGAGTTCAGCATTTTTTAATGAGTTTTTAGGACCTAGAAATGGTAGAATCCTAATTGTTATTATCTTATTTGACTTTCCCTTCCACACCTTCAAACTAGCCATTTAACTTCTGTTTACTACTGTAGTACTATGCATATTATTTTCTGGAAGTGGTTCAGATACCTGCATTCAAGGTAGTGTTCAACCACTGAATGTCTTTTTCCTAACCCTCTTCTCATTAAGGTAATGTGTGTCTGAGGGGGTGGAAAATGGGAAGGGCAAAAATTAAGAATGGACGTGAATACTAAGTGAGGTAGAAGGTATTAATTTCCACTCATGGTTGCTTGCTAGATGGTCAAGAATCACTTTCATGCTGTATTAGTGGTTAGAATTTGTGAGGTGGAAATGAGTTGTACGTTACCTTCAACCTCCCTACATTTTTGTTAAGACAAGCATTAATTGTGAAGTTGTTTTCATTCCAAATTTCATACCCTCTAATCTACTACCTATGCAAAAGATAGCATGGCCTAAATTTCTTGTTTTAGCATGTGTTTTAATACAAAAATTCTTGTCAGTCTAGATGATTTTGATTGATAATCTTCTGCCATAATTAAGTCATATTCATAATAACTGGTCTTATCTTGCAGGAATAAAATCAGTATTGTGCAGGCTGGAGCATTAGAACCAATAATTAGTTTCCTCAAATCACAAAATCCAAATATGCAAGAGTCTGCAACTGCATCTTTGCTGACATTATCTGCCTCTTCAACCAACAAACCAATTATCAGTGCTTGTGGCGCCATTCCTCTTCTTGTGGAGATTCTTAAACATGGAACCCCACAAGCCAAAGCTGATGCAGTGATGGCTCTTTCTAATTTATCAACACATCCTAACAATCTCAGCATCATTCTCGAAACAAATCCAATCCCTTTTATGGTTGATATTCTTAAAACATGTAAAAAGTCCTCAAAAACGGCTGAAAAATGTTGTTCTTTGATAGAATCCTTAGTGGATTATGATGAGGGCAGAACTGCTTTAACATCTGAGGAAGGTGGTATTCTTGCTGTTGTTGAGGTTCTTGAAAATGGTACCCTCCAAAGTAGGGAACATGCTGTTGGAGCATTATTGACAATGTGCGAAAGCAATCGATGTAAATACAGAGAACCAATTCTTAAAGAAGGTGTAATTCCAGGTCTTCTTGAGCTCACTGTTCAAGGAACACCCAAGTCTCAAACAAAAGCACGTACCCTTTTGCAGTTACTGAGAGAGTCTCCTTATCCAAGATCTGAAATTCAACCAGACACTCTTGAGAATATAGTATGCAATATCATATCTCAGATTGATGGTGATGATCAATCTGGTAAAGCAAAGAAGATGCTAGCTGAGATGGTTCAAGTTAGCATGGAACAGAGTTTGAGGCATTTACAACAAAGGGCTCTTGTTTGTACCCCAAGTGATCTTCCCATAGCTGGTTGTGCCGCTGAAGTTCCTTCTAAATAATGGGCTTGTGAGATAATTTTCCATACCAAAAAGGGAATAAAAATTTGATGAAGTATGCCAGTCCAGGCCATTGTGGAGGTATCGAGTGACTGGTAAATGTCAATAAACTAAGTTGTAAGACATAAAAGAGCATGGTTTTGTAGTTGGTTTGTAAAGAAACTGTTGTATAAAATGACATACAAGTTATAAAGGCTTGTTCAATTATTCTAGTCCTTCATTTTTGCAATGACTTAAGCAAGAACAAGTTCTACATGGTAGGACCGCATGCTCGATTTGTAGTTGTTCTGCAGTTTTGGACTTCGAACTTTTACTTGGTCATGCTCAATTTTCTTTTCTTGGGAGGTCTGCTGTTTTTGGGAAATATTTATTATTCTTAGAATAATTAAATTATTTTTAATTGATTAACCTGATATTTTTTTCTTATATTTGAAACTGATTATAAAAAATAAGATTTGAGTTGAATTGTTAATTCACTTTTATTCATGGATTTTTGGAACATGTATATATTGAACGACATTCATATGAATCATATTTTTGTCTTTGGTATTTTGTTTTTAATTAAAGGTAGGTCGAATGACTAAGGAGCGTTTGGTAAACAACTTGAATTGCTGATTTAAGTAAGTGCTTGTCATGTAGTACTTGCATATAAGTTAATGTTATTCATAAAGTATGTACGATCTATAAGTTATAACGTGTTATATGAATAAAATAATTTATGAACATATCAAAAAGAAATTTTATAAATTCTTTCAAATCTTGTATAGTTAATATATTTAATAATGACACGAGGAGATGAGTTCAAATAAACTATTTCTATTCAACCAAATATACCTATTTCTATTATTAAAAAAAAACTATTTCTTACATTCCCTTGATAAATAAGGAAAACGATGTCCCCTTAAACAATTAAAGCTAAAATGAAATCTAATTATACTTATAATGTGTTGCTAGTTTTTGAATCTTTTTATTATATGAGGGAAAAAATTAAAGGTAAGAGGAGGTGTGTGAGATTAAACTTGGATATGTGAAAGGCATGTGATTGCATTAGGTGGAATTTTTCTATTGAGGTGCTTCAATTTATGGGCTATCCTAAAAAAGGGCAGAGCTTGATTTTTAAGGTTTTTTTTTTTACCCCCACCATCTTCCCATATACCTCCACAAGGCTTTTTTTGGACGAAAATACCCCTAAAAAATTTGACCAAAAATCGTATATACCTCACCCTACATATATACGACTTTGAAAAATTCAAATCGTATATATGTGAATTTTTTTTTAAATAGGTCGTATATACATAAGAGGAGTGTATATACGACTTTGTAAAATACAAGTCGTATATACCCCCACACCTACATATGTACGATTTGGTTAAATACAAGTCGTATATACGTAGGTGTGGGGGTACATATAGACTTGCATTTAACAAAGTCGTATATACCTATATACGACTTCATATTAAAAAAAAATTGTTTTAATTTTTAAAAAAAGGTTAAAAACGCTACTAAAAATCCGTTAAAGAGTCAAAACTAATCCAAAAATTATAAAAAAATCACTAAAAATCTAATAAAACCAAAATAAGGCTATGCAAATTTTTTTAGATTTTTTGGAGACTATGAAAAATTAAAAAAATTAATAAAAAATAGTAAGCGATGGAATTTTTCGGATTTAATGGTTATGGTTTCATTACAATCGGAATAGGTTGCCCGAAAACTGATTTTTTAGCCTAAATTATTCGCTCGACGTATAACATCGTCACATGTACACACTAAACAGAACCAAAAGACGGTCAATATTCATATCTAATTTAATTTTTTAAAAAAAAATATAATTTTAATTTTTTAAATGATTTATTTATTTATTATTTGGGTTACAAAATAGTATATACCTAGGTGTGGGGGTACATACGATTTTGTAATTTAACAAATCGTATATACCCCCACCTTAGGTATATACGATTTGGTTTTTTAAATTTTTAGGGAAAATCGTATATAATACGATTTCCAATTTTTTAAAATTTTTAGGGGAATTTCGTATATAGATATATACGATTTCCAATTTTTTATTTTTCTATTTTTTTTTGAGCTGGGGATATGTTGGGGTTTTTTAATTTTGTGAAGGGTATTTTGGTCTTTTCGTATGGGGCGTGGGGTAGATGGAAAGAGTGTGAGGGTAAAAAAAAAACGCTGATGATAGACTCCTTTTTTGTAAGGATTCTCTTCAAGATGCTCAGACCATTCAATGAGTGTTTAGTACGTATCAGTCTGCTTCTGGTCAACTTATCAATTTGGATATATTAGAAATCTCATTCAATCAAAACCCAATCATTGTAAAATCTTATTCCAAGTTTGGATACAAATTATGTTTGTTGAGTGTTATTCAAAGTATCTAGGGCTACCTACTTTTATTTGTAGGTCTAAGCAACACGTGTTCAGTTTTGGCCAAGATAGTGTGTGGAAGAAGCTGAGGGGTTGAAAATAATTTTTTTATCAACTGCAGGGAGAGAAGTTTAGATCAAAACGATGGTTCAAGCAACTCCTACGTATGTGATGAGTTGTTTTCTGCTTCGGATGGGTCTATGTGAGCATATTGGAAGCACGACTAGTAAGTTCTGGTGGGGTACGTAACAAACAAGGTCAATGTAGAATTCATTGAATTAAATGGGAGACGTTATGTAAGGAATAAAATAAACTAGCCGCCTGACCCGTGCTATGCACGGGGTTGACTAATTTTTAGTTAGCAAAATTAAAGTAAAACCGGAAGGGGAAAACCTCTTTAATAAACTAATCATTCAAGACAACAGTTTTCTGTCCACTGCAGGAATCAAACTCGGGAGCACTAAGTCGACTCCGTGTCCCAAGGTAGCTTATGCCAGTGGACCAATGATGTTGGTTTGTAAAATATATAGTTAAATAATTGTGGATTGAAATTAAATTATAGCTATAAATTAAATAAGAAGATTATAAAATTTAAAAAGAATATTGACAAAAAACGTTGAAATTAAACATCCATAGATAATGGGAAGAAAATGTCTAAAACTTTTAATAACATAATCCATATTTATCAAATGTAAATATAAAAACTTAGCCCATAATAAGAAAGAAAAGAAGACAACACAATTAAAAACTAAAACACGTAGGTATCATGCATGGTTGTATGAAAACTCATGATAAAATAGGAGCAATTATACAAAGTTGAAAGAAGATGGTGGAGGTTGTATTATAAATGTGGCTGAAGTTCCCGTTGAAAGAAGATAAAATTTAAACACCAATTAAAATATGTTTTTAATACCGTTTGATGCGAAAAGACAAAAATAAAGAAGACAACACAAATAGAAAGTGAAACACGCGGGTATCGTGCAGGGTTAGATGAAAACCACAAATAAAATAGAATCACCTATAGAAAGTTGAAAGAGGGCGATGAGGGATCTATTGTAAACGTGGCCGAAATTCCAGTAAATAAAAATTAAATTAAAAAACTATAAATTAAATAAAAATATTATAAAATTAAAAAGAAACATTAACAAAGACATTGAAATTCAACATCCACAGATAATAAGAAAAAAAACGTAAAGAATATTAATAACAACAAATACATTGAAATTGAACATCCATCGACAATTAGAAGAAAAAGTTTAAAAAACTTTAATAACGTTATCTATATTTATCAAATGTAAATATAAAAACTTAACACATAATTAAAGAGAAAATAAGACAACATAATTAGAAAGTGAAACCCGTATGTATAGGTATCATGCAGAGTTTGATTTAAAACCACCAATAAAATAGAAGCACATATACAAAGTTTAAACTATTTTTGAAGAAAAAAGTTCGCATATTTGAATAAAATAGAAGCACATAGAAACACTATTTAGTATCGCACTACATATTTTGTCACAAATTTTTTCCACCAAACGGGTTTTTGAGGAATGAGCTTTGTGTATCCGAACAGTAAAAAAAATTGAATCCTAAAGTAACTCAACAAATTGTTTGGCATCACATTTTACGTATTTTGTCACGTATTTTTTTTATTTTTCGTCAAACAGGTTGTTGAGGAACAAACTTCACGTATCTGAACATATAAAATTTGTTCTAGACCCTAAAATACCCCAAAATTCAATGTTGGCATCACACTTTACCTATTTTGTCACAAAGCTATTATTTTTTTGACCAAACCAGTTATTGAGGAAAAAACTTCGGGTGTTTGAACAGCTAATTTTTTTCTGAATCCTAAGTGCCTCAACACACACGGGTTAACATCGTACTTTACGTATTTTGTTAAAAAAATATTTTTTTCACCATCGAGTATACCAAAGCACACTGTTTAGCATATCATTTTATGTCTTTTATCATGAAATTAAATCTTTTTTTCACCAAATCGATAATTGAAAAACAAAATTCGCATATTTAAACATCTAAAATTTTTCGAGACCCTAGAGTACTCGTTAAAATATTAAAAAGGAAAAAATAGAAAACATTAAAATAAAAAAGAGGACAAAACAAAAAAAATAAAAAGAAAAAAAAACTAGTTAAAAAAAAAGTGCGGCAATTCCCGCACGTGGTTGGCTAAATTCTATCGTACTAATATCTCATTATGGTTGAATACAAATTTTGCACTGGTCAACACTGAGTTTGTCAACTGTGAGAATCAAAATCAGGAGCACGGGATTGACTATTGGGCCCCAGGGTAACCTGTGCCATTGGGCAAATGGTGTTAGTCTGCAAAATATAAAATCTAATAACTGTGAATAAAAATTAAATTATAAATATAAATTTTAATCAAAAGATTATAAATTTTAAATAGAACATTAACCTTTGATAAAATAAGAAGAAAAAGTCTAAAAAAATTTAATAACATAATCCACATTCATCAAATGTAAATAAAAAAAATTAACCCATAATTAGAAAGAAAAAAAGACAACATAATTAAAAAGTGAAACACGTTGGATTTCAAGCATGGTTGAAGGAAGTCCATGATAAAATAGGTGTAATTATACAAAATTGAAAAAGATTTTGGAGATTTTATTGTAAATGCGACTGAAGTTCCCGTTGAAAGAAGATCATGAAGGTTGTATTGTGAATGTGGCTGAAGTTCCCACAGGAGTCAATGCAGCAATGTTGTACTCGAATTTTAAAGAAAGATAAAAATATAAACACCAACTAAAGAATGGTTTAAATACCCGTTGGTACGAAATGACCAAAACATAGAAGAAAACACAAATAGAAAGTGAAACACGTGGTATCGTGTAGTGTTGGATGGAAATTACAAATAAAATAGAAGCACCTATAGAAAGTTGAAAGAGTACGATTGAGGGACCTATTGTAAATGTGACTAAAGTTTACGTAAATAAATATTTTTGAGACTTACGTAAATATTTATTTACGTAAAAATTTGCATATTTAAACATTTAAAAATTTTGAGACCGTAAAGCAGCTCTTAAAATATAAAAAAAAAAGATGAAAAAACTGAAGTAAAAACCAAAGGGTGCTTTTAGGTTGAATGAGCAAATTAAATCCGTTATCGATAACCACTAAAATTGATCGTAGGATATTGTGTAAAATGCTATTAGTGGTTAAGATTGAATCAACTTGTATTAAATCTCAACCGTTGATGAATTTTTATACTACATCCTACAGTCATATTTAATGGTTCTGAGGAATTTGATTTGTTCCCTCACCCTAAAAGCACTCAAAAACAAAAAAGGAAAAAAAAGTAAAGGAAAAAAGGAAGAAGATAAAAAAAGTGAAGTAATATAAAAGAAAAAAAAAGGAAGAATAGAAAGAAAAAAAAAAAAAAGAAGGTTGAAGTCTGGCTAAATTCTATCGTATAATTAAATCTTTTCGAAAGACTAATATCCCATCGTGCTTGAAAACAAATTTCGCACTCGCCAACACCGAGTTTGTCAACGGTGAGAATCAAACTCAGGAGCACGGAATCGACTCACGTACCCCAGAATAGCCTATCCCATTGGGCAAATGGTGTTAGTTAGCAAAATATAAAATCTAATAACAGTGAATAAAAATTAAATATAAATATAAAATAAATAAAAAGGTTATCAATTTTAAAAGGAACATTAACAAAGACGCACATCCTCCATAGATAAATAAGAAGAAAAAATCTAAAGAATTTTAATAGCATAATCCACATTCATCAAATGCAAATATAAAAAATTAACCCATAAATAGAAAAAGAAGACAACACAATTAAAAAGTGAAACATGCTGAGTATCATGCATGGTTGAAGGAAAACCCATGATAAAATAGGAGTAATTATACAAAGTTGAAAAAGATTATGAAGGTTTTATTGTAAATGTGACTGAAATTTCCGTTGAAAGAAGATCATGAAGGTTGTATTGTAAATGTGGCTGAAGTTCTCACGGGAGTCAATGCAGCAACGCTGTACTCGAATATTAAAGAAAGATAAAATATAAACACAAATTAAAGAATGGTTTTAATACCCGTTGGGGCAAAATGAGCAATATAAAAAAGAAAACACAAATAGAAAATGAAACACGTGGTATTGTGTTGGGTTGGATGGAAATTACCAATAAAATAGAAGCATTTATAGAAAGTTGAAAGTGTGCGACTGAGGGAACTATTGTAAATGTGACTGAAGCTTCTGTAAATAAAAATTAAATTAAAACTATAAATTAAATAAGAATATTATAAAATTAAAAAGAAAAGGTTATTGAGAAACGAACTTCGTGTATTTGAACATCTAAAAAATTTTTTGGAACCCTAAAGTACCCTAAAATACACTATCAGCATCGCACTTAATGTATTTTTTCACAAACTTATTGTTTTTTACCAAACCGGTTATATACGAAAAAGCTTTTGATATTTGAAAAGTTAATTTTTTTCGATTCCCAAAGTACCTCAAAACACATTGCTTAACATTCCACTTTACGTATTTTGTTACAAAATAATTTTTTTCACCATCAAGTACACCAAAACATACTTTTTAGCATATCACTTTACGTATTTTTTTTATGAAATTAATTTTTTCCATCTAATTGATTATTGAAGAACAAAATTTATATATTTAAACATTTAAAATTTTTCGACACAGTAAAGTACTTATAAAAATACAAAATAAAGAAAAAAACTGAAGAAAAAACAAAAGGTAAAAAAAAACTGAAAAAAAGAAGAGAAAAAAAAAGAAACAAAAAGCAAAATAAAAAAATTGAAATAAAAAAAACAAAAATACCTTCACTTGCGCGCGCAAGTGAGTGACAAGCCGCATTATATTCTTAGATGTGGGATGGGCTTTAGAACATTCCATGATTTTAACCATGCAATAATGTCTAAACAAGGATGGTCTGTCATGGATAATGACGATTTATTGATCTCGCAATGTTTGAAAGCAATGTACTTTTCGAGAAGCAATTTTTTAATAGCTGAGATTTAGAGAGTAGATGATGGTTAATTGACTTCCTAATCAAAATAGTCATAAGATTTTCTCTCCTAAACCTCCTAACTGTGATATTATGTTTGTTTCATATCTCATACGTCATGATATTCGGTGTTGGAATGCTCAATTAATTATTGAAAATTTCCTCGCTTTTTGAAGCTCAACAAATTCTTCAATTGCCACTTTTTTTCTCTTAGTTATCAGATGAGTTTGTTTAGGGTGCTTCGTGGTCTACTGTTTTTTTTCTATGAAGATTTCATATCTTTCTTAAAGTCAATGCAGGAAGTAGGTGTCTCTCATAATTCAGTACAAGATATTTATCAGCAAGTGTGGAAAACAAAGACTTTTCCAAAAACTCATATTTTGTTCTGAGGACTCTCCATGCAAAAATACTAGTAAAAAATGATTTTTTTTTTTTTAAAAGGAGTCGCGTGTGACCCATTGTCTGCTTTCTGTGGATAATATAATGAGAGAATTTCACGTCTCTTTAAGGCGTGTAATTGGTGAAAGCAGGTTTGGTTTGTTTCCCTTTTAGGTTTGATATTTTATTCGCATGATTCCAGATATGTATCATTTTGAGAGTTATTAGAAAGAAATATTATTGATGCATCTAAGAATGTTATAATCCATGTGCTGAACCTATGTTGTGAAATATGGTGTGCTAAAAACAAAAAGTGTTTAACACAAAAATCTATTGCTAATTTTAAGAGTGTTAGTATGGTGTTGTTGGAGACCTTGAGTGGAGGTCCAAATTTGCCTATATTTGATGTTAATTTGTTGGATACCTCTTATATACTTAATGATGACGTAGCAGGTTCGACAGTGGGGGTGAGTAATGGTGCTATGGTGAGGGATGCAGAATTGCAGATGATGTCATGGTTCATGCTAGCAGCTGACATGTCCTTTCTTTACCAGATTCAGAGGTAGCAAAAACTTTAGCAAATGTAGAATAGTTTGGAAGCTGCTAAAAAATTAGTTTTTCGTGGATCTTATAGCGAAATCAAACGCTTCAAATGTAGTCCCAACGTTGAACCCTCGTCAACAATCTCTCACTTATGTTGGTTCTATTATGTGGTAATATTAATTTTAATCTTTGCTTTCATTGTTCAATTTTTTTACCTGTTAGGCGTGAAAACAACGAACCTGCTAATTATTTAGCTAAAGAGCAATGTCATTTAGTACGAATTGTCTTTTGACGAATCGCAAGAAAAAGCACAACATAAAGTTGTTTTTATAACAATGCAACACTCGATTGGATGATTAAAACTATTGTCACACTCATCTGTACATTTCATTTTGTCAGAAAGTACTACTATACATTTCAGGGTCGGGTTAACCCTTATTGAGGCCTAAAACGACTCTGATGTCAGGCTATGACATGATAAATAATGTGAACTCTTAATATTTGGTTAAATATATTTTTAACACTATTTTCTTGTATATTAATGAAGAAATTAAAAAAAGTAAATAGCTTAAAGTTTATCTATTTATATTTTTGTCAACTTAAAATAAATAGCGGCAAAAAAGCGGATTAAAAATGTAAATCTCATTAAAATTAATATTTAAGTAGCTTAAATGAATAATTTAAAGTTGAAAAAAAATAGATATTTTAAGAGGTTTTATTCATTTCAAAGTTGGGCCACCACCTCCTTAAGTAGCTTTTTTATTAGACTTTTCTTCTTTAATTAGAGTTAGAGAGTCGTGTAAAAATTAACTAAAAAAATCTAAACAAAACTCCCCTACTAGGGATCAAACCTTTGTCAACATAGCAAGTATTACCACGACTTAGTATTTGAGCTAGCCACAATTTCTTGCTATGTAGGTTTAAAGACTTCAGCTTGTATTTCTGCGTTCTTGGCATTAGATTTATTGCTAGACTTCTTCATTTAAATTATCCCTGACGTAAAAAAAATATAAAATATCCAAACAATGGAAAGACACATTTGAAAACTAAACTTACTAAAAATCAAACCGATTAAAAAAAAAATACTTTGGACAATAATTTTGTGTTTTTGACACACTTATGAATTTCAGAGACTAAGACGGTGCTTGCTTTGGCGGTGGAAGGATAAAAACGCACGTTCACTGACGCAAAAGCACTTTCAAGTTGCTTGGGTGATTTCCAACTGGGGTTTCAGACGTGTGGTTCATCCAAAAAGTCACGGGTAGTTGAAGCTCCGACTTTTAGCTCTTGCATCCACGTCTAAAGGAGTTCTAGATGTGTGTTAGAGACGTCATTGGGATCTCTCGATTTTGCCTTCTTGATTTTTCATTTCATCACCGCTCTGAGAAGGTCGCTGGTTGCAAGGTAAGTTGTTGCGTGCAAGTTCCCACCATTAATGTTTCTGTGGCTGCTCTAGGTTAGGGAAGACTGGCCAATCGGGTTAAGAGGCAGCCCAATAATTTCTTTAACCGCTAAGGCCCATTGGCCCATTTGTTTTATTGATATATATTCCATAGCTCATTAATGATTTCATTTTTTTTTGAGGTGGCGCGTTCATTTTTTTAATCTAATGAGGTAGTTTGTGCATTAAGAAGTCCAAACACTTAGTACGACATGGGTACGAGGATACAATAATTTTTAAAAATCAGACTACAACGTATATAAGTAGTCGATATATGACTATCATAATGTAGAAAGAATTACTTTGCAATCATAACAAGTGAGTACTTACATATATTTTCCCCACACTAATTACTAGAATATATTATTTCTACTATGAATGTGTCAATAACTTTCACGTTTTTAGTAAGAGATATCGAAAATATATCATATGAAGGTGACAATCATATCTTTAGTTGGTAATATATGTATTGAAGATATATTGGAGAAGAATTGGAAAGTATTGGGTGCGTATCATATCAGATATGTATCGGACATGATACGTCTCCATAGGGGTGATCTTAAGACCCTGGAAGAGGGGGTGCAAATTTTTTCAAACACGCATCGCTAAAAATGTAATAAAAATAAGACATTAAGAAGAGGTTCACAATTTGTGTTTAAGTAGACTAACACCTCAATACAAATTAAGTAGCACTAAAAAATCAACATATTCACAAGATACAGAGAAAATTCAAATTAAATAGGCTTTTTTTAGCATGTTACTGGTGCGCAATATCCATCGACTTTGTCGGTAACTAATCTACGTTGGGGGACCTGGCTGGCCATTGGTATGCCCAGTTTTGCCAATCTGTGTGGTTCTCCCCTCCCAACTGAGTTTTTGTCACACCCAATGTTCGAACCCGAAACCTTAAGATGGGATCCGATCCAGTTATCACTCGGATAAACTCTTGGTAAAAAACTCAAACTAAATAGACAAACATAATCAAAATAAATTAAATAGTACTAAAACAAAATGCAAATTAATTAAATAGCACTAACACAAATTACCAATTAAACAGTATTAACATTGTCAAAAAAATTAAATAGTATTAACAGAATCAAAATTAGGATAATAAGAACAAGAACAGATCCAATGAAAGAGAGAGAGAGAAACTATTTTAAAATAAAATATGAGTGTGACTGTGGTACATTATAGTGGTGCAAAACTAGGAACTTTGGTGCAAAACTGAGGGTTTTGGTGCAAAAGATATTTTTCAGGTTGTTTAGAAACATTTTTCCGTAGAGTATCAATGCTAGTTTTATTTTTTCAGAAGGTTCACTTAAACCCCTAAACTATATGTAGGTCCGCCATTGGTCTCCATTTTTGAATTACAAGAGTTTCATATAATATTACTATTAGGGGATGCCCGTGCGATGCACGGGTTGTTGCAATATTTTTAATTTAAATTTACAGAATTGACATATTCAAATCTATAAATTATACATATTCAAATATATAAATCGTGAAAATAAGTTATGTATATTTAAAATATAGTACATTGCAAATTTTATATAAAAAATTATTTATTAATGTAGACAATATTCTTATATAGTGTAGGAGTTTTATAATATAAATAATTATTGATATTTTTTATGATGTTAATTATCAAAATATTATTTTACAAAAACTTTTAAATATCTCTTTAGAATATTATAATCTAATGTTATTTTTAACAAAGTATACTCTTATGCAATTGTTTTTTGTCTAATAAATAAAATTTTATCATTTTTTAAATACTTTGATTTAAATTGATAGATTATCCTCATTTTGTAAAATTAATTTTTGATAAGTGCAAAATAAATTTGTAGTAATCTTTGTAGGCCTTCGGCACTGGTTAATATGTCAGTATAAACCTTTATTAATTGTTGAAAATTACAATTCAAAAATAATTTCTTATAGAACTTGTTTTATTTGCTTAATAATTTGAAATATCAATTTTGAAGTCATAAATTGGAGCAATTTCTTAAAAATGTATTTTAAAATTAGAAACAAAACAAATACACTCTCTTATTAGAGATAAAAATATCTTCTTTTAGTCTTGAACATGCATGTGTGAATATTCAATGAACATAGAAAATCTTTTGGACATAGCACATCATCCAATTTCATGAAAGTTATTAAAAGTAAACATTTTTCTAAAGAATAATATTAAAAATATGTCTATAGCTTTTGAAAACAATTTTAGCCTCAATTGCAAGATTCACCAACCGATCCAAAACTTTTTTCTTGCGCTTTTTTATTACATTAAAATTGTCAACAACATGAACCTCAAATTCTTTGCTCTTTTTTTTATTTCTTCTTTATCGATACAAACTCCATTAGCCCTCTCTTGACTGTGTACTCTCTCTTTCGCACACTGTCGCTTCTCATGCAACCACTTCTTTCTAATGCTTACATGCACATTCTATTTTTAGTCCAAACTTTTTTTTTACCAAACTTCGTCCCATCACCATTTAAATATTCTCCTATAAATAGTTGTTTCTTATGATAACTTAATAAAACTATACATATTTTACTAACTCATGAGTTTATTGGCAACTAAAGGAATGATTTGTATTGATATGAAGTTCTCCTCTTTCAATTCATAATAGTTACACAAAAAAAGAATTTTAAAGGCATACTTATTATTTCGTAGTTAAAAACAATTGTGATTAAATTTGATTAGAGAGTCAATTTGAGATATTGTGTAGGGATGATATCAATTAATAAAAAGATAAATATGGTCAATTGATTAAATTATATGCTAATATAATTGGCCAAATTCATTTTATGCAATTGCAATAGATACAAATGCATACATTTACACTTATGAAATATAAGTTAAAGAAACGTATAAATAATTTATTAAAAAAGAGACAAATGCATAAATAAAATATCAAAGGAAAATGCAATAATTAACAAAAAAAATCAATTAAATATATGAAGAATTAATTAAAACCCAACCTCTTTCACTCATGTTATACATGAGTTTATTGTCAATTAAAGGAATATTTAATATAACTTGAAACTATTATCTTTCAATGAATAACTCTTATGCCAAAAAGAATTTCAAAGGTTCAGTAATTATATTTTTTAAAAGAAAATTTAGATTAAAATTTTTAAATTGTTATTAATTAGAGATATTGAGTATGGATTCTAAAAATTAATAAAGAGATAACTATTTTCAATTAATAATAAATATTACACTAATATAATAGGCCAAGTTTGTAAACTGTGCTATGTATCAAATAGAACTTCTCGTATTAAAATTAAAATGATATACATTCAATAAAATAGTAAAATTCAAATGTAAAGATGAAAATTTTAACACAAAAGTATACAAACAAACAATTTTCAAGTTCAACGGAGAAAAAACATTCCACCTCAACAAATGCTATATTATATCTCTTCAGATATTATTGTTCCTTCTCTATAACATTATCTAATGACAGGAGGCTAAAATGTATCAAAATAGTATTTTGCAACATGAGCACCACCTTTTTTTTTTGTATAAACTCTCATGGTTTCACCTGTCAGTGGATATGAAGAAAAAAAAAGTTAAATGATGCCGCCAAACTAATGGATCTCCTTCTCAGAATCTCACTTTGGTACTATCCTTTATTAAGATCATAACCTCTTAGTGTGAGATTTTCCATCATGCAATATTTTTCAAATAACTCACTACAACATTTGGACCCTATGGCAACGCCTAAAATTGCAACGGCAAAAAAAACCGTTGCCTTAACCAACAATGGCAACGATTTTTTGAACCCGTTGCTTATTCATTTTTTTAAAAAAAAAAATATTTAATGGCAACGGCTGAAAACCGTTCCCATAGGGGCTACGGCAACGGTTTTTTGTTTAAGCTTTTGTCAACAGTTCGAAAACGTTGCGGTAGAGATAATTATTAAAAGAATGAAAAAATTGGGCACTAAGTACTAGCGTGTTTTTTGATTCAACAAATTTTCTTGTGCCAAACCAAAAATAAAGTTAAACCAAAAAAATCAAACACTCTAACTCACAAAAACAGTCTAACTCACACAAACACTCAGCCAATTCACAACCCTCAGAAACCCTCACAAAACCTCACGAGCCAGCGATTCATGTCACTACACAAGGTATAATCAGCGATTCATGAAAACCTCATAGCAGCGATTCTTCTACAAATGCTCAAACCAAGACGTAATAATCAGCGATTACCACAACGATGCGGTGAACCTAATTCGTGAAAACGCTTAAACCTTCACAAACCTCACGAACCAGCGAGTTTACGGAGACACAAACCAGCGATTACAAGCCCTATTGAAGTGGTTTTCTCAGCAAACCAGTGATTACAAACCTCACAAACTCTATCGAAGTGGTGTTCTCAGCAAAGCTCACAAACCAGCGATTAAGTTCACAGAAATTAGGTTTCAGCGAAATCGGCTCTCTCTGGTTCAGCGATTTTGGGTTTAGGGTTCAGCGATTTCCCCCAAATCGGCTCTCTCTGTTTCGTCTCTCTCTCTCTCTCTAACGAAAAATTTGTGTTGTTCCTTCGTTAACGCCGTTGACGGTGGAGGATTTGAACTCGTATCCAAACTAATTGTGGTTCATCCTAAGTGTTTTTAATCTATGGCCCTAATTTGTATGATAATAATATAGATCCAAACTGAAATTAGCCCTAATTTGTTTTTATTATTTATTTATTTATTTATTTATTTTCCCTTTGTAGTTATGGTATCTCAGATTCAAAAGGTTGTTTATGTGTCTTCAGACTGGGAACACTTACTGTACTTAATTTGTTAAATATGTGTGATGAATGAACTTAACTATTATGTATGGTTTTGAAATTAAATATCGTTTCTTAATAGAATGCTAATGCCATGGAAGTAGCTGGTTGCTCTGCTTCAGATGTTGCAGTAAGTAGCTGGCTCCGAAAGGTGTCTTAGTCAGATGGCTCTGTGTATAATTATCTGAATAATTTTGGTTGCATAGTCTTAATATAAATTTGGTCACTCTGCTTTAGATGTTGCAGTAAGTAGCTTTAAGTATTGTTGTTTGATATTCTATCCAGTTATTTAACCTTGGTCTATTATTATTGATCCTACCTATGGTGACTATTGCTTTTCTATGCATTTTAGTTGTACAGACAAAATAAGAGAATCAAAATCTTGGTACTTTTTATTTCCCATTATGCTTATGCTCTACTTGAGAATTTATCTAAAAATAACTACTTATATGAATCTTTGGAAGAGACATATCTTCAGTTAGCAACTACTTATATGAGAATTTATCTAAAAATAACTACTTAAATAATTGAGGTGAGTGTGATATTTTGGTTGACTGCATGAAAGGTCTTGATAATTTTAAAACATGTTCTTTAAAACTGAATGCTTTAAATTGGAAAACTATGCTCATTAGTGCATCTGATGATTGTACATGTTTAGCAACTTAGCAGAAAAAGCTAACCTCCAAAAAGGTATTATTCTAATTCAGAGGATTGAATTCAACAAGATTGTTTTTAACAATGTTGCATATGTTACTAGTAATACTGATATGCAACTCTGGTTCATGTGCATCTTGTTTTTAAGGCCTTCACAGCCTCTATCTATTAGAGTTAATTTGCAGTAACTCATCTCAGTATATGTTTGGGGGGAGCGGCGAGGTTGCCGCCAACTCACGATTGAGATATATTTGCCGTGAATTTGAATTTGCAAAACAGGCAATGCTTGTTTTTTCTAATATTTATTTTTGGTTTTTCAGGTTCTTTGGGGGAAACTCCACATCCTTGGAAGTTGTCAAATATTTGGATTTTGGAAAATGTCAAGTAAACTCCCTTATGGCATCTCTTCTTGATTTGGTGGGTAATAACTGATAGATATATAGCTCGTTACTCCTATGCTTTTGAGGTATGTTGGTTGGTTCACTTCACTTCTTTTACTAACAAACATAATTTGAGTCACTTTATGGTCTTCTCTTGAAAAAGTTAGTCTCTGATTGAAGTACTACCAAGAGCCTCTTGTTACATTTCAGAGTTGAAATAGAAGATATCACAGATGATCTCACTCAAAAGCCACTCTTTCATTGCTATTCATTTGATCATCTTGCTCATGGTTGGTTTCATTTGATTTCATTTGATATTGGTATATTATTCATGAATTCATGAATACTTGGTTTGGTCTGAAATAAAATAAGGTTAAGCAAGTTTGGGTTGTGATTTATTTGCATGTTGTGGTATATTTGGTCCATACATGGTTGATTTTATTTCAATTCATTTGCTATGTTGTATTATTCATTAATATGTTTAGGGAAATACGACGAAATAGAATGAATCAGAGATTCAATACGGTATTTAATAGGAATTAAGCAAGTTTGGGTCTGTGTACATTTCAATTTCTTTTTTGGTTGTTGGTTTGTTACTTGATCTAGTTCCTTGTTCAAGATTTGTTTTTGTGAACTTGCTTACCTTGTGTATCTACTATTTACAAACAAGCATTTGTTTGAAGCTGAAGATGTAGGAGCAATCATATTTGGTTTCAAGAACAAGCTGGTGAGGACTTAGAGAGGGTTATCAATTTCATGCTCCCTTACATTTAAGATAAATTTAAGATAAAGAGCTGTGTGTGGTAAGACTAGGTTTGGTCATTAGGCTAATTAGCATAAGTTCAGTGGATATTTCATTTTGCCATATCATATATATCTTATTTTGTGATACTATCAAGTACGCATAGTTCATTTCATTTTGTGTGTGGTCTTATTTATCTTTTTGTGTTCATGGTGCAGTGTCACTGACTCACTGTCAAGCACAACACAAAGGAAGAGCCGGAGCAAGTGGAATAGGGATTTCTGCAAGAAAAAGTTGAGAAGACTATAAATTTTAGTTGATGGTGTTTTAGTCATTTCAAATTAGTTATAAAAATTGTTACTGATGCCTTATTTTCGATTTTAATTGATTGAAATATACTTTTCCATATTCATTTATTGATTGAACTATAATTATATGTAGTGTATTTATTGGTTTATGTAACAAATTGAGTGAGTCATTAAATCATACTAATTTGTTTCCAAATCTATAATTTTTTTTTTTTTTTTATTATTTTTTATTACCAACGGCAACGGTTCTAAAGCGTAGGATATGTTAATGATGGGCAACGGTTTTAACATGGGCAACGGTTAAAACCTGTTGCCCTTTATGGCAACGGTTTCCAACTGTTGTCCTAACTGGCAACGATTATTGATCGTTGCCATAGCGTGGAAAACAAAACCGTTGCGTTTCAGTTATCAATGGCAACGGTTTACGGTATGCGTTGCCTTTGGGCATAAAAAACCGTTGCCTATAGTTTAGGCAACGCCCGCAGAAACAACGGTTTTAAAACCGTTGCCAAAGGGTAATGCAACGGTTTTTCAGCCTTGTGAAACGGTTTTCAAGCGTTGCCGTAGGGTCAAAATGTTGTAGTGTACTACACCGTCTGACTTGCATGTACCATAGCGAAAGTGATTTTCGATAATCAGACAAAGAAGCCAGATGTTAAAAGGTTAGTATATATAAAAGGATACATTACAAACGACTTGAACATAAGGATTTTACTTTTTTAGAAATATGTATCATATAGAACATAAGCAACGAATAAAGGCAAGAAGGATGAAACAACACAAATTTAAAAACTGATAAAAATTTAATAGATTTGGCTTTCATGCATTTGGTGCTTAGAAAACCAGCCAAATGGTCAAAACTTTAAATCTATCTATCGATGGAAAGATCGGTAATAGAAGAATGTTTGTGGGTCACAAATGGTAGGAGGAGTTGAAATGTATATATATTGAAAGATTTTAGGGCTTTTGGACTTTTTTTTTAGATTAAGGCTTCAGTTAAAAGGTTTTTTTAAAAAGAAACACAAAAGTCTTTTCCTTTTAATTTAAAGATTACAAAGCACATTCCCTCCTATTAAAAAGATATAACGTTAATAAAGGAAAGTTGAGTAGTTTGGATGTTGCATTTTTTTAAATGTATATTCACTTATAAATAAACTAATATAGCAATATTGTATAGCGAGAGCCCATAATAATTTAAATCTTACACTATCAGGAAGCTAAGGGCATCCAAATTTTAAAAGTTCAACAAAATAATATCTTTGAAGTGCAAAGTCATTTTTGTCCAAAAACAAAGTGTGAATTAAAATATGATTGTTTTTTAAATATATTGATATAAGCCATAAAGTTTAAAGTAAGTGAGAGTTAGTACACCTATGACTACTAAAATTCCAAAAGACAACAACAATGAATAATAAAAGAAAAAACTGATCTTTAATATTAAATTAGATATTAAAAGCTAAATTAAAAGTTTTTTTATATAAATTATAGATATAAATAAAATATATGAGAAGTTAAGTATAAATATAGATAAAAAGGATAAGAAGCATGGTAGAAGCTCCAAGCTTGCTTTACATATATACATATATATATATATATATATATATATATATATATATATATTGCTAGATTTTATTTTCAATTTCTATATTTCCATAAGAAAATATATTTTCATTTAAATATAAAAATAGTCAAATAATATTCCCCTAAGAGCATCATTTAATAAGTTAGTGTGGAGTTATGTGTAACATCCCTAACTTCGTTAAATTCAATTTATGGAATTAACGAGTGATTTATTATTCGAAGTGAAAAATAAATCAAGATATGAATATGGGATAGTCGAGAAAGCATTATATATTGGCTAAGTCACAAGATTAAAATGCCTTAGTATTCAAATTATGTGGTAATTTGGGGAGAAATGGGGTTAAAATGAGAGTTTAAGTGAAAAATTGAAATAAGGGTATTTTGGTCAATTTCCTCTCAATTACACTCTCATCTCATTTAACCATGGGACTCATCTCACCTTCTCTCTCAAAATTCAGAAGTAAAGAAAGAAAGAAGAATAGAGAGAGAAGAGAAAGAAAACGTGAAGAAGGAGGAGAAGAGGAGGAGAGCAAAAGTTCAATTTCTTCTTGAAGGTGAGACTTCCATAGTCCACTCTCTTCCATTTTTGATTTCCTTTTCACTGATGCAAGTTTGAAAAGCTAATTCCTTCTATTTCCCCTTTGCCCTTTCTGAACCCTAGGAGCTGTAGTTATAGTTTGGAAGCAAGTTCGTGATTACGGGGATCGTTCGAGTAATTTCGGTTGCTTGTTTCGGGTGACAACGAAATTTGTCTCTATTTTGTTGAACCGGTGAGTTTTACTCATGTTAGGGTTTCATTTTAATTTTTGAATGCTTTGAAATTCTGGTTTCATGACATTGTTTCGTTTCGAAAGATTTTATGAGTTGAAATCGTTTTCGGTAAAAATATCGTTTTACGGTTTATTTAACAAAAATATACTTTATTGTGTGATTGAAACTTGTGTTGAATTGACTTGTATTGTGTGGAAAATCTCTGTTTTGATGCTGGAATTGGATTGGGTTTCGGATTGGACGCGATCGGAGAAACAAAACAAACGAAGTGAACAAAATGTGAACCTGCTACAGCAGCACGGGTCGTGCTGATTTCTGCACGGGTCGTGCAACTTATCAGATTGGCTGGAAAAATAAATTTTCAGCAGCACGGGTCGTGCCAACTCCTCTGTCTCCGGATGCCAAAAATTTGTTTTGTTGCTCTTTTAGATTCCAAACCACTTCTAATCCTTTTCTCAATCAATTGGGATGATATTTACTTTATAAAAACATGGTTTTAATATGATCAAACTTGGTTTTTAGAAAATGTTTTGAAACTTATAAATGTTTCGAAAAACCGAGTCTAGCCACGTGTGAGAACATATGTTTTTCAAATCAAAACGGAACTTCATGTTCTACTATTGTAGTGGACATGATATATAAATTATATCATATGTGATTGATGGCCCAATGCGGGTATTAAATAAGATTGACGGCCCAATGCGGGTGTGATATATAAATTATATCGAAGTGAGGTGACGACCTCAAGATGTTAGTACACTAGGGAGAGGGAAGTCATGAGCCCTTGAACTAGACCCAAAGATGTAGTCACTGAGATGCATAGGTGATCTGGGTTCATCGCAAACCAAAGAAAAGAAAAAGGGTTTAAGATGTTGTACTAAATTGATGAAAAAGAATAGTGCATAGTCATCAAGAATTGGACTATGAACTATGAAATATAATTGAACCGAGAGCGGTTAGGGGTAACGGTAGAACTCACTGAGATATGTTATCTCACCCTATCATATGTTGTTGTTTTACAGAGAAACAGGGAAAGAAGAAGACAATAAGGCACGAGTAGATGACGTGCACGAGGAGAGGATTTGAAGACTTAGTTATTTCAAGTCTTAGTTTATGTATCTTTCCTTGTTGTTTTTGTACTCGATTAATGACTTGAGCTGTATTAAGTTATTTATCGTTTCCGCCTTCCTTGTGAGGATGTTGAACACTAGGAATTAATGTTGAGGTTATGAACTGTATCCGGTTTATTGATGTACCGACAGGTGATAAATGGGAGATATTTTATAATATCGAACAATTTTAGTTGTGTTCAATATCTAAACAGAAATAATGATCTCTGATGTATGCTAAAGTTGTGCATTTTAATATTTCTACTTATTAGAGATGTTAGGGTGTTACATTATGTGTCTTAACTATATCTAATTAAGAGCTACAATTAAAGTCTTCTATTTAAATTATAAATATATATTATTTTCAATAAAAATAATGTGGAGCATTGTGGAGGCTCCAAAAAAGCTTCCTTTAGTAATTTATATAGATAGATATAGATATAGATTACTATAGTTGTGCGTCCATTAGTGACTATTGCTTTTATTGTGACTCTCATTTATTTCCTGTAATATATATTGATTTATTTATTAAGTAGCTTTTTTACATTCAAAAATGAAAGAGCAGAAAAGAATGAAGGATTAATTAACACTGTTGGTCTAGTAGCTTAATCTACCTTGAGACACTGGGGTCGACATGATGCTCCCGAGTTCGATTCCCGTAATGGACAAAACTCGGTGTTGGTCAGCAGTGGCAGACCTACATATAACTTAGGGGGTTCAAGTTCTAGGAAAAATATTGTTGCACACCCTGAAAAATATATTTTGTACCCAAGTTTTTAGTTTTGCACCAAAGTCCTAGTTTTGCACCACTCTAATGCACCACACACAATCACTCATCCTGAAAAATATATGTTAATGCTTTAGTTGGTATTTTGTGTTAGTGCTATTTATATTTTTTAGATAAACAAATTTATTTAGGGGAGTACAAGGGAAACACCAACCCTTACATCGTATGTGAGACCTCGTTAAAACCTCCCGGGCCAATTGTATTATTTAGTGCTATTTATATTAATTTGTATTTTCTGTTAGTACTATTTAATTTATTTTTATTATGTTAGTCTATTTAATTTGAATCTGTTATTGTATTTTGTGAATATGTTGATTCTCTTAGTACTATTTATTTTATATTTAGGAATTTGGTAGTACTATTTAATTTGTGTTGATTCAGTGCAACACAGGTTGTAAACTTGTTAAGTTTTACATCTATTACATTTCTAGCTATGTATGTGTTTGAAAAACTTTGCACCCCCTGGCTCAGGGTCCTGGGTTTGCCACTGTTGGTCAGTGCAAAATTTGATCATAAGCACGAGCAGAGGAGATTAGTCTTTCGTTGAAAGCGTTGAGACATTCTGTGAGTAGCCATGGTCTGAACAAAAAAAGAAAAGAAAAAAAAAAGAAAAGAAAGAAGGATTATAAGACTTTTTTTAGGAAAGGATAGCACTTTTGATCTAATATATCTAAATAACAATGATCGGTGAAACCCACTTTTTAGTAAATGTATCTAAACAAAAATTACGTTATTTTCAACACACTTTTAATTAAACTCAATTCTATAAACTCAATTCTCATCACCGCAAAATCAAACACACACTGAGTGACTCTTTCCCCCATCATAAATGGTAAACAACTCTAGATACACTTTTTTTGAAGTACACTTTTCAACAAAATAACAGTTCTAGATACACTCTTTAGATATACAAAGTATAACTTTTTCGACTTAATAACACTTTTGGTCTCCCTATTATTACCCACTCATGATTTTTGTCTCTAAACATTTTTTTTTTATTTTTTACGAATTTAGTCCCCCTTTTCCCAATTTCTAAAATCATTGCCTCTATCTAATTTGGTCAAATATTATTCTAGTTTTTCACTCACTAATTCTATTTGGAATGATACATTGTACTGCCACGTTGGAGTTAAAAAATATTATTTTTTGATTAAATTAGAAATAACAACTTAATCTTCTCCCACACTCGCCTAATTCTATCATCTTCATTTTTTAGGTTAAAAATAAGTTTTATTAATTTAATGTCGAACATGGCAGTCCAAAATGACTTTCTACATAGGATTAATGATGACATTCTACGTATGATTAATGAGTAACAAGTCAGCAAAATTCTATCATCTTCATATGATTAATGTCCCAGGAAGGTAGCTCAGTTGGCGAGCTAAGAGACATGAAGGAGTTGCAAAGTTGCAAGAAGCAGGTTCAGTGCTCAAACCCCAGAAACTAACATTCCCCTACCCCCACTAACATTTGCTTATCAAAAAAAAAAGTCAGCAAAATGTTTGACCAAATTAGTGAGAGACAATGATTTTAAAATTTGGAAAAATGAGGGGACTAAATTCATGAAAAGAAAATTAGAGACTAAAATCGTGAATAAGTGACAATAGAGTTACTAAGGCTCTGTTTGGCAAAGCCAAACTGCTAGCTTATAGCGGATAAGCTCGTGGTAGCTGTTTGGTAAGACAAGCTTATAACGTTTTTCACTACCTTATAGCGTTTTTTGAAACACTACTTGAAGTAGCGTTTAAGCTTATAGCGTTTCATTTTTTCTACCACTTCTACCCTTATTATTTTAATTAAATTCCTCATTTATCCACCATTAAATGATTCTTTTCTCATATTCAAACATTAATTACAAATGTCCATTTATGTTATTTTATATTTATAAGCTAGTTCAACCGCTAATTTTACCAAATACTTAAAATTCAATCTGCTAGCTTATTCGCTATCTGCTTTTTTTTACTAAAATAAAATAAAGTCTAAAAGTGCAATTAAACTTTTTTTTACGGAAGCACCAACTATAGTTTATTTTTATTTTATTTTATTTTATTTTTATTTTCGACATGAAAAGCACCAAGTATAGTTACAACTTACAACCGCGTATCTAAGTATAGTTGGGAAATGGGAAATGATTTAAGTTGTGAGATCATTGGTTCATAATTGTAAGAAGAGTTCCCCCAAAAAATAAATAAATAAATGTAAATAAAAGTAAGATTGATTTTTATTTGCTGTTCTGACCGAGTCTTTCTTCCAAAAGCACGTTACCTGTATGAACTGAATTCCGTTGCGAAGCGCAGCACTCACCCGGTGGTACTACTACTAGTGTAGTGCTCATCTCATTAGCGTAGACTAGAAACACTTGTGAATTGAGTGAGTGTGGCGTAACTGCTTATTAGCTTTTCACACCACATCATCAACCCAACCCTAATCACTGAAACAAACTGAACAACCATTCAATGGGAGATCCATCGGAAAGGTTGGGATCGGAGGGTTTAGACTCCGTCGCGTCCGTTAAGGCCGATGATTTGTGCATGGAAATCGATCCACCGTTCCAGGAAAACGTTGCAACCGCGGAGGACTGGCGGAAGGCTCTCAGTAAAGTCGTCCCCGCCGTTGTTGTCCTTCGAACCACTGCTACTCGCGCTTTCGACACTGAGTCCGCCGCTGCCAGCTACGCTACTGGCTTCGTCGTCGACAAACGCCGTGGTATCATTCTCACCAATCGCCATGTCGTTAAGCCTGGTAAGTGCGCTCTGCGCTTCTTTTACTCTGTTTTTGATTAGGTTCGTGTTGACGATCGTTCTTGTAATGTATCATTTTCAAATGTGCAGGACCTGTGGTTGCTGAAGCAATGTTTTTGAACCGCGAAGAGGTTCCGGTGCATCCGATATACAGAGATCCAGTAAGTGAATTTTGTTTTCTTAAGATAATATTGTCATTGAATTTGAGTTATGAGTCATGAGTGTTTTGTTATACTCAATTTCTTTCTCATACTTTCTCTTGTATTGCATATGTTTCAATTCTATTAATAATTATTGTGGTTCTCAGGTATATCTTTTTTTACCTCGAATTTATTTGATAAACAAATTATTGCTGACAATTAGTTTTGTATTTCTCTGTTTTTGTGTGGCTGTCGATGCAACCAATTATTTACATACGCTGCTGCAGGTACATGATTTTGGGTTCTTTCGGTATGATCCCAGTGCTATACAATTTCTGAGCTACGAGGAGATACCGCTTGCTCCAGAGGCTGCTTCTGTTGGACTAGAAATCAGAGTTGTTGGTAATGATAGTGGAGAGAAGGTATTACCTTAATATTCACACCTGACTTTGTCTTAGTTTTGATTTAAATTATTAAGTATTAGTAGTTCAATTGTTCACTTTTTCCTATTGCATTTTTGCATTTTTTTTGTTTTAGTTGATTCTTGGAGGAAAAATGGCTACCTGATTTCTGTGCTTATATCTGCGCTCATCAAATGGCTAGTTTTATTGGCTAATTGACCAAGTCAATAGTTGCAAATATCACAATGTTAGTTTATCATTGCTGCGACATGGTTTTTGTGTGTGTGATTCTCATCATGGTCAAATTTTAAAAGACGTCTCTGGTTACATCCATTTGTTGTTTTCTCTAAACACCTTGGCCTCTGGTTAGGGCTGTCCATTGTTAGGGAAAAACTGAACTGAACTGATGAACCAAACCGAACTGAACCAAAACTAACCGAACTGTTACAAACAGTTTAGAACAGAACTGTTATTTTAAGTTCAGTTCAGTAACCGAACTGTTAGGTAAGTTCAGTTCAGTAACCGAACTGAACTGTTAAGGACTTGAGTTTTAATTTGAGTAATCTGCGAACCAAAAAGTTTTAGCTCAGTCACTGCCTTGAGCACCGCCTAAAAGTTATAGCTCTAAAAAAATCCACCCATTGCACATGAATCGCTGCAAGCATCTCTCCCAAGTTAAAGCAAAAGATGACTCAAGGAAACGGACAAAACAAAGGAATCGTTGCAAGAAATCATTGTACTGCCAAATCAATCCAAAGCTCAAGAATCACCAAATTCAAGCTTCCACTTCCTTGCAATCGAGGCTCTCTCCAATTCCTATCCTTCTCTCTCAAACACAAGCTTCCATTTCTCAACTCCATTTACTATTAAATCATTTTTCAAAAACTATGGAGATGAATAATGGAGATTCGTAGATTTGAAAATCTGACATTTGCGTTTGTGAAGAAGCACTCACACACATACCATTTCTGCATTCCAAGCTCACCAACCTTACTCTTCTTTGTTCAGAACTGAAACCAAGTGAACTGATCAAAAAACTAATTTCTTGACACCACCTGAACTGTTAACATGCACCAATTGGAACAAAAAAACTGTAAGAAAATGTTTTATTAACAGTTCGGTCCAGTTCGAGTCCAAAAGTTCGGTTAAAACGGTTAAGAAAAGTTTACTCGTTAAACAGTTCGGTTCGAAATTTAAAAACTATGAACTGAACTGTTAACATAGTTCGGTTCGGTTCGTGAGAACCATCGGTTCGATGAATTGTTTGTACCAGTTCGGTTCTCCCCCCGAACCAAACCATGAACAGGCCTACCTCTGGTTTTTAAAATCAGTGACTATATTACTTTTATTAATGTTGCTGCACCAAAATGGTATTCTTTCAGGATTAAGTCCTGTTTATAGACCATGTTTTCTTTAGCAATTATTTTGTATAATCATTTTGGCTTTTACTTTCAGGTTTCCATTTTGGCTGGTACTCTTGCCCGACTGGATAGGGATGCCCCTCACTATAAGAAGTGTGTTGTAAAATATCTGTAACATTTTTCTATTTAAGTATGACTCCTTGCAGGAGTAGAGTAAATTTAAGTGGTTAAATTATTGTTTGATGCAGGGATGGGTATAATGACTTCAACACATTCTATATGCAAGTAAGTGGGAACAAATGTTATAAATTCACATTTTTCTTCAAAATTTCCAATTATAATTTTTTCATGTTATTTTCAATTTCCTTCAAATTTTAACGTTGTCTAATATGTTGCCTCGGTTGTATTTGAAGTATTTACGTGTCTTTTCAATTTGTTCAATGTCATACATATCAAAGGTGTTGTTTTTATTACTTAATTAAAAATGTGGAAAGCAAAAATGACAGGGGGCTTCATTACTAAAAATACTAGGCTGAGAAGATTAGCTTCAAAGGATAAAACCCATTTTGTGCCTTTATTTGGCAACTTAATTGATGGATTAAATGATTCCTTTGACATTGGCTTGGTTGTGTTTTCTAATATCTTTAGTTTACATTGCCAAACTCTTGTTATGAATGTGTAGCGATTGATCATTGCTTGATTGCAACCATATATATACCTATTGATATTTGCATTGCAGGCAGCATCTGGGACCAAAGGAGGGTCAAGTGGTTCTCCAGTTATAGATTGGCAAGGCCGGGCAGTAGCCCTGAATGCTGGGAGCAAGTCATCAAGTGCATCTGCATTCTTCTTACCTCTAGAACGAGTGAGCTCTTGATATATATTTATGAACTTGTTTGACTCGTCCTGTAGTAACCTAGGAGAAGCAGGGCTCTTCTAGTGGGGAGAAACTAATTTAATTAGGACAAGTGAACAACTAAATGCAGTGATTTTCTTTTCAGGTAGTGAGGGCACTAAGGTTTCTTCAAAAAGGCAGTGAAACTTACGTTGATAAATGGAAGGCAGTTTCTATACCTCGTGGTACACTTCAGGTTTGTCCTTGAGATTTCTCTTCACAGGTTCTTCCTTTTATGTTTTACTCATGATTCAATATTAAGCCTATTCATTATACAGAAGCTTAAATATTTGTATGCTGCATTGTAGTGAACAATGTTAATGTTAAATTTCGTTTCAATGGAATTTTCCTCATTGCCTTGTAACTTGAAACATTTTGTCATAACAAATGACAATAAGCCCTAGTGATGTCTGCAAGCATTTATCTGCTATTATCATGTCTAATAGGTCAAAATGCAGCCTTGGCTCTTGATATATAAAATTGCATTGTTTTGAAATTTGAAAGCATTGATTCTAGCTTTAGGGTATTATATTGGCCTTTTTCCAGGAAATTTGAATCCATATATAGTAGAAGTCAGCAAAAAACCATTCCCACCCGAGACCCTCTCAAAGCGTTTGTTGTTTCGCTGAAACAGTCAGTTTATTTTGAATAAACAGGTTGTCAAATGTCAAAAATCATGTTAGTAACGGGTGTTTGCAATTGATTTCGGATTGAAGTAATTTAATCCATCGAAAACTGAAACCGACTGTAACATTGAAAATGCACATTGGCATAAAGAAATTAAGCAGAAAAAAAACTCTTACACCAATTTATTCACCCCTAACAAGACTGACAACATCCTATCACTCTGTCATCTTAGATGTCATTCATAAAATAATAAAATAACGATAGTTATTTTTTCTAAAAAGTTGTGCATGTTCCTCATTGATCGTCCCTTACTAAATTTTGGTCTCCTAACAGTGTATGGTTCTTCATTTTTCATCCCTTATGCTTGGCCAGGAGAAGAACCATGCCAACTCCACCACATTAAAGAACATGGCGGACACTGTAATGTTTGAGATGCAACATCTACTGCCGCACTAACCCACCTGAAAATCCGACACCCACTGCTACCTGTTACCCGTTCACCCATTTATGGAAATGGACGGAAGTCGGTCTCAATTGTAGTCTCTTGGTTTTTAATGGATTGTCATTTTCCCACCCAAACCCACCTATTGCCCAGGCCTAATGTCTAGTTTTTCATTCTAAGTGCAAATCATTTCATGGAAAACTTTCCATTCTTTCTTGTTCCTCCATTCTAGAAGGTTTTTCTCTCTGATCTTCGCCATTGATTTTTGCTCTTTTTTGGGGTGGAGTCGTGATTCCATTTTTGCAATTTTTCTCCTTTCCTGGTGATGGTGTCCCACAAGTAGGCTTATTAGGAAATTGTTAAAGAGTGAATATTGTTTGTTGTTATCTCCAAATTGATTTATACGAAAAATTTGATACAATCAACTGATGCAGGGGAAAATCTTGTATTGAATATCAAAGAATCATAGAGAATTACAATCCAGTTTCTGGTTTTAAGTTCCAGTCAAACTATAAGATTCTGTTATCAATTCTCAACTAACTAACAATGTCTAACTAACACTTCTATTTATACATTTTATTCCCCGCTTGTAATTACAATAATGCCCCATTAGTTAGGATTTGTTTCCCCTTTCCTTCTATAGTATACCCTTTTAACCAAGGGCTTGCTATCAATACCCTTTTCACCTTGTCCTCAATGTTAGAAGGTATGGCAAGGCCTTTGATAATAGGAGTAGGATCCCTTCCATACAATGCTTTGTAAGGTGTCATGCCAATAGAGGCATTGAAGTTGGTATTGAACCATAACTCTGCCCAACAGATCCACTTGAGCCATGATTTAGGATAGTCACCTACAAAACACCTCAAATAAACCTCTAAGCATCTATTAGTGACCTTTGTCTGTCCATCAGTTTGGGGATGGAAGGCAGTGCTATACCTCAGTTTAGTTCCTGCTTGCTTGAATAATTCTTTCCAAAAATGGCTAAGAAATATCTTGTCTCTGTCAGAAACAATGATCTCTGGGAAACCATGGAGTTTGATGACTCCTGAGATAAAACTGTGAGCTACATCACTAGCATTGTAGGGATGCCCTAATAGGAGAAAGTGAACATATTTAGAGAGCCTGTCAATCACTACCAGTATGGTATCTACCTTGCCAACTCTAGGGAGGCCTCCAATGAAGTCCATAGACACTTTTGTCCATATCTTGCCAGGAATAGGAAGTGGCTGCAATAACCCAGCTGGTGCCAAAGTCTGTGTCTTGCTTTGTTGGCATTGTTGGCACTGCATGATGAATTGTTTGATGTCATGTTTCATTCCTTGCTAATAGAAGACCCCTGCCACTCTTTTATAAGTTCTAAAGAACCCTGAGTGCCCTCCTTGCAAGGAAGCATGAAACTCAGCTAAAATAATAGGAATTTTAGAAAATTTTCTTGGTAGCACCAAGCTATCACCCCTGTAGAGGAATCCCTGCTTGACAGAAAATTTGCTTGCCCCTGCCTCCTTGAGTACCACCTGTTGTGTTAGAGCTTTGAGAACCGGACAATTTCTGATCTCTTCTTTCCACTCACTCCATTCTGGTAGTGTCACTTTAGAAATAGCAGCAAAAATCATCTGCCTTGATAAGGCAGCTACTTTATTTGAGCTACCTAGTTTATACTGAATGTCAAAGTCAAATCCCAACAATTTTGAAGTCCATTTGACTTGTTCCCCTCCTAGTAAATTTTGGTCAGTGAGAAATTGCAGGCTTTGCTGGTCTGTCCTCGCTGTAAAATGTTGCCCAAGTAGATAATGTCTCCATTTTTGTATAGCCAGCACCATGGCCGTTAACTCTCTCTCATAAGCAAATTTCTGTTGAGCCCTCAGTGAGAGTTTTTGGCTGAAATAAGCAACAGGTTTTTCCTCCTGCATTAGCACTGCTCCAATTCCCTTGCTGGAGGCATCAGTTTCAATTACAAATGGTTTTGTAAAGTCAGGCATTGCAAGAACTGGTAGTGAAGTCATGACTTTTTTGAGTTGCTGGAAAGCTGTCTCAGCATCAGCTTTCCAACTGAAACTGTCTTTTTTTAGTAGCTCAGTTAGAGGCCTAGCAATGATGCCATACCCTTTTACAAACCTCTTGTAGTAACCTGTCAAACCTAGGAATCCCCTCAAGCTCTTGAGATCCTTAGGAGTTGGCCATTCAGTCACTGCACTAACCTTCTGTGGGTCTACAAATACCCCTTCAGCAGTCACTACATTCCCCAGATACTCCACACAAGATACTGCAAAGTCACATTTTTTCTTATTAATCACCAATTCATTTTCCTTCAGTACTTCAAACACCATTCTCAGATGCTCAGCATGCTCTATTAAACTCTTGCTGTATATAAGAATATCATCGAAGAATACCAAGGTAAACTTCCTCAAAAATGGCCTCAAAACTTCATTCATAAGTGCCTGGAATGTAGAGAGAGCATTGGTTAGCCCAAAGGGCATGACCATGTACTCATAATGTCCCTCATGAGTCCGAAATGCAGTCTTAGGTATGTCTTCCTTTCTCATTCTGATCTAGTGATAACCAGACTTTAGATCCAGTTTGGTGAACACAGTGGCTCCAGTGAGTTCATCCAGCAGCTCATCAATTAATGGAATAGGGAATTTATTAGGTATAGTTAGTTTGTTGAGTGCCCTATAGTCAACACAAAATCTCCAACTAGGGATGGCAATTGAGCCCATGCCAATTGGGTACCCGCAAAAATTACCCGCAATAGGCCCGCATCGGCATATGCCCATTAGATGCGGGCTCGGGTATGGGCACTATGGTGCCCAGTCCGCTTCGGGCCCGCACCCGCATATATATATATATATATATATATTACTAATTCTACAATTTTACAAAACTCAAATGATTTTTTTTCTTAAAACACTAAACCTAATTATTGATTAACAATTTGGATGTTTATATTTGTATTATATTTAATTACCATTTTTGCAATTCTAAGTAAATCAAACTTTAAAATAATAAATTCAAACTATCAATATTTTGGATTTTTTAATCCACTAAATGCTAACATTTTTAATATTTATTTAGTAGATACGAGAAAATAATGTCTTTTTAAATTGAATTATAATGTTTTTTATGTTATTTATTATTTTGTGCTCTTAAAGTGCGGGTAACGGGCGTGCCCATGGGCACCTGGTCCCCAGAGGGTACGGGGACAGGCACTATAGTGCCCTGCCCATACACATGCGGGCTCGGGTACGGGCACTATAGTACCCTTCCCATAGGGTACCCATTGCGATCCCTACCTCCAACTACCATCCTTCTTCTTCACCAATATTATAGGACTAGAATATGGGTTTGTGCTAGGTCTAATGATCCCTGCCTTGAGCATATCAGTTACTAACTTCTCAATCTCGTTTTTTTGGAAATGAGGGTATCTGTAAGGTCTCAGATTTGGTATATTAGCCCCCTCTTTGAGTACTATAGCGTGGTCAGTAGGTCTTTCAGGGGGTAGTAGGCCAGACTCATGAAACAGGGCATCAAATTCATCAATAACAGATTGAATTACCTTTGGTGGAGTAGCCTGCCCTGTCTCTTCTGTCAACTCCATACTTCTGCAGTCCAGAATGTACACTTCCTCATGGTCCTGTAGCTCCATGACAATCTGTTTGGCACTCACCTCCCTCCTAGAAAGCAAGGGATCACCCTTCAAGCATCTAGTCTTGCCATTGACCTTCAATTTCAAAGTTAAGTCCTTGAAGTTGGCCTTAATGTCTCCCAACTTCTCAAGCCAGTCAATTCCCAACACTACATCTTCTCCATCTAGTGGAAAAATGTAGCAATCCACCTTGACCAATAGTCCTTGTAGGAGTAATTCAACCCCTCTACATACACCCTGCACCTTTATTCTTTGACCATTTCCAATTTTCACCCAGTAAGGTGTGGTGTCCTCCACCTTGAGCCCCAACTCAGTTGCCAATTTGCTTGATATAAAATTGTGGGTGGCACCACAGTCTACCAACACCAAAATCTCCAGCAATTTTATCAAGCCCTTCATCATGAAAGAACATTTGGAGGATAATCTAGCCGTGCTATACAGATGGAGGCTCTTCATGGTGGCTTCCCAAACAATCTCCTCCTCCTCTTCATCTTTCTTGTCTTCTTCTTCCTCAATTAATTCTTCCACATACAACAGCTTTAGCACCTTGTTCTTGCATATATGGCCAGGCACATATTTTTCTTCACAAGTGAAACAAAGTCCCTTCTTGCGTCTCTCCTCAATCTCCTTACTGCCCACTGATTTTGCATTCAATGGCCATACATTCTTCCCTGCATCAGTGTTCTTGCCAATAGCATTGGCCTCTGTAGCAGTTTTGTTGTGAATCTCTGTCCTCCCAGTCTTGAATCCCCCAATTCCACGACCACCATACCTTCCCACAGCACCTACCTTTTCTTCTGCAAGAAGTGCAATATCCATCATTTCTGCCAGGTTCTTGGGGCGTTGCAGGCGCACCTCTGCACGAATATCCTCCCTGAGACCATTGGAGAACATTCCTAGGAATAGAGATGGGTCTTGGATCTTTATGTGGCTAGCAATAGTCTCAAATTTCTTACGATACTCCCTCACAGTGCTATCTTGCCTCAGACTCATCAGCATCTCAAACGCGTTGGTCACCACCGTGGGTTGAAAACGGCGGAGCACTGCTTCTTTGAGACCATCCCACGACAACACGTCGCTGTTCGCCTCCCACCACTGCATCCATACAAGCGCTTCTCCCTCCATCGCCATTAACGCTGGATCGAGCTTCTCTCCTTCTTCAATCTTGCAAACCTTGAAGAATCTTTCGATTTTCGTGAGCCACCCTAGTGTGTCGTCGCTGTTGAACACTGGAAGATCCACCTTGCGTAGCCTCCGCTCACCGTCGCCGTTGATTCCAGTGTTATGGGTCCGTTCCTTCGTTTTCAGGTTATCGGGTTCAGAATGACCCGAATTCTTCACTTGTATCGCTGCAAACATTTCCTCCATTCGCGCCAGAGTCTCCTGGAGAACTTGCCGATTGCGAGTCTCGGATTCCTGCATTCTTCGTTCCAGCTCTTCAATTCGGGGAACCATCGTGGTTGAATCGATCTTCTTGCGCACCATGAATTTCCTCTAGAATCGAAATTGCTTTGATACCAGTTGATACAATCAACTGATACAGAGGAAAATCTTGTATTGAATATCAAAGAATCATAGAGAATTACAATCCAGTTTCTGGTTTTAAGTTCCAGTCAAACTATAAGATTCTGTTATCAATTCTCAACTAACTAACAGTGTCTAACTAACACTTCTATTTATACATTTTATTCCCCACTTGTAATTACAATAATGCCCCATTAGTTAGGATTTGTTTCCCCTTTCCTTCTATAGTATACCCTTTTAACCAAGGGCCTGCTATCAAAATTATTTTTGCAGGAGTTTGTATAGGTATCATCCACTTTATTATTCTGAAATTCTGAAATGTCCCCAATGCTAAATTCCTTTCAGTGCACTCATTATGTCGGCGACTGAAGGCATATTTGATTTGGTTGTTGGTGTATATTTATAGACATGGAAAGTGATACCAACATGTTATATATGGTGTGAAAACTGCTATTCTGTTTCCCGTGAAACTTCAAATACCAACATGTTATATATGTTGTTGGTGTATATATTGTGGGAAACTGCTATTTTCCCCCTGAAATTTCAAATACTTGCTGGGCGATTTCTTGCTTACTATTTTGTTGTCTTTATTGAATCGAGTTGTGTTTTAATGTTGGCATGAAAATACTGACATGCTGTATCATTTTGTAATTTCAAGATATTTTTTTTCCCTCAGATCAATAATTTGCTTTTTGTCTGCTTTTTATAGATGTATTTTCCATATTGGATCATGAGATATGATGGTACACACTTCTGTTTTTATTAGTATAATAATTTCTATATTATATCAATTCCTCACATTTTTTTTTCTTTCTTTTTTGTCCGCTCATTGAAGATGTTTCCTAAGTGTATAAGGTGTTTGTAGAGGTTTTGCATTTAGAATTTGCTAGACTTTTTATTCCTTTTGTCTTTGATCTGCTTATGTGCTCTTATTTTTCTCTTTTCATATTGGAGAAGATGATTGCAGATATTTTTTCTTCTTGGTTCTGTAAATGAATGTTTCCTTTGGGTATGAGGCAATCACTGTGTAAATATGATACAGGTGACCTTTCTCCATAAAGGGTTTGATGAGACTCGTCGGCTTGGACTCAGAAGTGAGACAGAGCAGGTTGTTTTTAGTCTTTGGCCTTTTATCTTTATCGACTAGCAATTTCCTTTCAATATGCCTGCAGTGCATTATTTATACTACTTTTGAATTTGGTAGATAGTAAGGCACGCTTCTCCAACCAGCGAAACTGGAATGCTTGTTGTGGACTCTGTGGTAAGCAAATTGTTATTTAGAATTTTGATTTTTTATTAGATGATATTCCATTTAAATTTCTTTGGCTTTAATCTTTGACTTGTTTAGGTGCCTGGTGGTCCAGGCTATAAACATTTGGAACCAGGGGATGTTCTTGTTCGTGTTAATGGGGAAGTAAGTTTCTTTGAAGGGTACCTCCCTTCTCCCAAATAATTTTCTTTCAATTCTTCCTTGGTTTTTTGTTATATGTTCTGCGCGTGTTTGGTAGAGTTGGTTGTTGAACTAACTAATAAATATAGTTAAATGGCAAAAAAAAACATGTTTGTATGATTTTTATGTAGACTCTAGATATATATTTTTATTTTAAAATAGTTATGGCTTGCAATCCCCTTCCCTTTTATATTGTAGTTTACACTCCCACCCTAAAGATTGAAATATATTGCACTTTAATCTATTTTAATATAATCAACCTTCTTATTTTTATTTTTTCTCTGATCTTGATTCTCAATATTGTTAACATATAATATAGTTATACATCCTTACTACCAATTATGGAATCATAAAAAATAAAATGAAAATTTTGGCAAAATTCTAAAGTTGATAAATTAGGTATTTGAAACTTTATTTTATTTCCCAAAGTTGTAAAATTAATAATGAAGTGCAGCAATGATATTGAAATTAATAAAGGATAATTTTTTTTAATAGAAGTCTCGTTTAAAGTCAATCACCGTCATTTAAGGATGTGTTGATGTTAAAATAGACTAAATTATAATTCATATGGTGTAGATTTTACATAAGAGGGGAGGGAGTGCAGTTCAATGATTTGTGGGAGGGGAGTATAGTTTACACTATACTAATATTTCTTAGAAAAATATTATAAAACTTTAAATGATATTTTTTTAATAAAGCAATTTTTTTCTCTGAAATTTAATTTCCTATGAATTTTTGTTCAATGATTAGATATTGTACTAAAATTTAAAATAAATAGTGCCAGAGATAAAATAAATATTGCAAAATTTGAAGTTAGAACATAATAAAAAATAGTATCCCGCTAAACAAAATAAAATATGAGAGTGTTTAAGGGTTTTGCAAAGAGTAATTAATGTGAGAGGTAAAGGAGAAATTTTATTACAATAGTTAGAATAAATGGGAAGGAAAAAATATAAGGTCAAGTAGAACTTTAAAAAAACACTATAAGCTAGCGAAGTAAAGCTAATTTACCAAGTACATATAGTTTGGTGACAAACTTATAGGCTAAATAAATTATAAGGTAGCTGAAATGTCTGTGTCAAAACGCTAATTATCTTTGGTTAAACTGTTGTATACGTTTCATCTAAAAGAATGAGAACTGGTCATAAAAATTTCATATTTGGTTATAGACGATGGTGTAGAGGGAAAAATCATTCTGGATGAAAGTAGTTGCACTGTTGTTCATCCAAACTTCTACTTATGACAATAATACATAATTTAGGTACTATTGCTTGGAGACTACTTTTTGGAAAACTAACAATGTCAACTGCATTCTGTTATGTGTTATTGTTTTTGTATCTTCTATATCTGTTTTTGCCCATTTTGTTGAAAAGGGCAATTGATAAACGCCTAAGCACTTGGGGAACCCTCCTTAATATGCCCTTTTAATTTTGTTATCTTGATTAACTTCATTTTTTAGAAGTTTTTCCCACGTTTGATTCCTTGCATTTGAAAGCTGTAAAAACAGGGATTCCGTTGTCTTTGTTATGTTTATCTTTAATGCATGATGTAACACCCTGGGCCCGGGGTGTTACAAAAAAAGGCGCCTTTTTTTTGTAACACCCCGGGCCCAGGGTGTTACAAAAAAAAGGCGCCTTTTTTTGTAACACCCTGGGCCCTTTTCTGACTTAGTAGGCTACCCACAAAGTGTAAATCATGACCTTCTCTACCCCCCATGTAGAGTTTTTGCCTTCCGTGGGAATCGAACCTTGTACTCTGGGGCTTAAGTACAAGTTCAATGCATTCCCACTACCAATTGAACTAGTAGCTATTAGTTCAATTGGTAGTGGGAATGCATTGAACTTGTACTTAAGCCCCTAGGGTACATGTTCGATTCCCACGGAAGGCAAAAACTCTCAATGGGGGGGAGAGAAGGTCATGATGTACACTTGTGGGTAGCCTACTAAGTCAGAAAAGGGCCCAGGGTGTTACACATGAACTACTCTTCTAACCTGATTACTAGAGCTTAACTCTCACGTTATTGCAGGTTATTACCCAATTCCTGAAACTGGAGACTATTCTTGATGACAGTGTAAACACAAATATTGAAATACAAATTGAAAGGGGCGGCACGTCAAATAGTTTAACTTTGTTGGTTAGTTTTTTATCGCTTAGATGTATATTTTATTAGTACCGTTTGACATGCCCAAGTGTTTATATTTTTTATGGGAAGGGAAGGGGTCCATGGTGTCTCCACTGCTTCTGAAGAGAGGGCCTAAAGAGGCCTTCACTTCACAAATTTATAAATAAATTGAAAGCGTCACCGAGATTGCACTACGTACATCCCTCTAATTTCAGTAAAATTTAGCTAAGAAGCTCTTAAAATACAGTTTGCTGTAGACTATCTTGATACTGTTTCAACAATTTTGTTTGAAAGTGCTAAAATGGCTACTAATCTTCTGACGCTTTTGTTATCCTTTAATCCTTTGCAACTAAATGCATGCTAATTATATTTTTGAGCTTGACCTGACATGTGACTTGATCATCTATCACATGGTGGTATGAAGTACTCAACTCATAATTAACCCAACCGGACACTTCGCATTGTGCCTCCCATGAAATAGAGAAATATTTATCTGAATACTGTACAGACAGATACTGTAATGTAAAAGTAGGTTGATAGTTGCCAGTGTTACTTTGAACTCGGCTTGCGATTAGACTAACACTGATTATTGCTTAATGTTTTTTGTTTATCTCAGGTGCAAGATTTGCACTCAATAACTCCTAATTATTTCTTGGAAATTAGTGGAGCAATAATAAATCCTCTTTCGTATCAGCAGGTTAGTTAGATTACAACTGAAATGTTATGTTTTCTGTATTTATATTGTCTTCTTAGAAGAAAAAAATAGTCGAATATGGGTCTGCCTGCTTTTAAGAAGCTGAAGGAAAATGACTGTTTTAAACGAAGAGAGAAAGATGTCTTCAATGTTTAAAATCTTCCTGACATTCCCCTGGTGGTGTTTGCATTTCTGTTTTCTGTTAAGTTACTGTTTTCATAGAGGGTCAATTTTCCATATCTTTTGATATAGGGTACTGATTTATTTCTTGTTGTGCGATCACTACTGCAACTGCAACGTAGTTATCTGGACTTATTATGGTGTTGTACAACAACTAATATAAGTATCTTTTGATATAGGGTACTTATCTGGACTTATTACTCTCCTAATTTTAAGCTACCTGTCTAACTAGGGTTTTGTTTATCACCTTCAATGCAGGCTAGAAACTTCCGATTCCATTGTGGTCTTGTTTATGTGACAGAACCGGGGTACGTACAACACTTAATAGTTATTTTCATGCCACAAAAAATATCTATTAATTGTTTCTCTATATATATATATATATAGGTTATACACTTAACAAAATTATAATTAGTTCCGTGTTTGTGGAAGTGTTAATTTGTTATAACTTTTTGATGATCTAGTAATATGCATTTCTTGTTGTACTAAAGAATTCCTTAAAAATTGTTCACCACTTGACAAATTTGCCAGTAATTGGGTCTAGAATCAGCTGAGTCATGCACACAGCACAAGAGTCGTTCTTGGAGGGAAATGATACTTGTGTTTATTTCACATTTTGGTATATAGCATGTGCTTCGTTGATCATGTGACAATTATCTTTTGCAGATATATGCTCTATAGAGCAGGAGTTCCTCGCCATGCAATAGTTAAGAAATTCGCTGGTGAAGAAATATCTTGCCTCGAGGAACTAATATCAATTCTATCTAAGCTATCTAGGGGTGCTAGAGTGCCATTGGAGTATATAAGCTACATGGATCGTCATCGAAGGAAGGTAATGGTTACTATACAAATACAATCAAGATAAATTGTGGTACATCAAATAATAGTATCTTTGCCGTTACTGGCGAGTTCCTGTTGCTGTAGCTTTCTTGTAGAGTTGCTTTACCTTTTAAACCTTTATCTACATGCATCACAATTATGTTTATGTGGTTCATTTGCTACCAAACCCTCATTGGTTGGATTGTGTGTTAGACTGACATATCAAAGAAATATTGGCCTTTTCTATTCATAAATATCTTTCCATTTCTTTGGTCAGTAAGATACTGGGTTGCAATTGGTCTACCTGTAGCTATTTATACACATGTTTAGTAAGCCTAGTAAAAGTATGTTCCTTAGATTTTGTAGAAGGTAGCTGTTAGATTTTTTTTGGTAGTATTGTGATCAGTAAATGTTGATTAATAAATATGAATGAGGAACTTAGGATCCATGGACACTAATTTAAGACGTGACACACCATCGAATAACGTTTAGTATGTGATCTTCATTGATTCAACAACAGATGATATGATATGATATGATATGATATGATATTATCATTTAGATAAGCATGCCATTTTCAAATAAGTTTGTATAAAGTTAAGTAGCATATAGATTTTTTTATTTATTTTAGTCATCTTATGGTATATATGTCAACATTTTGGAACACAAATGTAACTGAAATAATTTCTAACAAACTTAAACTTTACGCATGTTTTTCATGTTCTGAGTTTTTAACCAAAGGTGGATTTTATTAAAAGATCATTTTATAAAAAAAGTGCTTAAGGATTTAACTTTACTCTGACTCAACAGCGGTGTCAACATATATTAATATTGCCGAGTGTCATCCTACATCATTGTTTGATGTTGCATGTTCTAGGGGATAATTGAACTTGGAAGTTTAGTGCTGACTTTAGTACTAGAATGACTTTCTGACAAGATAATGTTTCATGAAAGACGCAATGGTAGATTATATCTTTGTATCTATCTTCCTTTGGTGCTTCAGTCATTATTTCAGTGTACTGAAACCTCGTAAAGGTGTCACTCATTGCTGAATTTGTTTCTTGAACTTGTCTGATGGCTGCAGTCGGTGTTGGTGACGGTTGATCGCCATGAATGGTATGCACCTCCCCAGATATACACTCGTGACGACAGTACTGGTCTATGGAATGCTAAGCCTGCTTTTCAGCCGGATTCCCTTCTATCATCTGGGGCCAAAAATGTTGGAAATCTGGACAGACAGCCAGTTTCACTAACCGGTGAGCATGCTTGTGGGGGACATGTGTGTGAAGGCAACAATCAGGAGTTGGTTGATGGTATCACTAGCATGGAAACTAATTATGAAGATCCTTCAGAGCCTGTATCTCACAATAATGCATCTGATGGCTTGGTAAAGAAACAGAGAGTTGATGAAGACTTATCAAATGATGGAAGTGTTGTTGCTGATTTATCCTTAAATGGATGCCAAGAAACTAAGCCGGAAAAATCAAGTGCTATTCAGGATGATGGATTAATGAACTATCAAGGTTCTCCTGCTACGACAGGAAATGCATCAGTTGCTGAACGTGTGATTGAGCCTACTCTTGTGATGTTTGAGGTAGTTTTTAAGACTTGACAAATTTCGTTATTGGCTTGGCTGAAATATGCTGTAGAGGTGTATCTATCATATTTAAATGACAAGATATGGAGCATTCTCCTTGAGTTTCAAAAATGAGTGCCAAATTAAAAAAATTATTATTCAATATATAATGATATATTCCTTTTAAGAAGTACCAGAATTTAACCTCATTTTTGTGGGTTTAAAAAATGAGTTTCAGTTCGTTCTTTTGTGTTTTGACATAGTTTGAAGTTATTTTATTACCTGATTAGAAACATGTTTCTAAATGTTCCAATCTAGATCAGTTGCATTTTGACGTGGGTTTCTGATATTTGGAAACAGAGAAAACATTCCTTATTTCAAACAGACCCGAAAAAACTATGGCTATCTAAGCTAAAAAAGTTAGGTTAGGGGAAGGCATTTTGTTTCATTTGCATAGTTATATTCCTTTTTGATTTCTTTGATCTCTCTGCATCAACTTTTGTAGCAAGTACATTGATTCCACCGTGACCTCCCAATATAAAATCCAATTGATTTTTGTAATGCGAGTCTCTCGTCTTAATCTCTGTTCATTCTCTCCCATAGCTTCATAGCCTGGCTCATGCGCTTAGTTCTTCTGGAATTTTCACAATCTCAAACTGCTTTAAAATGTTTTGAAATCAAATTTTCTCATTTCATCTTTGATCCGTATTGGGTAAAACATCGAAGAGAAAAAAGTGATATATCCATGTACTCAAGTGGGTGTATTATGTGCATATAGGGGTACTCAACATGGATAAGATAATTGTAGTGTTGTTACTTCTTAGATTGCCAAAATATGATGCGTATGGTATTGAATGTTTAAGATGCGTTAGATTTTAAAGGGTATACCATACTCTTTTGAAAAAGTTTTTTGTAGATGTGATTTTGCTATAGAAATGTGGTTTTAGGATAGCCCTTTTAGGTTATTAGTGGATGTATGGAGCCTTCTCGTCGGTATTTCTACAGATTATGTCTCAAGTACCTTGATGATTCTGTTTCTAATCCCTTAGCCAAATATCACCTTCTATTTGTTAACCTGTAACATGTGTGTTGCCCATTGTTTTTATGTAATGTCAAAAAGTGTTGTCTTTATTGTATTTCTTCTTGTGATTAGGTTGTAGTTGATTTGATTCATGTTGCAATTATAATTGTTTTAGCTGTGATACTGGTACATGGTCTAAATTGCCTATCAGCCTTGTATTTGATTGACAGGAATGCATCAATTTGGCTTCTCGTGAACTTAATTTATTTTTTATCACCGTCGCATCTCAGTGTCTATGTTCACTACTCTTTGCAATTCTATTCTTCCCATTAAAAAATCCTGTGCTTTTTAACCCTTTTACGGGTAATGTGACTTATGCTTAATGCTGTCACGTGGTACTTAGTTATTCCCATCATGTGAAGCTTGTTATACTAAAATCTTGTAAGAAATGCAGGTTCATGTTCCTCCATCTTGTATGCTTGATGGTGTTCACTCACAGCACTTTTTCGGAACTGGTGTCATAATATATCACTCTCAAACTATGGGATTAGCTGCAGTTGACAAGAATACTGTTGCAGTATCTTCCTCTGATGTGTTGCTATCTTTTGCTGCTTACCCAGTTGAAATTCCAGGAGAGGTAAATCTTTTCAACAGAATTTGACCCTAATAATATAAAATGAATAAACAAGAAAATAGGCAGTCGTTCTTTAGCCTGTTGTCTCTATTTCATAATTGCAGGTGGTATTTCTCCATCCTGTTCACAATTATGCTCTCATATCATATGATCCCTCTGCGTTGGGACCTGTTGGTGCTTCAGTGGTTCGTGCCGCAGAGTTACTTCCAGGTGGGTTTCACCATGTCATTTCTTAAATTTCTACTGTTTTAAGGGTCCTTCATCAGATTCACATTTGATGATGATGCACATATTTCATTCTCAGTCATAAAGATTGCTATTTACCCTTCGAGTTCGACTGAACCAAAAAAGCTAAATGCTCCCCCCGGGGACTAACAAATAAAATGGAATCGGGAATAGTAAAAAATGTTGTGATTTGTTGTTGCTCAAAGTCCAATTTTTCAAATCCCCTTACTGTCATGAAATATTTCCCTTATCTGTGAGGTAGTATGATAAGCGTGGACATGAATTACTTTACGTGGACTTGTTAGTACTATGTGAAGAAAAAGGTTTAAGAGCATATTCACTTTTACAATAACTTACTCTTTTATCTATATTGGCCAAACACTCATCTTAGTACATTTTCTTCTTCCAGAGGCATTGCGTCGAGGTGAATCTGTTTACCTCGTGGGGTTAAGTAGAAGCCTTCAAGCAACTTCTAGGAAATCAGTTGTTACCAATCCTTGTGCTGCATTAAATATAGGATCTGCGGACTCCCCACGTTACAGAGCAACCAATATGGAAGTGATTGAACTTGATACTGGTAAGTTATGATGTTTTTGTTTTTAACCAAGGTGTTACTCATATAGATAACTGTCGTACTCTTTCATCTGTTTCAATATAGATTTTGGTAGTACATTTTCGGGCGTGCTAACAGATGAACAAGGAAGGGTTCGAGCTATTTGGGGAAGCTTCTCTACTCAGGTTTATACCACTTATTCTTTGATTGCTGGCTCTGATCCGGACATTTTTTATTGGGACCACCGTAGGAAAAAATGCTTAAAGTAAATTGTATGATAAGATAAGCTCCTAAGCGACATTCTAAAAAACATTTTAAGCCTTTTCCAAACATCTATACGCATTCAAGAGAGTTCATTCTTTAGCATAATGAGCCGTTGAGCACCTTTCTAAACTAAACCCTCAAGAGTTCAAATTTTCTCTTGTTTCATTATTAAATTAACTTCAATTTTTCCCATAAGTTTTAGTAAGCCCTACTCTGTAACCGAAAAAAAAAGTAAGCCCTACTCTTGGGGTCCCATGCTTATAGCTTAAACTTTTAATGAAGTTGGTTGCTTCACAATTGAAACTGATAATAAATAAACCTCTAGATCAATTTCTATTCTTTTGGTGAGTAGAAGGTTAGTGTGAGATGGCATTTCTCCATTTCAAGGTTCAGACATGCCACAAGCCTCAGCAAGGGAATATGGTTACATGTGGATGACTTTCTAATGATTGGCTTCCAGTCGGAATTGAACACAATACCATTATATCTACATATAGTACTTACCTACCTCGATACTAGTTTCTAAATAAAAGGTAAAGAAGATTAAGTATACTTTGTCCATATATGATACCATAAAGGGTAAAATCCTCTTATGAGAGACTTCAAACAATGCACATATTCTATGATAGTTTTTGGTCACTTCATTTGTTTAATATAATAATAATAATAAAGCCTAACTTAAAACAATTGTATCCTCGTAGAAGAAGAAAAAGAGAAGAAAGACAAAAACTGGGAAAAGAGGAGAGAAGGCAATATTTACTCAAACTTCAAAAGGCTACCTGATGGTGGGTTGGTCCTTAAAGTCTATATGCCATCATTCCTTCTTATTTAAAATTTTAATATTAATTAAGAAAGGCCTTCTACTGTTTTGTAGTATTTTGGCTTTTATAAAAGTGAATACTAATCTTTGAAGTTAAAGAATACAATGATGATGTATATAAGCTTTTTAATTAGTCTGTTTAAATAAGTCATAGAAAGATAAAATTCATGTGATCGAGTATAAGTGTGGTTCTGTTAATAAAAATGCCCGGAATTCAAAAGCATATAAGTGTGGTTGTCAGATGACTTAAAGATGTAGAGGCCACTCATCCATCTAAGAATCAAGTGTCACAGATTATATCAGCAAAACTTCTAGCAAATAAATTCTGGCTGACTAGCATTCTTCTATTATCTCGATGAGCTTCAGTGGGTTAAATCAGAGAAAGGAAAATGGTCTGGAATCGAATATTTAATCTTTGTCTTGGTGGCTCTTGAGAGAGAATAAGATGAATGGATGACTAATTCTTTTCATACCACTTTGTTGGCGGAATTAAAAGTCAAGAGGAAGAAAGAATATGATTATGATATTAATTAATGGCTCCGCCAGGGTGGACTAGCAGAATAAGTGGTCCATGAAGGACAAACACTTGTTTTAAATCTCAGCCGTTTTGTCAAGCATTCTCACAAGATCTAATAATAGACCTCTCTCACTATCTTTTTCCTCAGCTTCTCCCCTCTTTCCTTCACAATTTCAGGCATTAAATCTCGCTTACTTTGAGTGACAAATACCAGTCTCTAGTAACTGTAAAGCCCATTCCGTCTAAGGAAATCAGTTTTGGCCTGATCAGTATGCATCCATACTTATCTGTATCTCTTGCCATGACAAATAAGCATTATGCTAGATCGAGTTAACATTTCTATTTCCTAATCATCAATGAAAATGAGAGAGAGCTAAAAGAAGCAATGACGATAGCCTAAAACAAAGACTATGCAAACAAGCACTAAAGTAGTACAGCCATCCATTATGAAAATCCTACACCTCGTCGATCTCACAGAATACCACATACAGAGGAATCATTAATTTTAGTATAGTGACTCTATTTCTTTGGTTTATATTAGAATAGTGGGAGAGAAGGACACCTGAGCGGCCACCTATATGGGCAAGTTGGACCCCTGAAAGAAATTGACAGCCTCAGCTTCCTCGCTGCAGAATGCATGCGGTGCGGAGCAGTGGTTGTTGATCGGAATGAGGAGGAGGGAAACTCCACCAGTTCCACCGCCAGAGAGATGGAAAAGGAGATGAGAGGAAAGAGGGTGAAGGGGCATGTGATCAAATGTGAGCAGGCTCATCATAAAAGTGTTGGTCCTGTATGGACTAATTATACACCCTAGCTGGAACCATTAATTAATATATTATACCGGCAGTATCTTTAACATAAAAAGGAGTATTGAAAACATGTATGTATTTTTTAATTTTTTGTTGTTATCATTGCATTCTGGCCTACCTTTATATGGTCTATTCATTGTGATTTATTCCTTATCTGCTTTTCTTCCGAGCAAGCATCAAGTGATTATCATTGAATCGTATTTTTAATTTGATGTTGATGAGAACCTAGGCTTGACTAATCCTGGGCAAACTAATAGGTTTGGGGGGGTTTATTCTAAAAAGGGTAAAAGGGGAAATGTTACCAAGTAGTGGAGGGAATCTTGTAACCAACTTGATGAGTTGGCAGAGAGAGAGAGAGAGAGAGACTAGGGGACCTCACGCATAGTAGCTGAGGGAATGAATAAAAGGAGGGGAGTAACTAAGAATGAGGTAGGCAAGAATTTGGCTAGGCTTGGGCTGGGAGTACAGTTACTCTTACACTGAGAGTACTGCACTTTGTTTCTATTTTCCATTTCCATCTATACTATTTCTCTGTAATTACACTGATTCAGAGGAATATATCATATTATTATCCATATTTTGTCTTACAATTTACTGTTACATTGCCAATCCTATCAGATGTACACAAACATGTTGCAGATACAGTTTTTTTGGGGTGAGATCTTTTGGGACTCTGGGAGGGTGTGTATATATAATTATATATATATATATATATATATATATATATATATGAGTGGGGATCAAGTTACTCCAAGAGTAACTTTTGTAGAGTTACTCCACTTAAGATGTTTGTAGACATTAAATTTTATCAATCCAACCGCTAAATAGTTTCATATTATGTTGATGATCATGCATACCAAAAAATATTGAAATTGAATATCCATAGCTATAGAATCTTATAGTCTCTATTTCACTTGTATTTTTAAAAGCATAATATATGTTGAATTGAACTTATTTGATCAAATATCGAACATTTTTAAAATTTTATAAAAATTTGCATATTTGATCTACTCATTTAAAACTATTAATTTGACGGTTGGATCGGCGAAATTTAAAGTGTGCGAAGAGATATTAAGTGGAGTAACTCTTACGAGAGTTACTCTTGGAGTAACTTGATCCCTACTATATATATATATATATACCCACCCTAGGCTGTGACCAGTGCATAGACAAAGCCTTGAACTGACTGTAATATGTTTAACAGTGAAAAGGAAGCAATAATATTTCGTTAGACCTTTATTTCAAATGAATTTCTTCTCAAATTTCAGCGGACTTTTTCTTGTCTTTGAAGTGTTTTTCAAATTACAAATAAATTTTGATTTTTTATTGTATTTTAATGCTTTTCAAATGTCAAGTCAAGTAGCCTGTTCACAGGTTTCAGCCAGGGTGGGCGGTGACATGATTTTTTTTTTCAATTTTCTTTCCATTATTTTATGAAAGGGAGAAGGGTTATATAATGAACCTAACTGTTTGTGAAATGTGATTTACATTTTATTTATTATTTATTTATGTGGATACTGAAATCCCTGTTCCAGCTGAAATTTGGCGGCAGTACATCAGAAGATCATCAATTTGTGAGGGGAATTCCGATTTATGCAATAAGCCAGGTCCTGGACAAGATTATATCTGGTACGACTGGACCACCTCTTCTCATAAATGGTGTTAAAAGACCTATGCCCCTTTTGAGAATTTTAGAGATTGAACTTTATCCAACATTACTTTCAAAGGCTCGCAGTTTTGGACTAAGTGATCATTGGATTCAGGTATGGATGTTTCTTCATGGTTTGAGTTTTTAGCTGTAGGATGTTTACTTTCTTTCCATGTTCAATATGTAAGACCTTTTTCACATTAGCGTTAGCAATTAAAAGAATGCAAAGTCGTGGCCTTCTCTTTTGTGATGATGTATCCAAGGAAGAATTTTAGTTTTTCTTCTCTTTTCCTATGAGTCAGATTCAAGTCCTTCCTGGACTTGATACGATACTACCAATGATATTGGTAATGGGATATTGGCTTTGATTGAAGCTGAAGTATTTATGTTGCGAAAATCAAAACTTTATTCACCAGTCTCTGGTCGTTTATTGAATAGACTATGTGTGTGAAGTTTAGTATAAGGTCTATCTTCTAATCCTTCCAAGCGTTCATTTTGACATGTCAAAGAAATCATCATTCCGTTGTTGACATCCATCGGAGTTCGTTTGTTTATTCACTATCTTGTAAACAACTGAAACGAGGAACATAGATACATCACATCAAAATTCAAATATGTAGAACCATTCTGAAATAAAGTAATGGAATAGGTTATGAAGTGTCTATGTTGGGCACCCTTTAAATGTATTTTTCGTAGAACTTAAACGGCTAAGGCTGGTGTGAAAAGTGGAAAATGTGAAAGTTTAAGGGATGTGAAGTGAGGTAGTTAGTTAGAGGAGAGTGAAAAGGGGAATCTGAAGTAAAAGGGGGGCGGTGGTTTACATGACATCACGCGTTTTCATTTTCTCTGAGCTTAGAGCTTGGGCTAGGACATAGCCTCCATAGTTGGGAGTCGTTTGCTCTTTCTTTTGTATCATTCTCAGTTTTCTTAGTTTTCCATCAAGAAAACAGTGACTTCCTCTCAATTGGTTCTACATATTAGTGTAGATTACTGTTTAAAGCAGGGGAGATTACTGTTTCTTTCTGAATCTAGTTTAAATTTTAGTGTAGTTTAGACACGTATAAATGGGACAGTATAGTTTACTCAAATGGTTTATTTTGTGACTTTTGTTCTAGAATTGTATTGTTGGTTACTCCGGTGGCAAGTTGTCCTCAGTTTTCTTGTTGCATCTTTTGACCATCTTTACTTCAAGAAGATATATTAGCAAGACTAAAATTTATAGTGTTTCTTGTTATTAATCTGTTGTTTAGTTATTAGATTCCCTTACCTTCTTTCAATTTTAAAAAGAACTAGCTTTGGCATCGCCACTGTCATGATGGTTTTTGGTTGCAATCATTGTAGGCACTTGTTAAGAAAGACCCAATAAGACGACAGGTTTTACGTGTTAAAGGTTGTTTGGCTGGATCAAGGGCCGAGAACCTTTTAGAGCAAGGGGACATGGTTTTAGCAATCAATAAAGAACCAGTTACATGCTTCCATGACATTGAAAATGCTTGCCTAGCTTTAGACAAATCTTATAGCGATGATGGTAAGCTTCAGATGACTATATTTCGGCAGGTATGTTGTGAATATTTGCCCTATTTTGATTTAAAGTTTGTGGTGCTTGCTGAATGAACTTTTATTGAGGCACCTGGGTTATATAATATACTTAACAATTGACTTGTTTGGTTGTGTTAGGGTCGAGAGGTTGAACTTCTTGTGGGAACAGATGTTAGGGATGGAAATGGCACAACTCGTACAATTAATTGGTGTGGTTGTATTGTTCAAGATCCACATTCAGCAGTGCGTGCTCTTGGATTTCTTCCTGAAGAAGGTCATGGTGTATATGTGGCAAGGTATGCTTAACTTTTGCGCATGCAAATTTTTAATTCTGCGAAAGGGTAAAGTGTTGATTAATGGACAGCAGCACCGTAGAGTTTTATATTGCAACAAGTAAAGTTGTATGAGACTATGAGCGCATACAGTTGTTGGTAAGCTCACTTCAACCGAGTGAGTTTGGATAGATTTCTTAAAGAAACATTTATGGAAAAATAACTGTTAAAAGAATATTTAAATATTCTTGTCAAAAAAGAATATTTAAATATTAGCTTCTGTATTTGAACTCTTTCACAAGCTCTCTCATATGATATCTTTAAGCTTAAACAGACTTTTTCCTAAGTGAAAAACTATGAACTCATTTTACCTAAGAATCATAAGCCAGAAGGTAATCTTGCTGATGGCCTCTGATCTTGGTCTAGAATCTAGATAGCTAGACTTAAGGAAGTGGTTTATCTACCCAACATCCTCCAGACCAATATGCCCCCTTAATTAACAGAATTTGAGAACTAGTTTTGATACATCGGCATTATGTCATGCAACACACAACATGCTTACTCAGATTGTGAGTAGATTCATGAACAATTCGAATATTATCTTTTCAAATTTGTACAGTAGCTTGGTTACCTGATCTTGTCATGTTTTATCTCGGTCTAGAAATTCGGAAACCAGATTTACTGTTACCTCCCTTCAAAAAATATTTATCATAAACTTTAATTTTATCCATCTTTTTATTTTTCCATAAATCTTCTAATGGTTAATTTTATGTTGATTTATCATAGATTTTAGATATAATATATGTAATTAATTGCAAATGTTTAGTAATTTTTAATTATATAAATCAATAAAAATATAGACATACTGCATTTTTTATTCATGAACCTGCCCTTTGCGTTGCATGCTAGTTGACTGAACATCAGCTTACAAAATTTTTTCAAAATCACAGGTGGTGTCATGGGAGTCCTGTACACAGATATGGTCTGTATGCTCTTCAGTGGATAGTCGAAATTAATGGAAAACCGACTCCAGATCTAGATTCTTTTGTTAATGTAACAAAGGTACGGAATTTACTTGGCATGGATGCAACTTACATGTATGTGCAATTACCGCTCTTTTCTTCCTAATTAGATCAAATATAATATGGCATGGTGTCCATGGTGATTTTTTTTTTTTTGAAAAAACTACAATGTACATGTGTACTGGGATTCATATGCGGCACAATGTCATATGATAAAATCTGTTTAACCGCTTAATGTGTTGTGTTGTTACTTATTAGTTCTTAGTTATTACCTAATCTGAAGCATTTATGGAATTTTAATATCTATGATGTTCTGACATCCGGACTTTTTCGGCTACGGACTTTTTTTTTTAAATAAAAAGACTGGGAGATTTGCATATTTCATGAAGAATACTGTAATTGTTGTCATGATTTGGCCTTAACGTCTTTTTGCTATTTCTTTTAAATTATATTTGTATTGTAATTTTTTGATGAATGTCGGCAGGAACTGGAGCATGGAGAGTTTGTTCGTGTAAAGACAATTCACCTCAATGGTAAGCCACGAGTCCTAACATTGAAGCAAGATTTGCACTACTGGCCTACATGGGAATTGAGGTTTAATCCAGAGACTGGAATTTGGCATCGTAACATAATCAAGGGATTGAACTGTAGTTCTGATGAATGAGCAGAGTATATTTGTATTATGGATACACATCCCTATGAGCATAAAATCTTGAGGAAGGCATCTACGTACTCTCTCCAATCTCTTTTATAAGCAAAAGTTGGTCAATAATTTGGACCAAATACATCAACTTCCGTTGCCCAACTTTTGCTCATAAACAATACAAGAGAAGTATGATTTAGCGTTGCTGCCTTGATGTAGATTTGATGCTCTTCGTCCAAGGATATTCTATTGCATTGCCAATTTGACATGATTGATGAGTTATGAAACACTCGAATCAGGCTGGCAATGAATTATTTGGATTATGTGCCGCATTGTAAAAACTTGAGAGATATTATTTTACAAGTGATTGTGTTCTGTGTATTTCAAGGGTCTGCCAAATATAGGCGTATTCGGAAGTGATTCAAACATGGACCCTTCGCCTCTACTAGCAATAACGTTAGGGTGTTCATAGATTGGATTGAATCTTTTTTTAGATAAAAAAACTGCCGTCCTTGCTGTTTGGTACTCTTATCATTCAATTTGTTTCAATTTGTTTGATTTTAAAATTAGATTTGATCTTATCTAATTTTATTTTGGATTGGATTGGATATAGATTTTTCATTCCTTAAAATTGTTTACATGTAGTAATTGTCAGAAGAGGAGATTTCTTCATATCCCCAATTCTTCATATCCTTAAAATTTCTCAGTTTTTTAGTTATCACCTTATAGGACTCTCTGGAAGTGAAAATGGGTTACTATCTTGCTTGAGAAGGTTTGGTCAATTTGGTTTAGGATGGTTGGTATTCTCTAACCTTTTGACCTTCGCTACAAGGATGCCTTATTTGAGCAGAGAGCCAGAAGCTTTCTTCTGCTTTTTGTACTAAGCCGACATCCCCTCACTATAAATATTTCGTATAATAATTTTTTTTAGTAAGTTCTAATAGATCACATTGAATCATCGAATGAAAAGCAAAGCAGTCAATATACGTACGTTCTAATAAAATTGTGCTGCTAAGGTTAATTTTGAATTATTATGCTCATGCATTACATATCAGAACAAATTTTCCTGCAGGTTGCCAGGAAAGACAAAATAAGTGCATGGAAATCAAAAAAAAAAGTTGAGTTGAATATAGAAAAAATGTGAAGAAGAATAACAGAATCAAATTAAACATTTAGATGAAATTTATTTCTAGAATCTAGTTTTTATATCATGATGTCACCAAAATACCATTGTCATTGAGAGTCCTCCCAAAGCCAAAACCAGCAAATTCACACCTCTGTTTGCAGCAGCGGAGTAATAATATATCCAATATGGTTTAGGCTGGCTTACCCCAGGGACCGGAACATATATGAATCTTGGTGGTGGCGGCGCCGGCAAGGGGTTGCAATTCTGAGGGCAGGAGGGCTTGGGAGGCGGCGGTGAAGGTGGAGGTGGTGGCGGCGGTGAGGGTGGTGGTAAAGGTGGTGGTGGCGGTTGGCAAAGAGGCGGTGGAGGTGGAGGAGGAGGAGATTGCTCACCACAAGTTTCACCACATGGACATGATCCACACTTGATTTCACCGTCTGCTGGCTCAACAGGCTCAACAAAAACTGGATAGTCTAACTTCTTTGAAGAAGTTATTATGGCTTCTTCAAATGAAGAGGAAAATGAAATACATAAAAGAAATAGCACTATTGTAGGCTTTTGAGGTCTCCAACTTGGTGTTTGAGAAGCCATTCTCTAAGGACTTTTTGAGATTTACTCCTTTGGAATATGAAGGTGTTGAAATAAAAGAGAGGGAGAGAGAATATGTGTAGAAGGATGTAGCTATGTGTTGCTAGTGTTTTTGCCTCATGTTGAGTGTATGATTGGTGTGATAAAGCAAAGGTCATCAAATACCATTGACATTAGCATTAGGTAACTTTGGTTATTTTGGAAATTGCATTATTGTATAGTAAGAAAGGTAAGGGAAACTTGGTTTTGTTTATAGTTCAATATTGCTGGTGTGTTTGAGGGCTTTTGATAGTGAACTGCATGTGGTTGTTGTAAATGTAGGGGACCTTGTGTTGTGTTTTGTGTCGACTCTTTCAATTTGAGTGTTGAGAAATATAGCTCAATTGTAGCAGTTTCTGGAGAGTTTAGTGAGAAATTCCAATATTTTGTGAAGGTTGAGTTCTTTTAATTCAAACACTTATACTAGCAAGTAGCAATATATTGGGTTCCTTATTCCCTATACTTTTAATTGTGCATAAGAATATTTGCTTTTGCATGAGATGCGGTGATCAGATTCACACATCAATTGCACTTTGTTCTCTCTCCTTCCATCATCCTACTTAACTTTTGTAGCTATTACGTGCTTGAGGGATAAGATCATCAAACATTTATAAAGCTCATCTCAGTTGACAATCTGGTTTGATAGAAAAGAAAAAATAAAATAAATCTGCCAAAATGATTAAACTCTAATACTTTGACAATTTTTTTGACTGGTCAGACAATATAAATTTTGAATTTAGTATTTAATCTCAAGATTTTGAGAAATATGCATAAGATCTCAAGACAACATAAACAATTTTACACTGTTAATGCATAATACTTATACTCATACATACATACATATATATATATATATATATATATATATATATATATATATATATATATTGGTGGAACATACTTAGACTCATATTAATACAGATGAAAGAATAAAGAAAATGAAAAGAGGATTATGAAGTCCAAATTTTACTTTTATATATTGGGTTGACACGTCCAAACCACACTTTATTCCCTATTGAAAGGCAAAGAGTAAAATAGAGGAAATTAAGTTACAGCTTATAGAAGGGCCATTGAGCGCTAACAATAGAATAGAATGCTTCCATCACTTTGAATAAAGTGCGTAGCTGGAACTACTCTTCCCCTTAATCATGTGACCAATTATTATTGGGACCTTAATTTAATGTAGCTTGCACATGTCATACAAGTATCTTTTAGTTATGATTTTTTCCATCATTTTCCGAGATTCACAAACCTGTTAGCATGGTTTAATTTAATGACATCTCAATTCCTTAGTGACAGGGAGAGGAAACAGAAAGTTGATTGCATTGTCTCTTATTGTGATATATGAAGAATTAGATGTAACTAGATTGTACATAGTGTTGGAGTTATCATTGTTTCTTTCATTCACTATCCTCAAAATTAATCATTTTTTTTATATAATTATCATTAAACTCTAGGAGAACTTTTTACACCGATGCGTAAAATGTTAAATATTTCGAGAACGGTTTTTACGCGTTGCTTAATAAAAAATAAAAAAACAGTTTAGCAATGGAAAAAAAAGCGCTGCCATTGTAATCTAAGGGAGCGGTTATTTAAGCGTTGCAAATTTAAGCATTGCCGTAGGTAGGGTCAAAATGTTGTAGTGCTAATTAAAATTTCTACGTTTTTCTAATGTACAATCATATCAATTTTGACTCTGCCAATTTTTTGAAAACAAAATGTGGCTGCAATTGCAGATAAGAACACCTGATTTGATATATCACATTAAGAAAGGAATCTCATACATGGAATAGAATTAAAAAAGTGTACTTCTAAACTTTTTGCTGGATGCAATGAGCCATTCCTTTTTCACTTGTTGATAATTCTTGGCCACTCCCACTTATAGTTGCTTGCCGACCATTCATCTATGAGCAGTGCTCTGTCAATGGAATTACATGAGAAATGAAATAAGAAAGAAACTACATAAGTAATAAATTAAAATGTTTTTTTTTTAAGATTTGTTTATTAATGCATTCATTCGAAGAACTGTAATGTTATTTTTATAAAACATAGTAAATTTATATCAATAAATACCATATAAGTTGTAAATAATTAAATTTAAGCATTTTTGTGTTGGGTTTTTCATTTGCATTGCTGCATACAAAAACACTTTTGTGAGAATTTATTCTGTTTTTACAGAGGATAAAGATGAAGGTACCAGATGCTCAATATTTATGTTGCGAGCATTCATTATTTTGCTGTTACATTCAGTTTGCTGGCAGCCCCACAAAGGGTTCAATTTGTTTATTTGTGAATATTGGTGTATTGGAGGGAATATAGAACATTAAGTGGATGAGAAAGAGGACAAAATGTTAGGAAATTGAGTCCATTTTCATTGATGAGTGTTTGAGAAGCATAAGCTCCACCTCCATCTAGCTGCCTCTTTGCTTTTAATTTTGACCCAATTGATATCTTTTTCTTCTTTCTTTCTTACAATTCTTTTGAAATTACTATATACAGTTATTTTCACAAAACATATTTTAAAGTAAATTTCAACTTTGACCCGAGGATGAAGCGATTTAATCTACGGAATTGAAAGCCTACTACATTGATGCATGGTACATAGTAAGTGTGACTCTAGAGCAACAAGTCCAGATAGTAAACTGTACTCTTAAATTTGGGCTTACAGCCTAACTCATCCTTATAAAACTGGTAGGATTGCCCAAACTTGAATTACTCAGGTCATATCTCTAGTTGACGTGAGACTTTAACACACCCGCTCATGCCGAAGACTAAACATTCGAAGTATGGAATGATGCACATGGAATAACATGGATCTCAACACACACTCTCTCACTCAGGATTGAACATCCGGAGTGTTGACAAATTGATGGAATTGAACACACACCTTACCTTCTAAGATAGGTTTTGGTACCATCTTAAATTTGGGCTTATGGCCTAACTCGTCCCCCTATAACCGGTTGTAATATGAGGATTGCCTAAGACTTATAAGAATTACTTAGGGCGGATGTGAGACTCCAAAACTTACAATCTTGTTTTCTCTCAATGGTCACACATACCGTGTATCACACATGTTTCTGCTTGCTTAATCCTTGGGGACAACTAGTGTTGTTTCCTTTTACCGTCTCCTAGGCACTACAATTAATTCAACAAGGATCCCCTCTCTAACACTAAAATTCAACTAGAATAGGTCAACCAATTGATTTTCCCTGGGACTCAATTGGTTGACCTATTTTATTCCATTAAACAACTTCCAACACTTGGTCTTGAAGTCAGTCTTAGATCTTTTTCGTTATGCCTGTGTGCCTAAGCTTTGATGAAATAATTTTCCATTTCAGTCTCTCATGTTGGAGCAATTATTCTGTCATGTAACTTGGCTAATCCCAACAACTACTGACACTCAATCCTCATATCTCTCTACTATAGCACAAATAGTTAAAGGCGAAACCATGAATCTAATATCTCCATATAGAATATAAACCCAATCTATTATTAATCGTGAGGGGGTTTGGTGTTACTCTATGAACCTCCCCAGGTTTAGATGTTACTCTTTTTCGAAAACACTGATCATTTTGTATTAAACTTGTTGAATTAAGCATCTTATAGGGTTTATAACATGGCACGATTCACAAACACAATAGGGTTTCCTATTAAACTTGTTAAACATAATATATTTTTAATAAGCAAAATATTATATTAATGGGAGTATTGGGGGTACTCCAAACCATACATATGTAAGGGGTGTCGTTAAAACTTAGTTGGGCCAAAACTCCATGGGAAAAATACCATAGTAGGAAAAAGAGTACCCCAGAAAGAACGAGCTGAAAATTCAATTACAATGAGTTCATACAAATTAGAGGATTTTCCCACCAATTAGAAATAAAAAAAGCAGCATTGCAACCTTCTATGTTGATGAACCAACTCCATGTTATAAAATTAACATAGTTAACAACTACCTTTGCATTGAATACTTGACCTCGGAAAAGAATATGGTTCCGATGAATCCAGATGCTCCACGTGAAGCTACCCAAAACAAATACTTCAATCTACAACCCTTCTTGGACTCCAGCTGTAAACCATTAGCTACACCAACCAGATTATCAGTAACCGTAAAGGCCACAAAATCTGGATATCAAGCCAAACTGTCAGGGAACACCTACACAAAAAATAATTAAATGGGATATCAAGATAACACATGGGCATTGGTTTTATGCAAGATGTGTTGAGAGGTTATGTCGATGGCTTTCAGCATGAAGAAGTTCTTGAAGTGGTTTAGCTTCAAGTGAAGTATACTCTTTAATGGTGGAGTATGATAGTTCTTTTGAACTATGATTGTTGGTGTAGACAATGAAAGCTGAAGATGTCTCGGGAATAAATTACAAACAATGTGGAGATTCTTGAAGTTGATTGCAATTTGAGCATCTTGAAATAGTCACACATTGCCCAGTTTTGTGAAAGAAGGAGACCAAGGCTATATAAAGGGGCTCAGGTTCTCTTTTACAAGTGCACCAATCAAACACTCTTTAAGTTGTATTTGATTTTCTTTCTTTCTCTTATGCTCTTGTCTTAGAGTGTTGTGAGAGGTAGTTAAATATTTTCTTTGGAGAGTGTGGTGTATTGGGGTCATTGGGTGTGTGAGAGAAGTCTATGTATTGTAATAATTTTCACATTGTGTTATTCTCTGGTTGTCATTAGGCAACGGTTCATATTTTTCTCCGATTTTGCTTGTTTTATTTCCTCCTCAGAAACACAAACATTCGCAGCAATAATTGTGCCATAAATGTCAGGGTTTAGAATACCGAACAATGAGAGAGGGAGAGAACGTGTTGGAATCCAAACGATCGATAACTATCCTTTAAAAAACTTCTTCACTTAGCACTTTCTCATCGCTCATTCTAGTCCTACCCTTTTTAATTAAGGAAAAAATAGTGAAAGCTCACATGTGGACCAAAACACAAAATATCTCGAAAAATGATGTCGGGACTTGGTGTTTAAACATGTGATAATTACCAAAAGAAAACTAAAAGAATGACAATTAGATTTAGGTCCTTGTTTAGCAAGGTTAGACTACTAGCTTATAGTGAATAAATTTGTAGTAGGTGTTTGGTACTACTAGACTATAGGATTTTTCTAAATACTAATTGAAGTGGTGTTTGAACTTTATGTTGTTTGATTTTTTTCTTCTTCGGATTTTTACCCTTATTACTTTAATTAAATTTTTCTTTAATCCATCATTAAATGAACATTGTCTCTCATTTTTTAAATATTAATTACAGGTCTTATTTATATCACTAGCCACATTTCCCATGCATCGCACGGCCTAGTATTCAAGGATGCATTAAATCAACTTATTAATGTTGTGAGAATGTGACTATCAATTACGAATAGTTTAGTAAACCTATATATTTTTTCCATGAATCTAATAAAATAAAATACATAAAACTACAATTCTTAATTGTAAAGGTAATATTTTGCTTCTAATTAAGTCCGGAGGGAGTGGATCAATACATCTTGCAGGGTTGAATAAAAACAACACCATTAAAATAAAAGAACCTATACAAAGTTGAAGGAAAAAGTTGGGGAATTCTATTGTAAATGAGGCCGAAGATCCCACGAAAAAAGTTAAATTATAAACAGTGGCGGATCCAGGACCCACGGGTCGGGGGTGTCAAATTTTTTAAATACACAATTTGCTAAAAATTTATCCATATGATGACCTTGTTCAAACACACTATTAATACTAATTAGAATTAAGCTAATACTAATCGGAGACTAATACACACTATTAACTTCACTATTTTTTTCTTGAAAAGTTTTCTAAAACAAAGCTAAAAAACTAAACAAAGAGCAAAACAGCTTGTTGTTCAAACATTGATCATATTAATGAAATTTCAGCTTTAAATTATATACTAATATTTTCAACAGAATGTTGGTATTTAAAAAGGCCATTGTCAACGGCATGAAGTTTCGTATATCCTTCATCCTATCCTACTGGTAGAGAACATATTTTAAAATTAAAAATAAAAGTCGCAAGGAAGAAATTAAGCAATTAAAATATTAGGGTTACCAATTTTCCCCAAATTAGAAATTAAACAATTAGGGTTTCCAATTTTCCCCAAATCAAAAATTAAACAATTAGGGTTTTCAATCAAAGAATCAAACAATCACTTCGGCAGATTAGACTAGAAAAGAGAAGAAATTTAACCTGTTTTAGTGTTTTTCAGAGTTCAATGGAAAAGAGAAAGTTGCTGCTGTGAGAGAAGAACAGAGAAGCCGTGAGACTGAGTGAGAGAGCGATCAGAGAAGCCAGGTCCGTGAGAGAGAGAGAGAGAGAGAGAGAACAGAGAAGCCACTGCCCACTGTGAGAAGAGAGTTGAGTGAGAGAGCTCGTAGAGAACGTGAGAGTCTGAGAGAGCTCGTAGAGAACGTGTGAGTCTGAGAGAGTTGTGCGTGCGTGAAACAGTGACTGTGTTGTGCTTTGGGTAAATTAAATTTGGGTCTTTGGTGCAAATGAGTGCAAAATTTAGGCTATTGGTGCAATTTAAAATATTCAGGTGTGTCAAAAAAATATTTCTATAGGGTGGTAAGTCAAAAAAAAAATTGGTTGAACCCCCTCAACATAATGTGGCTCCGCCACTGATTATAAATATAAATTAAATAACAATATTATAAAATTAAAAATATACTTTAACACGGACGTTGGAATTGAACATCCACAGATAATAAAAAGAAAAAGTCTAATATTTTTTAATAACGTTATCTATATTCATAAAAAATATAAAAACGTAAATCATAGTTAAAGAGAAAAGAAGACAACACAATTAGAAAATGAAACACCTACGTAAGTATCAGGCCATGTTTGGTTTAAAACTAAATACCAATTTAAATACGCTTCTAATACTCGTTGGTGCGAAATTATCAAAATAAAGAAGAAAACACCAATTTGTAAATGTAAATGTTTTTTGAATCCTATAATACCCAAAAACACAATGGTTAGCATCACATTTTATATATTTTGTCACAAGTTTATTTTGTTTTTATCAAAAAGATTATTGAGGAACTAATTTCGCGTATTTAAACATCTAAAACTTTTTCGGGATGCTAAATTACCCAAAATACATTGTCAGCATCGCACTTTACGTATTTTGTCACAAACTCATTTTTTTAACCAAATCGGTTATTACGAAGAAACTTCTAGTATTTGAAGAGTTAAAAAAAAATCGAATCCTAAAGTACCCCAAACATACCATTTGACATTTCACTTTACTCATTTTGTTACAAAATAATTTTTTTCACCATCAAGTACACCAAAGCACATTATTTAGCATTTTACTTTACGTATTTTGTGTTGAAATCAATTTTTTTCACCGAATCAATTGTTCAACAACAAAATTTACATATTTAAACATTTAAAAATTTTCGAGACTATGAAGTACCCCTTAAAATATATAAAAGAAAAAAATTCAAAAGGTTAAAATATAAAAGAAAAAACTGAAAAAAAAACAAAAAAGCAAAAAAAAAAAAGAAGAAAATAAAAAAAAAGGTGAAACAATATAAAAGAAGAAAAATAGTGAAGCAAAAAACAAAAAAAAGGAAGAAAAGAAAAGAAAAAAAAGGGAAGTTGGCGCCAAAGTGACAAGCCGCTTAAGAGATAGAGATTCTATATTTATAAGTTAGTTCAATTGCTAATTTTACAAACACTAACATTTTAATTTGTTAACTTATTCACCATACACCATCCACTATCAGCTCATACACTAATACTCTGTTTAATAAAAAGTAGCGGATATATAGGGCATAAGCTAGTTAGTGGATAGTTGATAAGCTAGCTAATAACAAATTAAGTGTTTGGTAAAACCAACTGTTAAAATAGCAGATAAATGTAAAATTATATGAAAGAATATTTAATGATGAGAAAATGTTTAATGACTAAAGAGAAGTAAGAAGGAATTTAAGATAATAAAGGTAAAAAAAATGTGAGACACTATATGCTATCTGCTAAAATAGTATTTGAAATAACGTTTTAAAAAAACGTTACAAGCTATCAGCAAAACATTATCCGCTAGTGCTTACCAGCTATATTCGCAATCAACTAGTTTTTTTTTATTTTTACAATCAACTAGTTTTTGTTATTTGCTATTTTTCGACTAAAATATAACCTTAGAGTTAGAACCCGTTTTCTTGGCATTTTGCTATAAAAAAAAAAAATTAGAAGCCACTGGGCGGGTATCGATCTCGGGACTTTGCACAAAGCAAGAAAAGAAGGAAACAAAAACACGTGTCAGGTAGCTGAAGCAAACAAAGACACCTGTACCAATAATGCATTCACCTGCGACACGTAGCAGCACGTCATTGCACCCAAACTAACGAAGCATCGTCATTATAAATGCAAAAGACCAAGATCTTCAACTTCAACAACAACACTTGTCAGAAAAAACTTCAACAAGAAGAAATCATCACAGTAGATAAGTAGTAATACAGTGGAGTTCTTCCTCAAAATTCTCACGCTACAACGCATCATTATTATTGCATACATAAATTAAGCTAGCTCTTTTATTTTTGTTGAAGATGGTTGGAATAGGAGTTCCAATATGTGTGCAATGTGGGACTACAAGCAACCCTTGCCGGTGTAAGGTGGTGGGCCCAACGCTTGGATTCTTGGCGTTTGCAGCAGCGGCGGTGGTGGAGTGGCCGGTGGGGGCTCTCGTGTATTGTTTTCGCCATTCGAAGGGTCGCAAAATCATGGCTCATCCTTCCACTGTCATATACCCTTCAGTCACTAATTCCATCCCCATCTAATTATTATATTACTTTCATGTTGTAATGTCTTTTTGTTTGATAGAATAAATGATGTAATGCCTTGTGCATCCAATTTCATTTTTCATGTTATAATATAAGGCTCGAGTTTGCAAATACTAGTTTTCTTTGTCTGTTTAACGGAAAAAGAGTTTGTGAAAACTAGCCATTAACAACACCGTAAAACTTTTGGTAAAAAAACACAGTAAAGCTTTTTACACCGCCAAATAATACAAAATTATAATATTGATAATTTTTAAGGTAGTTGAGATAACGTCAAATATTTTTATGACATATTTGTTTATAATTCTCGACGATATATATAAATTAAATAAAAAAATATAAACTCTGTGTAGTGGATTAGTTCCTCTATAATAAGGATTTAATTAGAGTATACCCTTTATAATTACCCTTTATAATAAGGATTTAATTAGTATATATCTCATACATGAGAATGTGTAATACAAGATGGTACTATTACTAAAGGTTGTCTTCGACCGGTCACATGCAGTGGTAAGAGACAAAAGTGTTGCTTTAGTGGCACAATTTTGAGCATCCTTTTTAGCGTCAAACTGACCAAAAGTTTGGGTTTCACTCATGTTATTCTCAAAATGGTTTCATAAGTATTGTGCTCCATAATTCACGACTAAAATGCTCATTCTCTTCATCTACAACATTTGCTAGATAGATGGGATCCTCCATTTCCCTAGTCTTCCCGGTCGTTTGTTTCTGGTACTCACATTCCTAAGAAAGTTTATTTACGTGTTGATTTGATTTGGAAGTTTATATTTTTCTCTTCGTAGCAATGTTATCAGAACAGGACCGGTCATCGAGTTGGTCAAGGCACTGAGTTACTGGGTCTTTGGTCGGACCGCGGGGTCTTTGGTCGGACTGCATGAGCCGCTTATAAATTCAGAAATTATAATATATACTAAGAAAGTATTTGTATTTATAATTGTAATTAAGTAAAATGATAAAACTGCTTCAAAAGAAAGTAAATGATAAAATTTTTAAATTTAATAATAAATAAAATATCTGTAAAATTATAAATATATTGTCTTATATACAACACAAAGCCATCAAAAAATTGTATTATATCTTAAAACAAATTAATAATAGTATAAAATACATAAAAGAATGATAATATAATTAGTTAATAAAGTTTGTCAAAAAAATAAGCCAGTAAAAGAAAATATAAGTATAATTTTAATAAGGAGTAGATAATTATTTTTCATGTGAGACATAAATATAAAAAGTTGTAATAAAAAAATTAACATGTTTATGAGTGTTGAATCAATTTGTCAAAAAAAAAATTATACCAAAGCCTTTTTTGTGAAAATCGGAACTGATTATATTTATTTAATGCTGAACAATATCAACAAGAAATAAGGTGCTCAATGGTCAAAAAGTTGGAATGATGGTTCGAACCCCACCCAAACCTTTTTTGTGAAAACATGCAAAATTTGATTTGGTCAACAACGAGTTAAGGCCGGATTTGACTGGCCTGATGACGTAATCAGCGGCCCAATTGCAGATCCGTTCCAACATGGAGACCGAGCCGGCCAAGGGTCCGGTTCCCGGGCGGTCTTTGTTTAATGCTCGATTCGTATAAAGGGCGCTACTCTCGTTATATTGTTGTGCAGGCTCTTCTTTGGGCGGGTATTCATCAAAACATGATATCCAACATAAAATTTTGACATATACAAGTTAAGCTAGGTGTAGTCTCTTTAACCATTTGTATTTTACCAAAAATAGCACATCGTGGTCCTATCCGTCTCTGCAGTTGCGCATAGAGGATACCCGATTTCTAAAAAAAGAGCTAAATTATAGTTTTGGTCCCCTATTTTGAAAAATTATACATTTAGTTTTCCTATTTTAAAACTCAGACATTTAGTCCCCCTATTTTAAAAAATTCAAACATTTTCATTTTTTGCTGAGTTGGAATTTTGGCAAAAAAAATGCTGATGTTGGTATCATACACACATAGCTTTCACGTCATTTAATGATCCACATATCCATGTCGCGTCATTAATTTAATAATAAAATATTAAAGTTTAAAATATATAAATATCAAATTAAATTAAAATAATAAACAGAAACTAAAATCAACATAAATCAATAAATAAAAGAAACCAGGGGGCGTGATTGTGCAGTTGAGGCTCATCCTCTTTTAACCAAGTGTCGAGGATTTGATTTTCGCTTGGGTACGGAGCAACTTTAAATTTCTGGGCCAGCTGTCCCACCCTTTGAGATGTCTCCAATCCAGCGAGAGAATTAGTCACTCCGTTCGCCCTGGTGTCGACAAAAAAAAACATAAATAAATAAAACTAAAATCAGAATTACCTTTCAGAATTGTTGTTGTTATTGTTCTTCGTCCAGCATCAACAACAACACTTCCAGAATCGTTTACTGGTTATGCATGTTTGCAGAGGTAGAAGGGAGTCACAAACTCACAAGTCACAGCACAGCAAGTGGCGTAGATTTAGAATGGAAAGGGAGATTCAGGTCGATACGAAATGAATGGTGTTAATTTCTGAGCTTCCAATCGGGCCAGAAAAGGAAAACCTTTTATTAAAAATCGGGTCTCTCTGACCCGGAAATTGATTTCGTGATCCACTTCCTCATCGAATCACAGCGATCCGAGACGGAACATATTTGATCTTATTCCAGCTCTAACTAAGGTACTTCTTTACCTTCCACTTCTTCCAAATTTGCTTGCATGTTTCCCAATTGCTTGATTTCACTATCCTAGTTTCATACTTTTTATTCCTTTTATTCTCTTTCTATCTTTGACATTTTGATATACATTTAGTGACAATTGAATTGATTGATTTTGAATTTATTTCTTCCTGAATGTTTGTGATGACGGTTTGATAGTTGATCAATGATCATCATTAACTTGATTGAATAGATTGATTCTAAGTATTTCACTTTTTTTGATAAAAACTATGTCAGATTTTCAGCTTCCCATATTTATATTTATGACTTTAAAAGGTTATGATAATGCTTATGTTTTTGTTATCTTGCATTCACTCTCAGATGGGTGTAGTGAAGGGGGTGATATTGGATGAATCAGTACTCTTGGCTCAAGGAGATGATGATGATAAAAACATATCCTCACTACATCCAGGAGCTGAATCACTCATAAGAACGCTCTTCCTGTCCAGAATGCATATCGGAGTTGCTTATCGTGTCGATCTTCCAGACGACAAGGTGAGTATTCTGAAAAGGATGTCTAGTTTGTACTCACTTGATTGCTTTATCTTAAATGATCCTGTAAGTGAGGATCTACCTGGATGGAGTAATACTGAAACTGGTAATATTATTTATCTGGTTTCTAGTAAGAATAAGGAATTGTTATTACCTAAATTAAGAAGCTATAATTGGTTTAATGTTGTTCTGACTGTTGGAGGTGAAGTTTCATGTGACACTCCAAACATGCTTCAGATAGAACATTTAGAAGAGTTGCCATTGACAATTTGTCGCTTAAATAAAACGTCAACTGGAAACAATGTCTTGACTGTTGGTTATATAATGAAACCTTCTCGCGTGGAGGATTTCGCAAAGAGGGGCGCGTTTCCTTTGTGTCCTACACAAAATGGGTTGGTGTTTGTGCCTCTCACATCCAAGCTTCCTTTACAATCTCAATTAAAGGATGTTGACATAGTGCTTCATAAAGCGACTGATGAAATAGTATCTATTCAAGAGAACAAACCTACTTTTACACAACACATGCAAGAGCTGCAAAGATATTTAGATCAGCACCAGGATTGCTGTGTGGTTGACCCACTTAGTAACATTTATCCTGTATTGGATCGGCTTGAAATTCAACGAGTTTTACTTGGCTTGGTAGAGCTGAATACGGAAGGAAGCTATCTGATCAGAGGGGCTCATTTCCTCAAGGTTGATAATTTTAATGAATTTAATTTTGTGACTGGATTAGTTGACGCCGGATTGTCTCTTCCATGTATTGTGAAACCTCAAGTTGCCTGTGGTGTTAGTGATGCACATAAGATGGCAATAGTTTTCAAAGTTGATGATTTTAAGAATTTAAGTGTTCCTCTTCCAGCTGTTATTCAGGAATATGTGGATCATTCATCTACCTTGTACAAATTTTATGTATTGGGTGAGAAAACTTTCTATGCTGTCAAAAAGTCAATACCAAATGCTGATATTTTGATGAAGCTATCTGATAATAGTGATGACCTCAAACCTTTATTGTTCGATAGCTTGAAATCTCTACCCACCGCCGACAGGATCGTGGTTTCTGGAGCCAATAACCATGGTATAACAAGTAACGAGTCTATCGACCTTAAATTGGTGACAGAAGCTGCAAATTGGCTTAGGAGAAAGCTTCAGCTCACAGTGTTTGGTTTTGATGTCGTAATTCAGGAAGGCACTCATGATCATGTAATTGTGGATGTAAACTACCTCCCATCATTTAAGGAAGTACCTGATGACATCTCTATTCCTGCCTTCTGGGAAGCCATTAGAAATAAGTTTGACTCTAGAATATCTAAGTAAGCATGTGCTTGAACTTAGCGACTATATATGACATGAAAATTTTCCAGTGATTGCATGACACCCCTCCCTAGCTCTTTTTACTAGTCCTGGAACGGTTCCTCCTCCGCCCTTTTTATGGGTTCCGTAATTGAGGTTGAATAACTGATTACTGCATGTATGAAGTTTGAAATACTTAATACTTTGTTATTAATAGAATTCAGTGTTATGTTTCTTCTGTTATTTGGTGTTATATTACCTTGTAAGAAGTTCTTAGGTAGGTTCTGCTATTACAAGCACTTTAATTTAACATGTGGAAGGTCGTATTAAGTTGTTTATGCCAAAAACAAGCACTTGTCTCTAAAAAATAAAAACTATGTATGTACGTGAGTGGTTGATTTGAAATTCATAGATGTGAGGTGATGTGTTGGTATGTGAGATTAGGGAAGTAATTATGCCTTTCATTTTTTAGTAATGGATGTATCTAATCCCTACAATTATATTTTGTTTTGAAAATTTAGTTTTATAGTTCGACCTTTTATGATTTAAACAAATTTTAATGGTGATGAGTTGTAACAAAAAAATAGCCCATATATTGATATATATCTGATATGATTGATGTAGGATGTGTTGGAAAGGAAGCAAAGTGTATCAGAGGGATGGCTGTGTTCCGAAACTGAAAATAAATAGTATGGACGGCACATTAGTAATTTTATTTTTTTCCTGATAAGTAGTAAATTTATTAAGAGGTTCAGTCTAAGCATCACAAGAGGGAACCCTTCCCACCTTCTGCTTTTATTCCCATTGTGTTACAATTGTTGCTGAATTGGCTTATCCTCTACTGATATCATTAGAGAATTAGTCAAAAAAAAGTGTTAAAGAAAAATGAAAAACAAACTATGGAAAATCGAGAAACTACCGAAGGTTTTCTCTTCACTCAATTTTCAACTCTAATCAAATGGTGAATAAAGGACATTAAGGGAGTTACCAACACGGAGCTTGGGAGTTCAAACACTATTCCCCCCATTAAATAGGAGACTTAAACTAAATATTAACAATTGCCATTAAAAATAATGGGAGAAAATATCTCAGTTTCACCTGTTTACCCCAGAGTTAGTCGATGTGCCTAATTATGTAGAATCGATTAGTCGAGGGAAAAATACAAAATTAGTCCCTTAAGATCTAGCTGACTATATATGACCACACAGTTAAGATAAGTCGTTGAAGTACCTAATCGGTTTACGTAGAATCGGCCGAGGTAAGGCAAAATCAGCTAAAATAGAACAATCCTTTATGATGTCAATACATTTGTTTAACTCATTCTTTGATTTTCTTTTTGTGACAAACTCATTCTTTGATTCTTTTTTTTTTGGTACAATCATTCTATGATTCTTCTAAGATATAAAAAAGCAAATTAAAATTAAAATGGAACAATAAACTTATAAACTATTAAGATAATGCAATTCTTAAACAACAAACATCCTTAGCTTACAAAACAAAAAATGATAAAGTGAGTATATAATCATATACTCTCTCCCGTCTCTTTTTTAAGCAAAATTAACTACTTTCACAGTGATTAATAAAATTAGTTAAAATGTAATTAATTGTCTAGTTTTCAATAGGGCGTCCCAAAGAATGTGGAGGCCCTTTTCAAGTTTTAAAAATTGGTCCATTAATATATATATATATATATATATATATATATATAAATTTTTTGAGGGCCCTAAATTTTGAAATAATTTTATTTAAAATAAATTTAATTTTAGGAATATCCACCTTAGTTGGAGTTAGAAACATGTAAGGAGTATTAATTCTAAAAATAAATAAATAAAATTAAGAGAAAACGAATACTGCTAAACTAATACCATCCACAGGCGTTGTGGTGTAGTCATATGCATTCTGGTTTTTGGCCTTTTGAAACCAGGACCGATTCTCACTTTTGAAAATAACATTTTTGCGTTGCAAAAAATCCAAAATGGGCGTCGTGGGGATCGAATCGAACAAGTTACACTGTTGTTAAAGAAAATGATAACAACCACTGCGCTACAACAACAACCGTGAACTATGTCCTTTTAATTTATATAATATCGCTTTGATTCTAAAAATGATTTGGGGGCCCTAAAAAATTGACATTGGGCTTGGGCCCTGTGAGGTACCACAGGCCCAAGGCCGGCCCTGTTAATTTCATACAAAAAGTTAACCAAATTTACTAAACTAACCTTTTTAATATTAAATGAAAAAAATATTTTATTTGACTTTATTGTCAACTACTCGATGATATGAAGGGTATATATGGAACGAAGACATTAAATATGATAAAAGATAGTTAACTTTTTCTTATAAAAGACACCAAAAGTTGAACCATTCTTTTTTGCTTTAAGAAACCGCATTTGGTTTCCATTGAAGAACACTCACAGACGAACAACAAAGATGGAAACTTTATTTCAAACTAAACCGTAACATGTATTTTTTTATTCGGATCATTGCGGACTATCCAGTGAGCGTTCCAACGCTTTCAACGAAAGACTAATCTCCGCTCTTGCTTAGGATCAAATTTCGCACCGGTCAACACCGACTTTTCCCCTGTGGGAATCAAACCTAGGAGAACCGAGTCACATTGTTCAATTTCTTTTTTTTACTTCTATTCCCTCTTTTAAAAATAAAAAAACTTTTCTTTCCAATAAATATTTAAAAATAATGACTTTAAACAAAATTTTCCTAAGAATTAATTTCCCATTTTAATTTCTATTCCCAATTAATAATGCTTTAAGATATTTTTTATTAAAAAAATGCTACAAAGCACCTACTGAGAATCGAATCAAACATGCGACCACAATGTCAACGACACATAAACTTGCCACTAGACCATCGAAGCTTTGAGTGTGCTGTTAATTGTAATGGCGGGTACAAAATCACATATAGTCTTTTTTAATTGCGAAACCATTCCCGACAATGACATAGTTGTTGAATTTCCTGAAGTCGTTTTTTGCCCTATAAAGCTCCGAGAACTCCATAAGTACAAAACATTGTTAAACCACATCAAGTCTCTTGGGAAATGTTTTCACATTTGACTTTGATTTGATTTCCCAGGGAACTATTGGTTTCAGCCATTCCAATAAAAGAGATATGTGTTTATCCAATTGTTTTCTAAAATCCCACTCTATCATATATTTCATTACATCTTAAAATCTGAATCTCACCCCTTCGTTCCAGTTCATGTTCCCTGTCCCAGAATCGCCGTTTTCTGGGACTATGACAATAGTCGCTTATCCGCGATGAAAAATTCACTAGTTTCACCACTGAAAAATAGATCAAAAACACTTCCGCGTTCTCTTAATGTATTGTTTAATCAAGGAAATCACAGCCGCCACCAAAGATCTGAAGATAATAAGAAAGTATATAAATAAAACAATATAGTTTATTCCTTTTTAATCAAACTAGTTATTGTAACCAAAAAAATATTCCAAGAAATAGGTTCAAACACAAATAAAGATCAAAACCAAAAGCATTAAAAGCCCATGTTTTTTTTAAAGACTTAAATATGTTTTAGGCCCCTGCAAATATGGGGTGTTTTGATTTAAGCCCTTGCAAAATTTTTTTTATTTATAAGCCCTTGCAAAATGACACGTTTTGTTTTAAGCCCTTCTGTTAGCAAAATGTTAATAAGACGTTAAAAATCTCTTCTACGTGTATATTTGCAGGGGCTTAAACCAAAAAAAAAAAATTCCAAGGGTCTAATAAATAAAATATATTTTTGCAGGGGCTTAAAATAAAATAAAATCCACACGTGGAAGAGATTTTTAACGTCTCACTAACAATTTGCTAACAGAAGGCCTTAAAACAAAACGTGTCATTTTGCAAGGGTTTATAAATCAAATTTTTTTTTGCAGGGACTTAAACCAAAACACCCCATATTTGCAGGGCCTAAAACATATTTAAGCTTTTTTAAAAGAAAGACTATTTAAAAGTGAAGGGGATGCGAAAACTAAAGCCCATGTGATTAACGATCAGACTTTTCTTTATATCTTCCCTTTTAATAAAATAAAACTGATTACTGATATAAAAAACCAAATAAATAAATAAAAATTGCCTTTAAGAGTAACTTTATGTTTGGTAAACCCTAATCTCTCTCATTATTCAACTGCAACATACATGGAGTCGTACATTAAGGCACTGTTAACCAACACTCCTAGCTCAGTGGTTCAGGCTCCTGCTGGGACGTGGTGGGGGTCGATCCGGTTTGCTCGCGGGTTCAATTCCCGCCTACGTCAAATAGGGTGTTGGCCAGCGAAATGATTAAGAGCCCCAAGTAGCGAGCGCAGATTAGTCCTTCGTTGACAGCGTTGGGACACTGCGTGGGTCGCCCGCGAGGGTCCGATACCAAAAAAAAGTACATTAAGGCACTGTTTGGCAAAACATAGCGAATAGTGGATAAGCTTATGGCGGATGGTTGATGGCGGATAAACTAAACAATTGAATTTAAAGTGTTTGATAAAATTAGCGGTTGAACTAGCTTATAAATATAAAATGACATAAATAGACATTTGTAATTAATGCTTGAAAAGGAGAGAGAATATTTATTTAAGGCTTAATTACACTTTTGGTACCCCTACTATAGACCATTCACGATTTTGGTACCCAAAAAAATTTTCCACGATTTTGGTACCCCTATTTTATCTAGTTGTAAAATTGTTGCCCCTCCCTAGTCTGGTCAAACATTTGGGTGAGTTGGCACTCACTAATCCAACGTGGCAAACACAATGATGAAAATAATGATCCAATAAATTGCCAAAAATCTCCATAACATGTTGGATTAGTGAGTGCCAACTCACCCAAATCTTTGACTAGACTATTGGGGGGCAACAATTTTACAATTAGATAAAATAGGGGTACCAAAATCGTGGAAAAAATTCTTGGGGTACCAAAATCGTGAATGGTCTATAGTAGGGGTACCAAAAGTGTAATTAAGCCTTTATTTAATAGAGGATAAATGAGGAATATATTTAAAATAACAAGGGTAAAAATGAGTGGAAATGTGAAATGCTATAAACTCAAACGCTATTTCAAGTAGCGTTTAAAAAAATGCTATAAGCTAGTGAAAAAATGCTATAAGCTAATTGTGTCAAACACTCACAAGTAGTTTATCCGCTATAAGATAGAGGATTTGGTTTGCCAAACAGAGCCTAAAGTGTGAAAATTAAGAAAAGAGACTCTATCTTATTAAATAAAAAACAGTTAAACAGAGTTGGTAAAAATTAAATAGCAAAAAAAGAGTGTACCCATTTGCTTCCAATGCCATAACATTGAGCTTTGTTGTTGTTCCTATTCTTGTAAATTAGTTTTTTTTGACACTTTGGCTTGGACATTTCAAGATGTTTTGGATGAGTTGTTTGAGAAATGGGATGGATAGGTATTTTTTCGGGTTGAGAACAGAATTGAAGTGAAAGAAATAGAGTGAAAGAGTCGAAGAAGAAAGGGCTTTTGATCAACGGTAAGAAATTTGGTTGTGGTGTGGTATGTTTGATGCATAAACCAGCCTTATATAGAGTAAATTGTTAAAGGTTGTTTCAGAGAGAGAGAGGGAGCCATTGATTATTATGCATGAGAAAGAGGGGCTGGGATGGTTTGTGTTGTTGTTTTCAGGTCCGTGATATGCAGCAGGGAAAGCCGTTAAAGGTGAGAAAAAGATGCCAAGGGTTGTAGAGGTGTCCATGTAGTTTGTTTCTTCATGGCAGGAGGGTGACGAAAGAAAACAAATTCATGTGAGTAAAATAAGGTTTTTTTAAAAACAAAAAAGAGTCATGTGGTGTATTATTGAAAGGACATCAATTAAATACCAAATTAGGAGGATAATATTTTGTATACTGTTGTTATGAAATGAAATTAAATCTTCAAACGTGGTATGAAATGAAGTTATATATATAATTTAGAAAGTGGAATGGTTGGTGCTTTATGAACTTGTTTAGAAGGTGAATAAACTCTCATATATCACTGAACCATTTCTCCCTTGAAAATTGACAGGTTCATCTATGCTTGCATGGGTGTGCTATATTGCTTTCATGTGCTGCATAGCAGATTGGCGGATACAACTTACAAGCTATGTTGTATGGGGCCTTTGCCCACACCAACAAAAAGAAATTGATATACAAGCATATAATAAACTTGTATTTACCCCCAAATTGGTTTTGCCCCCATTAATAATGAATTACCAAATACACAAGTCCAATTCACTTTAGTATAGAATCCTAAGTAAAAAACTAGACTTTGCTTCTAGCAACTATATAACGGTTGAAAGAAGTTTCTCTCTATTGAATTTTGTGAAAAATGGACAATGTAATCATAAAAGATCAATAGTTGAATAATTATTTGGTTACATATACTAAGAAAGAGATTTTTTTTTATAGTATTGATCATGAAAGTATGATACAACATTTTTAGAATATAAAAATACCTGAATAATTAGTGTAATTAGTAGAAGTCTGGAAGTTGTTTTTGGAGTTTTTTCTTCATTTACATTATCGTGTATTTTTTGAAAACTTTTAATATTTTTATTTTAAAACGTATTATAATAAATTATTTTCTTGCCTCCACTGATAAAATTTTCTTGATCCGCCTTGCAACTATGATTAGTAATGGTTTTTACTTGTGTTTCCCACTTAAAGCTGAGTTCATTATTTTCATACTATCTCAGCTTTAATTGTCCATAGAGCTAATTTGTGTTAAAATCATCCACAACATATTTCCTTGCCAAAGGTTGCCATTTTTTCTCTTCAATACTTAGGTAAGTTATATTGACTTGATCTATAAACTAATTTTGCTTATCACTTGATCAATTTTGTGAAACATGATGCTTCATCACAAGTTTAGTAGTTTAGAAACAATATTTAATATTTAATAACTAAAACAGTTTCATGAGTCCTTTTGAGATCCCTAAGCATAAAGAATTTTGATTTTATTAATTTTGTAACATCTAATTCAATCATTCGCATGGGAGGACCTACATATAGGTCAGGGTGCGCAGTTGCACACCCTTAAATTAATTTTTTTGCATTAATACCCCTTTAAAAAATATATTTTGACACACTCAAAGGTTTATTTTTTTGCACACCCTACTGCTACTTTTTTCTTTCTATTTCTAGCTACTCTTTCCTATTACAACTGTCGGAGCAGTTGGTAGGGTAACTATGGGGTTGCTTTGGTTATCCAAAAATAATATATGTATTTGGATAGTAAGATATATTTTAAAATTAGCTACCCCAATAATATGTTATTTAGCTACTCCAACTAACTTTATTTGTCTAATAAGATAAAAGAACAATAATAAGTCCATTAATTTAATTAGTCTGATCATTTGATCAAAAAAAATCTATTATTATCACAAACAAATATGGTGATTTTTGTTAGCTTGGTGATTTATCTTTTCATTTTACTTTGACAATTTTGGTCTCCATTTTTCTTAATTTCACAATTTTCCCTCAAAATCATATATTATTTGCACTTTTGGTCCTAAAAAACTTGAATTTTTGAAAAATAAGGAAATGAAATCGCACACAATCCATGATGTTTAGCAAATAAAAGTGCAATAAAAAATCACAAAGACCAAAATTACCAAATTAGAATAGCAAAATATGTTTAATTGGTATACACCATCGCTCTGAAAACTTTATAAGATAGGTGAGATAAAGTCAAACATTTTTTATGATGTGTCACGTTTCGTGATTGAGTGACGTTGTATTAAATTTTCTACACGACGATAGATACTAATTGTTAAATTAAATCGTCTGACCACTGATAATTCACTTTTTGCTGTAACACAAGTTTGGCCAATATGAAATATGAATGCAAATAAACAATTTTTTAAAACCATCTTATATACTTGATGGTAGTACAAAAAACCTTTTACTTTTGTACTAAAGTGAACTGCTCCACTTCAATTTTAACACTATCTTATCAAAAATGTTATTGGGACCAAAAAAGTGTACCACAGTATAAATATGTACAAGATACAGAGAGAATAGCGTATAATACATTTATTTTAAGTTAAATATATTATATCTGTATAACACTGAAATTTTAATTTAAAATAAAAAATAAATATATTATACGCGTATTTTCTCTATATCCCATATGTATTCGTATTTTGATTCACTTTTTTTTGTCCAAATAACATTTCTCCCATCGTGTCTTGGTCTCGGAGGGTTGGATGTCTACATGGGGTGATCCAGTTCAATGGGCTCTTCCGAGGGATGTCTCCGATCATTGTCCGATTATTCTTAGGTATTCCAATTTGCTTTGGGGGGTTAAACCTTTTAGGTTTAATAATCATTGGCTGAAGCATAAGGAATGCAAGAATATAGTTTCTACTACTTGGTCTAGTGGAGCTTTCACGGGGTGGATGGATTATGTTCTTAAAGAGAAGCTCAAATTGTTAAAAGCTGATTTAAAGAAATGGGATAAGGCGACTTTTGGTGACGTAAATGTGATCCAGATCCTAGTTGATGAGATCTTGGCCGCGGATCTCAAGTGTAAGTCGGTTGGACTAACTTCGGAGGAGGAGCTAGGGAGGAAACACAAGTTCTCTACTTTATGGGGCTTACTTAGGAGCAAGGAGAGCATTATGTTCCAAAGATCTAGATCGAAGTGGCTAAAGGAGGGGGATGCAAATTCCGGGTTCTTTCATGCTTGTGTTAAGGAGAGGGGGGCTAGAAATCGTATCTCGGCCATTCGTGTAGATGGAGTGTGGGTGGAGGATGTGGTTGGGATTAGGAGTGCGATATCTTCTTTTTTCTCAAATCATTTTTCCGAAGTGGTTTGGGATCTGCCTTTGCTTGATGGGATATCTTTTCCTATATTATCTCAAGGTCAAGTGGCTTCTTTGTCTGGATCATTCTCCTTGGAAGAGATAGAACGAGTGGTCATGAGTTGTGATGGGAATAAAAGCCCGGGTCCGGATGGCTTTAACTTTGCTTTTATTAAAGCGTTTTGGCCATTAATGAAGGAGGAGGTGGGGAAGATGTTCGACGAGTTCTATGTCAATGGTACGCTTCCTAAGTCTTTTTCCTCTTATTTTCTTGCCTTAATCCCCAAGGTAGACTCTCCTCTTGCCTTGGGTGATTACCGTCCCATTTCTCTTCTTGGATGCTTGTATAAAATGGATGCAAAGGTTTTGGCGGCACGATTGGATGGTGTCATTGATTCGTTAATCTCTAAGAATCAATCGGCATTTATTAAAGGGAGAATGCTTATGGATGGGGTGGTTGTTATGAATGAAGTGGTTGATCTTGCTAGGCGTGCGAAGAAGGAGTGTTTCATTTTCAAAGTTGACTTTGAGAAAGCGTATGATTCGGTTAATTGGGGGTTCCTTGACTATATGATGCGCAGGTTTGGGTTTGATGTTACATGGAGGAGGTGGATAAGGGCGTGTGTGTTCACTGGGAACCTTTCGGTTTTGGTGAATGGTTGTCCAACGGAGGAGATCAAAATTAGGCGTGGCTTGAAGCAGGGAGATCCTCTTGCTCCCTTCCTATTCTTGTTGGTGGCGGAGGGTCTTGGAGGCCTAGTTAGGCAAGCTGCAAGTGTCACTACAAAAAACGGATCAAATAGCGGGGGGTTTTTTGCGGAGGTTTAAAAAACTCCCTCAGTTTACCGGTAAAAATGGGAATTTTCGCAACCTTAGTTATAAATTTTGTTTCAACTTGAGGAGGTTTAAAACCCCCGCTGATTGTCAGGAAAAAACCCCCACTACTTATAAAAAAAACCTTCCAACATTTACCAAAAAAAAAACTTTCCCTCTTTTCACTTTCACGTTTCCCTCTTTAGATTTCACCCAAAAATTGAACGCTTCAGATTTACCACTCACGTTTCCCTCATCAAGCAGAAACCCTTTCAGAAGCCTCAGAAAAAACTTTCCTCTCACGCAGAAACCCTTTCATCACGCAGTTACTCAGATTTCATCACGCAGAACTCTCACGCTTCAGAAAAAGTTTCGCAAAATGCTTCCCTCTCGCTGAAATCGCTGAAGCTCTTCGCTGAAATCACTGAAACTTCAACCCTTCAACTCACGACAAACCCTTTCACTGGCGAAACCCTTTCACTCGCTGAAGCTCTTCGCAAGTTCGATTCACTCGTGAAACCCTGCAATCGTTGACAGCGTCTCCTCCATCTCGCTGAAGCTCTGTTCTTCTCTCTCAGTTGCTTTCGTTGTTCTGTTTCTAGAAGGAGGAAGGAAAGGATTCTGGTCTTTTTTGGAAAGGGTTCTGTTCTTCTCCCTCAATCGCGATTTCTCTTGCTTTTTGCGTCTCTGCATCTGAATCTATTTTGAGGTGAGGTTCTCCATCTTTTAGATTTTCTGCAGTTTTGATTTTGTGTGTGATTCTGAGATTTAAGTTGTTTGATTCTGTGATTCTGAATGTTATGTGTCTTGTAATGATTATGTGATTGGTTGTGATATAAATCTATCTCATATCGCCGTTGGCTGGTATCACCGTCATCGCTAGCTCTCTATTGTTTGGCTATGTTTGAAATTTGGACACATACATAAAATAAGAACCAAGAAATGAATAAATAAGAAATGAATAAATAACAAATCAATTTTACAGCCCACTAATAATGTCTTATTGTCAACTTTGTTGCTAGTGTTCAATTGGCCTGGTATATGACATATTGTATTGCTTGCAACTGTTTGTATTGCTAGTGTTCTCCATTATGAATTCATTTCTTGAGGTTTTCTTAATTTGTTTTATACCTTCTTATCATAATTAGTTAGAAGACAATTATCTATGGACAAATCTTGGATTGCAAAGCCAAGAAATACAAGTGAGGACTTAAATGGCATAAGTCAATTCTTGGATTTTGCTTTTAAGCATGCTGCTATTAGAGATACAATACAATGTCCGTGTCCTAATTGTGGGATTGTTGATTGGCAAACCAGAGATATAGTCCAATCACACTTAGAATCAAAACCATTCCCTAAAAACTATATCATATGGACTCGCCATGGTGAGAAACAAGTACCACAATCTACTAGAAATGAAGATTATGAGCAAGGGACATTTCAAATTTGAGTCTTTCTTCATCCACTGCTACCACATCAACTCCTAACATATGGCAAGAGAAGTACACAAACATGGAATGTGCACTTAAAGATTACCTGGTACGCAAAGAAGGAGGGATCCCCGAAGAATTTATTGGTGTCTTTGATTCATCAAATGTAAGTTTTCAAATTTCAACCAAGTTTGAATTAATTGTTGAAATGATTGAATCAAGTTTGAATTAATTATTGATAAGTGTGGAATGTGACAGAAATAATAGCTTACTTGAGTTTCATATCCATTAGGAAGTTTAATTGATAATGAAATCATGTGCATTTGCTGCCTTTGCTGCACTTGTAACATCTTCCATAGAAGCTTCTTCCTTGCCAAATAAAATACCTTATCATGTTATCAAACAAAAATTAGTTTATCATGTTACCTTATAATAATGATTATCATGTTACCTTACAGTGGGTAGAATTAAATATGTATTGCAATATGTATTTAGTTGGAAATGAGTCAATTTAGTTCAGATTAAACATGAGTGTGTATTGCAGAAACATATAGTATGTATTAGTTGGAATTAAATATGTATCGATTTAGTTCTTTTTTATTTTGATTTTTGATATTTGAAATGAGTCAATTTTTCTTTTGTTATTTCAGGCAAGTGAGCCTCATTCTCCAATGGATGCAAATGGATCATCCGGTGCTAGCAACATTTAGTGGTTTTAGGATCCTTTAGTATAGGATATTTTTTGATGCTATTATGATTTTAAGCTGTATGACAATAGATATTTGAGCTACATTTGTGTTATCACAGTTATATTTTTAATGAAATTTTCAGTTTTTTGCGTAAGCTTAATAAGTGTTATGTGATGTACGTATAGTTATTAGTGATTAAAATCTGGTAATTAGATAAGGAAAAAAGAAATTCTCAAATTGCAAAAGAAATATTATCTCTACATAACTCTAATAGGAGACTGAAACCCCCACAAAAAAGTCCTATCAACTATGGCAATAAAAAATCGCCTAAAAAAAAAACTCCTACAAATCAATCAATTTCAGGAGGTTTATAACCCCCTCAGAAAAACCTCCACTAATCGTGGGGGTTAAAAACCCCCGCAGTAAAACCCCCGCAAAAATACACGATACCAACGTTTCCAAAAAACCCCCGCAGATAGATTGCGGCACTCGAAACTCCGGCGTTTTTTAAAACTCCCGCTGATTACGTTGCGGGGGTTAAAAACCCCCGCTAATCGACTTAAAAACCCCCGCAATCTGTTCCGTTTTTTGCAGTGTGTGGGACAGTTTAGAGGATTCCGTGTTCGAAACTCGGAGTTGGTAATTACACATCTACGTATGCGGATGATACACTCCTAGTTGGGGAGCCCACAGTTGAGAATTTATGGGCAATGAAGGCTATTCTTCAGTTTTTTGAGCTTGCATCCTGTTTAAAGGTGAATTTCTCCAAGAGTAGTGTTTTAGGAGTGAATGTGAACTCTCACTTCCTTGCCATGGCGGAAGGATTCCTTCATTGTAAGACAGGGGTGGTTCCATTCAGGTATCTGGGACTTCCAGTCGGGGCTAATCCTCGAAGACTGGCTACTTGGGATCCTCTTGTCATTGGACTAAGGCGTAGGGTCCAATCTTGGCGACATAGGTTTATTTCTTTTGGGGGTCAGATTGTACTCCTAAATTCGATCCTCAATAGCATTCGTATTTTCTTCCTTTCTTACTTTAAGATGCCAACCGGGGTTTGGAAGAAGCTAGTTCGGATTCAGAGGGACTTCCTGTGGGGCGGATGCTCTTCGCAGAAGCGAATTCCTTGGGTGCGTTGGTCGGAGGTTTGCAAACCAAAAATCAGAGGTGGTCTGGGATGAAAAACCTTAGGGCCTTTAATTGTGCATTACTTGGTAAGTGGCGGTGGAGGCTCTTGGTGGAGGGTCAATCATTATGGAGCGAACTTCTAGTCGCTAAGTATGGGGAGGGGGTGAGGTCTTCTTCACGACCCTCTTCAGTTGCTACTTCAGCGTTGGCTTTGGCTTGGTGGAAAGATATTTGCCTTTTGGGATCCACATTGGTAGATGCGGGAGATTGGCTTGGGGAGAGAGTGGGGCGGCGATTGGGAAATGGAGCATCCATATTGTTTTGGCATGATACTTGGGTAGGACTGCATCCTTTGTCTTCGCTCTTCCCAAGGCTTTTCCTTATTTCGGTCTTGAGGGATGGCCGCTTGTGTGAGTTCGGGAGATGGGAGGATGGGCTTTTGGATTTGGTCGATTAGGTGGCGTCGGTCTCTCTTTGTTTGGGAGGAGACACTAGAAACGGAATTGCTCACTATGATTCAGTCGATGGCACCCAATCTTGACGTGGATTAGTGGTCTTGGTCAGGGGATGCCTCTGGTGCTTATTCTGTTAGTTCAGCATATGCAGGGTTCATGGAGCACTCTGATCTAGTGGCTGGCCTTTCAGATGATCAGGTGGTGGCTATGGGAAGATTGTGGCGGAGTCTGGCTCCTTCAAAGGTTATAGCATTCTCATGGCAGCTATTGTTAGATAGACTTCCTACGAGAAAAAACCTTCTCCGGCGGAGAGTTATTCAGGATCCAGTTTTGGCCTCTTGTGCGCTTTGTGGAGCACCGTTGGAATATTCACTTCATCTTTTCCTTCACTGTCCCTTTGCTATGGATGTGCGGTATGGTATTTTCCGTTGGTTGGGGTGGCAGCTTCCTTTTCCCCCAGATTTGTTTTCATTGTTTTGCGCTTTTTGTGCTTTTGGTAGGGGTTCTAGGGGAAAGCGAGGTTTGAATTTGATTTGGCATTCGACATTATGGGTTATTTGGGAGGTTAGAAATGGTTGGATCTTTTCCGCCACTCGCTCAGATGTTGGGCAAGTGTTGTCAAGGATCCAAGCTCTTTCATGACGTTGGTTTTTAGCAAGGTCCAAAGGTCCTAGGTGTCTCTACTATGAATGGCATGTTGCCCCTATGTTATGTATTAGCCGGAATTAATGATGAACGATTATGTAATGTGGCTTTTGGTGGACACCTCTAGTGTCCACTTCGCTTAATTTATATATACATATGATCTTTTGTTTTTCAAAAAAGAAAATGAGAAAATATTATGGTTTTTTTTCAAATATTATATGGTTAAACTAGAAAACACATCAGACCTCATCTCGGGATTCCACCAATCCACGTCGGGCCAAATCCATTCTTACCGGGCTCAGTGACAGATCCAGAAATTTTTATTAGTGGGGGCAAAAATGTAGTCAAATATTTTTCTCAAAAATATGCTATTAGATTATACAAATTCGTAATTTTATGACCAAAAACATACTTTAATACCTAAATTTCTACAAATTATAAAGCTAAGGAAAAATTAATAGCAACTTATTATCTATTTTATTGACCTCTTATGAATTTCTACAATTACTTTAAGAAATATTTCATGTGGGGACAACATCTATTTTTTTGTGGGGTCAAAACAAAATTAATTACTATGTGTATTACTAAGCAAAATATTTTGTTAAGTGGGGCAAGTGCCCCCAATAGCTTCAACCTAGATCCGTCCCTGACTGGGAGCCTCCCTAATAGCAACATACATGCAAACATCAGAACTTTGAATAGAGCAGTAGATTTTCGAAGCGTAGTCATACAGGTAACAGAGTGTCTGGGAGAGTATTATCCAATAAGTACATTTGCAATACGTCATACTTAATGGATTAGAAACTTCTAAAAAGAGTAAAATTTGAGAGGGAAAATAAGTGATAGAAAATGTCAAATTTGTCTCAAATTTTGTCACTATATTTTGTGACGCCAAAACTAGTGATGAATTTCAATTTTTTCGCCACTAATTTTATTCACTAATTTAACTATTTCTAGTACCACTTTATCAAATACCTCTCTCCTAAGAGCAAGAGTATGTACAATATCAACCAATCCTAGAGGCCGAGAGTAGATTTAGCGGCTGAGGAGAGAACCATCTATCATGCCAAAATTTTATAGTATTCAGTGCACCAATTCTGTTAGACAACAAGCTAGATAAGAAATTAGGACAGTTTGCATGAAAGGTATCCATTGACAGCACGTCACGTCACGCCTTCAACATGTAATACGCCTCAACCGAGAGTGAGGACATCCTAGAGTCTGCATGGAAGGAAGGATCTCTGTATACTAACTCTTGTTTGGAGTACCTTCTTAGGGACCTTATAGAAGGAGAAGAAATATAGAGGAATACTTGATAGGGCTGAAATGATTAACACAACGACCTTCCCTCCCAGCAACAAATTATGACTCTTTCGCAAAGAGAGATTCCTTTTAAGTCCATCCACCACTAGTTGTCAAGAATGGGCTAGCAGATCACCCTAATAGGGGGCCTTTTTTGCTTCAAACTCCCTAGTTGGACAACCATTCATCAGAGCATACACTGAATTAGAGAAGATGCATGCCTTCATCTACAACAATCATTTTTCACAGTGTTGGTTTTAATGTTGTGAATCAGGATGGAACTCATGATCATGTAATTGTGCATGTAAACTACCTCCCATCATTTAAGGAAGTACCTGATGACATTTCTATTAATAAGCTTGACTCTAGAATGTCAATATTTCTAGTGATTGCAGGTTTTAGAATGGTTACGCATAAGTTCTTAAACAATTCCTCTCCCACTCGATCTTTTTTTATCAAGCTAAAATTGATGTTGAATAACTGATTACTACTGCATGCATGAAGTTTGAAATACTCAACACTTGTTATTATTAATACCATTCAGTGTTATGTTTCTTCTGCTATTTGGCGTTATATTAATGCCTTGTACGTAATACGCTACAGATTGAAGGACAAAACTAATTTGCTCAAGAAGCACTCAACTTGACCAAAAAGCAAAAGAAGCACTCAACAATAAAAGGGTTGTGGTTGTGCTGCTATAGTGCTATTGACTATTGAGAGCTGGTGATCCTACTGAGGAGCTGTTTCTTCACGAATTTCTCCTTCTTCCACTGGATTGAAACTCACCCGTTTCTGAAAATTTATAAACATAAGAGTATGCTTGTGAATGATGTAAAAAAAGAGTATGCATGTGAATTGAGATAAGACGCTTTGCATGCCAAAGTATTGAAACAAATTGCTAGGAAGGTACAAATATGAATTGATAGGGTAATAGGACCGAGACCGACATTGAAACGTGCTACATATGTTGTCAACTTTGGTTTTCTCCAATAACACGTTTTTTAAGTAGTTTTTTTATAGGCAAATGTTTTTAGTTACTTACATAGTTACCAACATTGACTAAAGAATATTTGTCGTGCTACATGCTAGGTTTCTTTCTAATATCTCTCTAGAGTTGTTTATAGTACCCATGAACAAAGTCCATAGTTGATGATCTGGGGTCGTATTCTATAAATTAAAAAAGGTGATTTTGTTATTAATAATACAGAGAGTTTAATGTAAAAATTGACTTATTTTTGAATGAATTCACTAAAAGAGAGTTGAACAATAAATTTGAGAGTAGAAATTACTTTTGAATTTTGTCAAAAAAAATAAGAGAAAATACTTTTGAAAGCAAAAGCTACAAATCCAACCTTCAAGTTAAAATCAATTTTAGAGACAAAATCAATTTTATTTAGAACATGTGTTTCGTTCTGCGGTAATGAAAATTGTGTTGAGCCCAACTGTTGTGATATAGATATTCAGTATCATGGGCTCTGTATTGTTTCGGGTTAGGCCCAGCCCAATTCTACTTCGATTAGTTTGTTTTCTGATTGAATTAGTTAGTTGGTTTTCCCAACAAACTTCAACTAATTCACTGTTGTATAAACTCTCATTCTCTCAATTCAATACAACAGATTCTTCCAAACATTCATTTTCTTGCTCTAACAAGTGGTACCAGAGCTCCATTCCGGGGCCTGATACTGAAACCGTTACACGCAACAGAACGCGAGACGAAGTGCAAGAAAGTGAAGAATCAATGGCGGAAGAAAAATCGTTCATGCAACCAGCAGTGCCCAAGTTCGACGGGCATTTCGACCACTGGTCGATGATGATGGAGAACCTCCTTCGCTCCAAAGAGTACTGGAGCATTGTGGAAAGTGGAGTTCCAAAGATTACAGAAACGATGTCACCAGAGGAAATCAAGAAGGCAGAGGATGCAAAACTGAAAGATTTAAAGGCAAAGAACTATCTTTTCCAGGCGATTGACCGGGGAATCATGGAGACAATACTGGATAAAGATACGGCGAAAGCAATCTGGGACTCAATGAAACAGAAGTACGTAGGAACGACGAAGGTGAGGCAAGCGCAATTGCAGTCATTGCGACGGGAATTTGAACTTCTTGGTATGAAGGATGATGAAAGCATCAACGATTTCTTTCAAAGAACCCCTGCGATAGTGAATAAGATGAAATCCCAAGGTGAAAGCGTATCTCAGAGAATTGTGGTTGAGAAAGTCATCAGATCGCTAACCCTCAAATTCAATTACGTATACGTGGTTTGCTCGATTGAAGAATCAAATGATATAACTGCTATGTCAATTGATGATCTTCAGAGCAAATTGATGGTGCACGAAACAAGAATGACTGGCCAAGGTATAATGAAAGAAGAGGATCAGGCTTTGAAGGTTGCTGGTGTAGGCAGAGGGCGTGGTTACAGGGGTAGTCGTGGTAGAGGAAGACAACCCCCTAACAGAGATGCCATTGAGTGCTATCACTGCAGGAAGATGGGACATTACCAAAGTGAATGCCCTAATTGGGAGTAGATAGCAAGATTGTACTCTTCAAAATCATCACATTCCTCTACTTTGAAGTAGTACTGTTCTAGGTATGCAGGATTTGAATAAGACACCTACAAGATATATCATCCCAGTAGAGGGTTGATAATAGACTCCCAAGTCTGATTCCTTTCTATAGCCTCCATCTCAACTTTCATAGCCTGCACCCATTTATTGTCTTGAGTTGCATCTTCATATGTTACAGGGTCATTTAATTGGGAGTAGATAGCAAGATTGTACTCTTCAAAATTATCACATTCCTCTACTTTGAAGTAGTACTGTTCTAGGTATGCAGGATTTGAAGAAGACACCTGCAAGATATATCATCCCAGTAGAGGGTTGATAATAGACTCCCAAGTCTGATTCCTTTCTATAGCCTCCATCTCAACTTTCATAGCCTGCACCCATTTATTGTCTTGAGTTGCATCTTCATATGTTACAGGGTCATTTAATTGGGAGTAGATAGCAAGATTGTACTCTTCAAAATCACCACATTCCTTTACTTTGAAGTAGTACTGTTCTAGGTATGCAGGTGCTCTTCTTGTTCTCACTGGAAGATCTCTAGTTGCAGTGTTGTCATTGTTGTTTTCCAGCTCAGTTGAGCCTCCATTGGACTCTCCAATGTTGCCATCTGTTGCAGAATTGTCTCCCATAGTTTCTGCTTCACTATTTTTATTGTTATCAGTCTCATCATTACTGTCTTCTTCATCAATTGTTTCTGTCAATACTTCTGAGTTGGATGCCTGGCTTGTTTCTACAGAATTTGTATCCCAATTCCATTGTTCATTCTCATCAAAGATCACATCTCTACTCACCACAATTTTCTTACCAATTGGGTCATATAGTCTATATGCCTTGGACTCTTCACTCACACCAAGGAGAACACATTTTTGACTCTTATCATCAAGCTTTTTCCTTTTTACATCAGGGATATGCACATAACCAATACTGCCAAACACTTTAAAATAGTGCACAGAGGGTTTTAACCCACTCCAGGCTTCCTCAGGTGTTACATCTTCTAGTGCAGCAGAAGGGCTCCTGTTCAAAATGTATACAGCCCAATTGACTGCCTCTGGCCAGTAGCTCTTAGGAACCTTCTTGTGAGAGAGCATGCTCCTTACCATATCCATGATGGATCTATTCTTTCTCTCAGCTACACCATTTTGCTGAGGTGTGTAGCTTGCTGTTAACTGCCTCTTAATACCACAATCTTTGCAAAACTTGTTAAATTCCTGTGAGGTGAACTCTCCTCCTCTATCAATTCTGAGTGTTTCTATAGCAGCACCACTTTCTTTTTCAACCCTGGCCTTGAACTCTTTGAAACTCTCAAAGGCTAGTGATTTTTCACTCAAAAAGTAAATCCATGTTTTCCTACTGAAGTCATCTATAAAAGTGAGAAAATACCTTTTTTCTCTGTTGGATTTAGGGCTAATTGGACCGCAAATGTCTGCATGAATCAATTCTAGTACCTTAGAGGCTCTCCAGGAACTTTGTTTAGGGAAGGGCTCCCTGTGTTGTTTACCAATTACACAGTCTTCACACACCTTAGTTGGTTCCTCTATCTTAGGCAACCCTTTCACCATATTCTTCTCATTCAATGTCTTGAGTCCCTTAAAGCTCAAGTGACCATACCTGTTGTGCCAGAGAATACTTGTGTCTGTGATGTCTGTGCTATCAGTAACTTTAAAACAAGCAGATAAATTCACACTCATATCAGCTATAGTTTTAAACATCCTGTTTGATGACATGTGGGAGTCTATTATCAACCCTCTATTGGGATGATATATCTTGCAGGTGTCTTCTTCAAATCCTGCATACCTAGAACAGTACTACTTCAAAGTAGAGGAATGTGATGATTTTGAAGAGTACAATCTTGCTATCTACTCCCAATTAAATGACCCTGTAACATATGAAGATGCAACTCAAGACAATAAATGGGTGCAGGCTATGAAAGTTGAGATGGAGGCTATAGAAAGGAATCAGACTTGGGAGTTATCCACACTTCCAAAGGGTGCAAAAACCATTGGAGTTAAATGGATATATAAAACTAAACTCAATGAGAAGGGAGCTGTTGAGAAGTATAAAGCAAGGTTGGTAGCCAAAGGTTACTCACAGAAGGAGGGTATTGACTACAAAGAAGTATTTGCACCAGTAGCAAGGTGGGATACAATACGTGCTATTGTGGCTTTAGCAGCTATCAATGGCTGGATTGTGCATCAGCTGGACGTGAAGAGTGCATTTCTGCACGGTGAAATTACTGAAACTGTGTTCATTGATCAACCACAAGGATTTATCAAAGAAGGTGAGGAGGAGAAGGTATACAGGTTGAAGAAAGCCCTCTATGGCTTGAAACAAGCTCCCAGAGCTTGGTACTGCAGAGTGGAATCATACTTCACTAAGGCAAGATTCAAGAAGTGTCAATCTGAGTACACTTTATTCGTAAAAAATGATTCCAGAGGCATTCTCATAGTGAGTCTATATGTGGATGACCTTCTGTTCACTGGAAACAATGCTGATATGTTCACTGAGTTTAAGAAGTCCATGAAGGAGGAGTTTGATATGAGTGACTTGGGGAAAATGACTTATTTTCTAGGTGTGGAAGTAGTACAGAATGAGGCAGAGATCTTCATTGGCCAGTCTAAATATACTAAAGAAGTTCTACAGAGATTTGGCATGGATGAGGTAAACACTGTAAAAACTCCAATTGTTCCTGGTTGTGTGCTATCCAAAGCAGGAAGTGGAGAGGTTGTAGATGCCACAAACTACTAGCAAATGGTAGGTAGTCTTATGTATATCACTGCTACTAGGCCAGATCTCATGTACTCTGTCTGCCTAGCTAGCAGATATATGGAGAAACCTACTACTGAACATTTAATGGCTGTTAAGAGGATTATGAGATACCTCAAAGGCACCACAGATATGGGGATCATGTATAGCAGAGGAGGTGACTTGAAGTTGAGGGGATATGCTGATAGTGAATATGCTGGTGATAGAGATGACAGGAAGAGCACTGGAGGCTATGTGTTCTTCCTTGGCAGTGGTGCAATTTCATGGTCTTCAAAGAAGCAGGCAGTTGTGAGTCTATCAACAACTGAGGCAGAATTCATCTCTGCAGCTTTGTGTGCAAGCCAAGCAGTGTGGCTGAGAAGAATACTTGAACAGATGGGAGAACACCAAGACAGCAGCACACCAATCCTATGTGACAACAGCTCCACAATCAAAGTGTCTAATAACCCTGTCATGCATGGCAGGTGCAAGCACATTGATATCAGATTTCATTACCTTCGTGACCTTGTAAAAGATGGCACAATTGAGTTATAGTATTGCAGGAGTGAAGACCAAGTTTTAGACATCATGACAAAACCATTGAAGTTAAAAGAGTTTCTGCTGCTAAGGAAAATGCTAGGAGTTTGCTGCATGTCAGATATAAACTGAATTGCTCAGGAATGTTCAGTTTAAGGGAGGCTGTTGAGCCCAACTGTTGTGATATAGATATTCAGTATCATGGGCTCTGTATTGTTTCGGGTTAGGCCCAGCCCAATTCTACTTCGATTAGTTTGTTTTCTGATTGAATTAGTTAGTTGGTTTTCCCAACAAAATTCAACTAATTCACTGTTGTATAAACTCTCATTCTCTCAATTCAATACAACAGATTCTTCCAAACATTCATTTTCTTGCTCTAACAAATTGATTTCAGTAGAATTAATTTTGTAGAATTGACGTTTCGTTAAAAATTAGTTGAACTTAAAGTAATTTTTGTTTAGATTCACTCACAACAGAAGTGATTTTTATTAAAACACCAACTTACGTTTCATTTTTTTGGTAAGAATGAAGAAAAAATGAAGTGCCCTTCATTTGAACACCTAAAACTTTTAATCTAGAATCGTGAAATAGAAATTGAGTGTTTTGTTTTTCAATACGGTTTGAAGTGTGATATTTTCGTTGTGTGTCTATATGCAATCTCTTGAAATTTTTCTTCCTTTTTTGGTATCAAGTAGAATTTGATTGCATATAAGTTAACTCTAAAAAAATTGAGTGTTTTGTTTTTCAATACGGTTTGAAGTGTGATATTTTCGTTGTGTGTCTATACGGCTGTGAGAAGAATTTGTATCTAAGATAACTTCAAAAAAAATGAGTATTTAACTATAAGTTAACTTTTTGTCAAACAAAAAAAACTATAAGTTAACTTATCTTCAAAAACAAAACTATAAGTTAACTTTTCAACAATGTTAACAATAAGCGCCGACGTCTCAAGTGATCTCATTCTCACGTTTGACTTCTGCTTCTGTATTCTGCTGCATGCTTAGATAGCTTAACAAGAAATTAATCTCATAAACAATGTAGATAAGACAGAAACATTCATCCAACGTAATTAAAAACTTGCTATTTACTTTCTTCTTGGCATCAGCAAGGTAAGGTTGATTGCTACCCATATCATTAAGTAAAATACAAATACAACTATTTGTCCAAGTGTTTTTTAGTCATTGTATTTATCCAAGTTATACTTTCGTGGGTAAGATTGATCTATTTTCTTACATAAAAAAATGGTTGCCTAGTATTTTGGTTCTTGAATTCGAAAACGTCAAAACTCTGACGTTCAATTTTTTTTTGTTAGTTTCTCGTTTAATTTCGTTTTCCTGTGGTCAACTCACAGACAATGTTGGATCTAAGTTTAAAGTTAAAGGATTTATCAAAGAATTTACTGTTGTAAAGAGAATAATAGTTACATCTTGTTGACCGAAAAACCAAGAGAAAAAATAAAGAATTTCAATATATATCTCACGTATATGTAATTTATTACAATTATACTATTTAGTTCAAAATAAATAATTTATTTTGAGTGGATTTTTAATAAGTTATTATTTGTCTTTAAAGAAATAAAATTTAAAATACAACACGTATGCTCATTAAAATAAATGAGCCCATGTACACAACAAAATCTTGATATACATGCGCTTATACATTAAAATTGCCGTTCAAACAGATGACCAACATCCAACATCCAAACAAGTAAACCAAATTCAAAGATTCGAGAATGTCATGAACAATATAAAAATTAATAAAATAACGAATAATAAAAAATATTAAAAAACATACCCTTCTTGGCTTGTGATTGTGAAGTTCAGTTTTAGGTTCAGTTGTTCCACCACCACCACCACCGTTCACAGCGGTATTATTCTCCATGTACAAATTTATAATCTTCTCTGCCACCTCATTCTCATCGTGACTCTCCTCCATCAACCTATCCAACTGGGCCTTCGGAAGCCTCATTTTGACTCTAGTAGGCCCACCAGGCCCATCATTAGATGAAGGCTTCACCATAGATACGTCCGAAACGGAGCGTTTTGACAGCATCAAAAAATCTAGTCTCTCCATAGCGTTCATGCCACGAATACCACTAGATCGCGCCCTCCTCTGCAGTGGTTTTGGTACGGTCTGAACTTTCGGCAACTCCACAAGGAAATAGAGTTTCTTGGGCTTTAGCTCTTGGTTTGGGTCCAGTGGTCTGGCTCGGAGCCCAAAATGCTTCACTGCTTGTGAGTCCAAAAGAGCGTGACCGGGATAGTCTTTAACGACGTCGTTTGCTCTTGTTGGAGTCTTTAGCTTGAAGATTTCCCCGTCTAGTTTCATCACCTTTGCTTTTTTACTCCCTCCTATGGTGTTTCCCATCTCTTCCTCCTATCACTTTTTCTTTGTCTTTTTTCAATTTTGATTAGTTCTGTATTTTTATAAGGTTAAGGGTGGTGATAATAGTGTATTTACTATTTATATTGCCGTCACGGGATGCGTTAATTAGTGAGTGGCAAAAGCAAATGTGAATTATATGGGCTGCGTGTGAAATAGTGGGCACTTTATTTTCTTAGACATTTCATATAAATATATAAGGAGAAGGACTTCCATGGTTATAAATTTATAATTTAGGAACAATGACAATTTTAGTCATTTCCTTACAAATATATTTTTTGACAATAGCCTTAAAAGAATTTTAATTTAGTGCACATCATCAGGTTAATTACATGCTTAATGATTTAACTAAATAATATGCTTCAAATTAAAAAAAAAATTCAAAAATTTTGTTTTAAAGAAAATTAAGAGTTGACTAAAAGTAAACATGAATTCTGGAGCTTTGTTACTTTGTAACACACAAAAAAAAATTGTGCTGCCAAACCAAACTTTTCACATGCCATTTGAAAAGGAAAAAGAAGATGTCGATATATATATGCTCATTCTTTTCACATGTGATTTGTCTAGATCTCTAGAAAAGGCAGCGTCAATATTTACTTTTTGTTAGCTTTTCATCGGGGCTGGCCCAACACTAAGCGAGACCTAAAGCGAGCTACGAAAATGAGGTCTTTTTATATTTTAGTGAATTTTTTTTGTAAAATTATTTTATTTTCATTGAAATTTAATCTTTCGAGTTTTTTGTGATGCGAAATCATTTATCAAACTATTTGTAATCAATTTCACTTAACATTTCTTTTTTGATCGATAAAAAAACTAATCCATGTAATCTTTGTTGAGACATTGTTGAATTTAAGTAAAATTTTACTAGTTTTAGTATTTGAGATTGGAGTCTTAATGAAACAGTTTTAACATTTTTCCTGAAAATATAACAGTTTTATTGTTTATACTTGAGATTGGAGTATTAATGAAACAACTCTTTGGTATGAAATCGTTTAGCGTGAGATAAAATATTGCAGAAAAAATTGTATTATAGTGTGAGATTAAACAGTTTTTTATTTGGATATTTAACTGCAATTTTAAAATAATGCGTATATGAATTGTATTTTTTTTTTGACAAAGTTTATATGAATTGTATAAAAATTTCTTAATTTTGTGATACAGCATCAAATGTCTGAAATTATTTGAATTATATTTATTTGAGTTGATTTTGCAAATTTTGTATATTGGAGCATAGAGCTTATGGAAGTATTTTTTTTATCCAATTTACGATAAGTCAAATGTGAAGAATAAAACATGAAATTATATAAAAGTACTTATATACCTAAGAATAAAGCTTGATCAAAAAAATATACCTAAGAATAAATCTGTTTTTTGAGATGGTAATTGACTTTGATAGCATTTTTACAATAATAGCATTTTTTTTAAAGCACCTTCTTTTAAAGATAAGAAATGACAAAAAAAGAAAAAAGAGGCTAAGGGGATTCAAACTTTGTACCTAATGAAGAAGTGCTGCATTACATTTTCTTTTAAAGATAAGAAATGACAAAAAAAGAAAAAAGAGGCTAAGGGGATTCAAACTTTGTACCTAATGAAGAAGTGCTACATTACATTTTGGCTTTAATGCACTTTTGGTCCCCCTATTTTATTAAATGTGCAATTTTGATACCCTTATTTTATTTTGGGCAATTTTAGTCCCCCTATTTTACTAAATGAGAAATTTTGGTCCCCCTATTTCATTTTGGGCAATTTTGGTCCAACTATTTTACTAAATGTGCAATATTGAGCCCCCTATTTATTTTTGTGCAGGTTCGGTCCCCCAATTTTCTAAATTTCTGCAATGTTGACCAAATTGAAATTTTCAACTCTCGGATGGTGATGTGGCAACATTTTAATTGACATGACACATGACTAACCCTACTTGACATGCCACCTAATTTATTTTTTAAAAAACATTTACTTTTATTTTAATAAATATATATTTTAAATAATTAAATTATTTTTTATTTTAAAAAATAGAAAATTATTTAATTATTTCAAAAATAAATAAATTAGTTTTATATTTTATTTTTTAAAATATAATTTAAATACAAAAATATTTTTATATTTTATATCTTAAAAAATAGAAAATAGGTTAATTATTTTAAATAATTAAATTATTTTTATATGTTATATTTTAAAATATAAAAATAATATAATTATTTAAAATATATTTAATGAAATAAATGAGGTGGTCCCCATATTTTAATATTTTAATTTATATTTTAAAATATAAACTATAAAAATAGTTTATTTATTTTAAATAGTTTAATAGTTTTCTATTTTTAAATAAAAATTTAACTATTTAAAATATAAAATATAAAAATAGCTTATTTTTATATAATGAAGTAATTTTCTATTTTTTAAATAAATATTTAGCTATTGAAAATATGAATATAAAAATAATTTACATATTTTAAATAATTTAATATTTTTCTATTTTTAGATAAATAGTTAACTATTTAAAAATATAAAATATAATAATAGCTTATTTATTTTATGTAACTAAATAATTTCCTATTTTTATAAAAATATTTAACTATTGAAAATACAAAATACAAAAATAGTTTATCTATACAAAAATTATTTGGAAAATAGGGGGACTAAAATTGCACAAAAACAAATAGGGGGTTCAAAATTGCGTATTTAGTAAAATAAGGGGACTAAAATTGCCCAAAATAAAATATGGGGATCAAAATTGCACATTTAGTAAAATAAGGGGACTAAAAGTGCATTTAAGCCTTGCATTTTTATAATTATTTACCAATGCGGACTATGTACAGGAAAATGGAGGCCCTTTTCCTTTAATAAAAAATATTATTTTTTTGAGTCCCCCAGCCCTTGTTTGGGCCGCTTGGGCCTTGGGTCAACCCTGCTTTTCATATGTAACTATTAATAAATACTAAGGGAATTTTTGCAACTATTCATGTGGAATTATAGACCTTGATTACGAGCTTATCGAATGAAAAAAAATAGACCTTAATTACCAAGGGAATTGTAAAGTTTTTATTAGAATAATACATTTTATTCTTTTTCATTATTTTTTTTGGTCTAGACCAGGGTATCCACCGCCGAACGCAGTGAATAATCCCCTCGCTGGATTGGAGGCACCTCGAAGGGTGGGACAGCTGGCCCAGAGATTTAAAGTTGCTCCATGCCCAATGCGAGAATCGAACCCTCGACACTTGATTCTTTTTCATTATGAAAGAGGTATTCCAAGCTCCCCACTTAGTGAATCAGTCTGCACAAAGTTAGTCTCTGTATAGGGGTGATAGATCTGCACCTCACACTCCCGCTTCAAGTAGTCCGACACCAAAGCAATCTCATTTCCAAACTTGTGATAGAAAGTGTTCGCCTCTTTGAACAAACGAATGGCTTTTAAAGAATCTGAACAACAATTGACTCTACGAAATCCTTGGTCCCAACACAATGCGAGATCACGAAGTAAAGCCAAAAGCTCCGCATGGAAAATATTAGAAATACGTAATGAACTACTATATCCAAGAATAAAATCTCCATGTGCAAAAAATGCAAAAAGGCCTGCTTGTGGCCTTATTCTTTTCTACAATACATTTAAGATTTTTTGATTTTTTTAATAGTTACTTGTATTTTATATTTTGCAACAATTTAACAATCAATCACAGAATTGAATTTTTTTGATAGGCCATGTTAGTGGGGTGGGGGAAATGTTAGTTTCCGTGGCTTATACTCGGGACCTCATTCTTTCACTCATTTAGTGCACTCATTCAATATCTTTTAACTCACCAACTGAGCTACCTCCTACTTGAGATAATAACATAACTGATTGATTAGCAGTTCAACCGAGTGGTATCCAATCCAATTCTCACATCACTAGATAGAGCCTTTAAATTCCTAAAGCTTTTTTTTTTTCCAGCTATTTATGTGCGAAGATCAACTGAATCATGTTATTTAAGGTAACATGTCATCCACTGCTTCATCATCAATTACATTATGCTTCCTCAAGCATGATTTTTAATTTTTTACTATTGTTAGCTATCCATAGAGTATCTCAACACCTTCAACGAAAGATAAATCTCTACTCGAGTTTGTCCTCAAGCATGAATCCTAAAGCAACACTTCTTATTTTTTTAAACACAACTTTTCTAAACATTGTTGCTTAACATATATAGTAATTTATGTGAGTGCAAACTAAGGGATACCAAGGAGTGCAAGCTGCAGAGCCAGTGTTCAAACCCTGGAAAATAAGAGTCTGTTTGAAATTCCTTTTTAAGAACACTTTTTAGTTTTCTAAAAAGGTATAATAAACAAATTTGTTCTTTGTTAAATTTTAAAAACCATCAAACAATTTTAAAAACTCAATTCAAACGGGCTCTAATATTTCCCTTCCCCCTAATTATTAACCGCTAACATTTACCTATAAAAAATGAATAGTACTTTATTTATAAAAAAAAATATTGATACGTATATATTTCCTTCACCAAAAAAACTACGTATATATGTTGCATGATTTCTAACATGTTTGACAACTTTTGAAAAGGATAAGGCCACAAGCAGGCCTTTTTGCATTTTTTGCATATTTTCTTTTGAAAATTGTTAAATACATCATCCTTTTTGGGTATGACCCACCCCGTTCCTTTCCATTTTTTCTTTCAATTTATTTTCTCCAAATATATATATATATATATATATATATATATATATATATATATATACAAAAGAGGCTTTTTTGGTTACAATATTTTCGGTGCGCAATTTCCACCTGCAAAAGCCGGCCCGTGTGGCTCTCCCCTCCCACCCGTGTGGCTCTCCCCTCCCAACAGAGTTTTTGTCACAACCAATATTCGAATCCAAGACCTTGAGGTGGATTCCAAGTCTAGTTACCACTTGAACCAACCTTTATTGGTAAAGATGCCTTATTTATAAATGTATTTTCAAAAATAAAATAAACGTTGGGTAAGAGTTTATTTTATTTTTAAATTTATTGACTTAAATTGGAAATTTTCTGCGTGCAAATGCCTTATTGGGTCACCTCTTCATCTCTTCAAATGCCTTATTTATTTTATTTGAAGAGATGCATTTGAAGAGATGAAGAGGTGTTCCCACCTTTTTTTATTGGATTATTTGTCTTTTGTTTTTTTGTTTTCTCGTTTTTTATACTTCAAAGTTTAATCTTCTTCTGTCGGCACATATGAAAATCTAACCTTAGATTTATCATCACTTACTACTATAAGTAATGGAATCAAACCCGTCAATAAAAAATTATGGAAACAATGCAATTTTTTCTTAGTTCGAAATATTAGTCTCTGCATTTGCACGTAGAAAATTTCCAATTTAAATCAATAATTTTTTTCTCTTGTTATTTTTAATTAAAGTGTTACTCTTCAATATGTGATATGAATTCAAAATTTGTGTGGTACCATAAATCATATATGTTTTTTTAAATTTGATTAATTTAACCGTATTAACTAAATATTTCAAACTAAATAAACAACAAGGTGATGTATATTAATTTTTCAAAATAGTGATATCTATATTAATTAAAATAAAATAATACTAGAAAGTTTTCTCTCAAAAAATATAAACATATATATACTAGAACGCTAATACCGTTGAAACTTAACCCAATTATTGGTAACCAAGTCCTCTCAGAACATCCAAGTCTCTGAACATATCTGAGGTAATCTCACCAAACAACAACTCAATGTCTGTAGTTACAACTAGTCGTCTTCTACTAAGAAATTAGATCAAATGTAAGTAACAGTGAACCTAAAGAAAATAATTAAGATGTATAAACAACAGTTGTTTTCTATAACTAAATGACAAGTACAACTTCTTTGATAGATTAGTACATATAATAATTTTTAATCATGGGGAGTCTTGTCCCAAAAACTTTATGAAAGATTTACCCCTAATCATTTTAATGAAATAGATTTAAACTAGAAGAGGCATGAGTACTTTGATTTTAAGATTCGATAATAATCCTAATATTTCAACAACTATTACTTACCGACTACGCTCACTTCAACAAGCATGCATGAAAATATGGACCAATGAAACTTTAGTAGGGGGCAGAGAGACTTGTAGCTTTGGACCAACCCTCAACCTAACCCTTAAAACGCGTTCCTTAATACTCCCTCGTCCTATATTACATGTCGTTTAAGCTTGTGGCACATGAATTAAGAAAAGTAATTAATTTTGTATAGGAAAGAGAACTTGTGACTTAGTTTACCAAATTGTCCTTCATTAATGACATTGGAAACATAAAAAGTAGAATTGTAAAAAGAGATTTATTAAATAATGAAGGATATGACTGGAAAATAAAATTGATGTTGCATTGGTATTCTAAAAAGTCATGTATTATGAGACAATTTTTTTGGTTAGAAAGTCATATAATATGGGACGGAGGGAGTAGTATTTTTTTTGTTACAAAGGAAATAAACTAATCTTACATTATCGATATAAACTTTTCGTCATTTATCTTTGTTCTAGGTTTCATTTTGGTCATTTATCTTTTTTGTTTGTATGTTTTGTCCGTTAACTTAAATTGATGATAGGGACCAATATAAAATGAAAATGAAAGATGAGGGACAGAAACGGACCAAAAATAAGATAAAGTACCAAAATGAAACCTAGAGCAAAGGACCAACAATGTTATTTACAATATATATATATATATATATATATATATATATATATATATATATATATATATATATATATATATCTGTGTGTGGACACACTCACACAAAACTGATCAAAATTACCATCTTATTTTAAAAGAAAAAATTCAGTCTTTTAGTATTTTTTTTCCTGTCACTTATTTTACTCTCTTATAATAGAGACAGAGGCGTACTCCAATTTGAGGGGTCAAGTGCACACCCTAAAAAATATATTACACTTACGTCTATAAAAAACATTTTGCATACTCTGAAAAAAATAATTTACATCCAAGTCCCTAATTTTGCATTGAGTCATCACTACACTCACACAACCATCACACCATCAATTTCTCTCCCTTTTGTGTGCATAGAAAACAATATAAATTGTTTAATTTATTTAATTAAATATATTAAAATTTATTTTTATTATATTTTTAATAATGCGTGATTTTAAAATTTTTTAACACCTTTACTCTAGAATCTAAATCTACCACTGAATAGAGAAATGATATTATTTTTAAAAGGTCTAAAAAAAACTTTTGTTTGACAAATGTCACTTTTAGGTACATTGAAAATTTGCCATTGAAAATTTTAATTTTTTTTAATGCATGTTTATTTGATTAATAAATTTAACTAAACTTTTCAAATTATTTAAATTACATTTTTGATTTATGATGAAGTAACACTCCATTTTTCTTTCTTCGTCTATTGCACCACCTCAGCTCTCTAATTTTTTTAAAGAAAATGTATTTAGTTCATATGTAAATGTAATGTACAAAGTTTATAAACTTTATCAAATTATTATAAAAATTCAAAGAAATATGTATCATTAGTCACTATAGTCACAACAAAAACGATAAATCTATCTCAATAGTCATTGTAATAACTACAAAAAAAATTGTTTTTGTAATCCCTTAGTAATTTGGGAACATCATAAATTTTAGAGAGAACTTTTTATTTCCATATATTTTAGGGTCTAAGTAGGATATGAGGAGTAAAATAGAAAACATGTCAGATCTCATCTCGGGGATCCACCAATCCATGTCGAGTTAACTTCATTCTTACGGGGAGCCTCCCTAACAGTAACCTCCATGCAAACACCATTACTTTTGACAGAGCAAGAGTGTGTAGAATATCAACCAACCCCCCCTCCCATGTGAACAACTGACGGTGCCACCTTCAGTTCTACTCCTACCGATCAAAACCACTCATACTAGCCACATCACTACGCCAGAATGGCGAAAAACAGTCGCCACCTTAAGCAGCGTTTATTAAAAAAGCGCTAGGTAAAAAGGAAAAGCCCAAACGATGGGCAGCGCTTTGGGGGTAAGCGCTACCTATTGGGGAAACGCGCTGAGTGATAAGCAGCGCTTATAAGTAAAACGATGCCCATTGCAGAAGGATAAGCGGCTTTTATGTGGTACGTGCTGGCTATTATACACACGGAACCATCAATGGGCAGCGCTTGGCAGCAAACACTGCTAATTGTAAAACACGGAAGCAACGATGGGCAGCACTTCAGCAGCAAATGCTGCTTATTGCTTGAAGCCCGCTACCAATGGCCAGCGCTTCACTTACAAGCGCTACCTATTCCCTTACCAATGGCCAGCGCTTCATTTACAAGCGCTGCCTATTTCCTTGAAATGCATTCCAATGGCCAGCGCTTCATGTACAAGCGCTGCCTATTGCCTTGAAACGTATACCAATGGCCAGCGCTTCGTTTACAAGCGCTGCCTATTGCCTTTTTTTTAATTTCTTCTAATTTCTTCAACGCGCGTCCTCTCTATACCCGACCCCACTCTCTCAAGCTCTCCTCCTCTCTCAAGCTCTCCTCCTCCTCCTCTCTCAAGCTCACCTCCTCCCCTCCGCGCGTCTCACTTCCTCTCTCAAGCTCAACGCCTCAAGCTCTCATTTTCGTTCTCACTCTCACATTTTCATTTTCGTGCCTCAAGCTCAACGCCTCACACTCTCATTTTCTTGGCTCTCTCTCATTTTCGTTCTCTTTCACAAAGGTTAGTATTACTACATGTTGTTCTAGTTATTTTAATGGCATTGGAACCTTAGGTTAGATGATTCAAAGTTGATGTTTGATGATTGGTTCTTTGAAATGGTGTTTCTAAACTTGAGGGGAAATGTAGGTGTAGTGTTTGTTGAAATGTCCAAATGAAATGCTTGTTAATTTAATGTTGCTCTAGGTTAAGGGATTCTTGTGTTGTATTTATAAATTTGAGATATTTAGTGAAAAGCATGTTAATTGAATGTTGTAATAGGTTAAGGGATACTTGTGATGTATTTCTAAACATGAGAAATTGAGGATTGTAACATCCCAGACTGCTTCCAGAATTGTCGGCTTCCCCCACAAACCAACACGAGTCTTTTCAGCATGCGTTGTCCTCACTTGCATGCTTTCTAGGAAACTTCCCAGAAGGTCACCCATCCCACTACTACTCCAAGCCAAGCACGCTTAACTATGAAGTTCTTATGGGAAGGGCTCCCGAAAAGAAGATGCACCTTGTTGGTATAGGTAGTCCAAATCAATTCTTTTAAGCCTTCCTTCAACTGTACAGTCCCATACCTGCACAGTCTCAGGATCCCTCTCATTCCGGTGCGTATTCGGTTCATTCACGCGCCCCTTCGCTTTGAAGCTGCCAGGAGCCGCTCTTTGCCATGCCTCCTTTTTGGGCACCGGCGATCACTCCCCACAAGGGTGTTACAAAAAAGGCGCCTTTTTTTGTAACACCCTGGGCCCTTTTCTTACTTAGTAGGCTACCCACAAGTGTACATCATGACCTTCTCTCCCTCCCATTGAGAGTTTTTGCCTTCCGTGGGAATCGAACCTTGTACCTGGGGCCTAAGTACAAGTTCAATGCATTCCCACTACCAATTGAACTACTTAGCTCAATTGGTAGTGGGAATGCATTGAACTTGTACTTAGGCCCCAGGTACAAGGTTCGATTCCCACGGAAGGCAAAAACTCTCAATGGGGGGGAGAGAAGGTCATGATGTACACTTGTGGGTAGCCTACTAAGTAAGAAAAGGGCCCAGGGTGTTACAAGGATTGTTGCTGAATATGTGAATTGTTGTTAGGTTTTGCGAGTTTGTTTTGTCGGAGCTTTGCATTCGTTGTTCGAGAGTTCGATTCATTTGCTAGTGCGTGGTTCGCCTAGATTGGAGTTCATTGTTGCTTCCACTTGTTCAGGTACTTTTGTTGTTTAAAACTAGAGTGACTATTTATTTATTTAAAACTGAAATTGCCTCTCTTATTTATTTTATGTGTTCCTTTTCTTTTAGTTGTGCTTGAAATGAAAGATTGATACCTAACTTGTGATGAAGTTTAGTCTTGGCAACAACAATGATTCTAAAAATCAATTGCTGGTAACTGTTTTGATTGAACCATGATGATTTATTTCTTCATAGATATTGCATTGATATGTAGGCTTTGTTTTCTTGATACCTATCAAATATAAGTTATGCAAACTCTTCTATTACTATTTTTTAGAAATAGATCACCTTTTTTTATATTATATATTTTATACTTGAACAAGAATATAAGTTATGCAAACTTGTATCTGTGTGGTGAATGAAACTAGCAAAGTAAAATCGAATATGCCTAAATATGCGAATTGTTTGTTGTTTGTCACCTATAATAGGTTTTTAAGTTCTCTTATCAGGATTTTATTATAAATAAATACTGAGAAATTATGGATAGAGAGTGGATGTCTGCCAATCGTCTGTCCAAGGAATGTGTTGCTGGAGTGGATTATTTTGTGAAGTGTGCTGTTGAAAGTTTAGGGACCTCCGACAGCTCATACTTTATCTAAAAAGGAGAAGACCGTGTTTTGTAAGTTTCTTCATGGAGTTAAAGTTCCAGAGCAAGTTAAAGTCTTTAAAGTCTCATGATTGCCATGTTCTAATGGAGAATTTACTACCCATTGGTATACGTTCCATTTTGCCTAAGAAAGTGCGCAAGACCCTAACCAAACTTAGTTTCTTCTTTAAGGCGATTTGTAGTAGAGTGATTGACCCTGGAAAGTTGCCATCATTGTAAAGAGAAATTACTGTCACTTTGTGTGACCTTGAGATGTATTTCCCACCTTCGTTTTTTGACATAATGATTCATCTAATAGTTCATCTGATTAGAGAGACACAATTGTGTGGCCCATGTTACATGAGATGGATGTATCCGTTTGAGCGTTACATGAAGATATTAAAAGGTTATGTGAAAAACCGATCACGACCCGAGGGTTGTATTGTTGAGCGCTACATAGTTGAAGAAGCTATTGAGTTCTGTACCGGCTATCTATCTAGTCTTGAATATTCTGTTAGACTGCCAAGGTCTCGTCACTTAGGAAGCATTAGTAAAGGGATGTCAAGAACAAAAATAGTGATGGTATCAAGGAAAAAACTAGATGAAGCACACTTATATGTTTTGCACAATGATACTGAGGTTGATTCATATGTTTCCAAGCACATGGACATACTTAAGAGTGATCACCCATATAAGACTCAAGTTTGGTTAACAAAAGAACATAATCGGAGTTTCATAGTGTGGCTAAAAGACCACATTGATTTCGAATTTGCTATGAATCCTTCCTCGATTTCAGAAAGATTGAGATGGTTAGCAAAAGGTCCAAATATGCAAGTTTTCTCTTACACCAGCTATCTAATGAACGGGTACACGTTCTATACAAAAAAACATGATGATCAAAGTAAAATGCAAAATAGTGGGGTGACTCTTGTAGCTCAAGCTTTGCATACATCAAGTGCCAAAGACAGAAATCCCATATATGCGAATATGTCATACTTCGGGGTCATTGAACACATATGGGAGTTGGATTACAACATGTTTCGGGAGCCTGTGTTCCTATGTAAGTGGGTTGACAATAATAGTGGTTTACAGATTGATGAGTTGGTGTTCATGCGGGTGAATTTCAATAAGTTAGGATATAAAGATGAGCCTTTTATTTTGGCATCCCAAGCTCAACAAGTGTTTTATGTCACTGATCCAGTTGATACAATTTGGTCCATTGTTTTATTGACAAATAAAAAATTGGTGAATGACATTGAGGATCAACCAACCGATGATGATGGTATTGAGGACGACCCTTTCTTTGGGACATCACTACCAATTGTAGGGGAAAGTACTCCTATAGAGGATTTTGTGTATGTTAGAAACGATCATAGTGATGGGATTACGATTCGTCAAAAAAATATACTAAGAAGCGAATTGCAAATACAATTATATCCAAGAAAAGGAAAAGGTAATTTAGACTTACATCATATGCTTTTTATCTATTTCCAAGCAGTTATTTTACATAGTTTTCATCTTCTTGTCTGTTTATTTATTTTGGATAGATAAATATAACAATAACAATGATTATGTTTTATTGCAGGTCAGATGGCAGATCATAGTGATCATGACAGCGATCATGAGTGTGATGTTGAAAAGTATATCAGAAAGCAGGCTCCTCGTGGAATGACAGCGATCATGAGTGTGATGTTGAAAAGTGTGATGTTGCTAACTTGTTTTAATTTAGATACATATTGTAAGTAGCTTTCTAGTTTTGGATACATATTGTTAGAGAGTTTGATTTGGATACATATTAATTTGTTAATATTGTATTTAAGTTGCTAAGTTTTGGATACATGCATATAATAACTTGTTAGCTAGTTTGTTTTGGTTTGTGATCATATTGGTGCATTTGGATATATAACTAGTTTATATATATATATATATATATATATATATATATATATATATGTTGTTAGTATGTAAATGATTGGATTGGTATTAATTGGCTGTATATGACCAGGAAATTATCAAATGTAAAAAGGAAAATACAAAAAAACAGAAAGAAAAAAAAAAGGAAAAAAAAATTAAACAATGGGCAGCGCTTGGTGGGAGAAGCGCTGCTCATTCCACTACAAGAAAAACTGGTTTTTTCGGCGACCAAAATCCCCCGAAAATTTAGAATTTCCGGCGGATTTTATTCGCCAGTAAAACCGTGGTAGCAAACGGTTTCCGGTGGATTTTCCGCTGGAAATTTCCGGCGAATTTTATACCGTCGTAAACTCCGCCAGAAATTTTCGAGGGATAATCCGCCGGAAAAGTAAGCCAAATCCGCCGGAAAAGTAAGTCAAATCCGCCGGAAAGGTTTTTTTTTTAAAAAAATGAAAAAATCCGTCGGAAACTAGAAAAAATTCGCCGGAAACTAGAAAAATCCGCCGGAAATGTCTTTTTTTTAAAAAAAAAACGAAAGAATCCGCCGGAAACTTAACAACTCCGCCGGAAATATTTCAAAATTTTTTTTTTAAAAAACCGGAAATTTATTTAATAAATAACTATTATTGATTATAATATATTTTTTAAATTTTTTTTAATAAAAATATTAAATAAATTAAATAATAAATATACGACTTTTTATAATATATTTAGTAATATATTTTTTTAAAAATTAATAATAAAAATATACGACTTTTTATAATATATTTAGTAATATATTTTTAAAAGAAATTATTAATAAGAATATTAAATATACGAATTTATTAATAAATTAAATATAATATATTTTTTATTAATAAAATTAATTAATAAAAATAATAAATATAATTAGTTATTTAATAACATTATTTATTACATTAAATTAAAAATATTATGAAACTTTATTTTGATTGTAAAATAAAAATTAATAATTAAATTTAGATAATAAATTAAAAATACGATTCAAAATCAATACCCGGTCTTAAAACGATATATTATCCAAACAAGTGAAACTAAAAGATCCCAACAAAGTACGCAAATTAATATTCATAATTAACCAATACAAATTAAAACTTAAATATCCTAGCGCTGCCCATTGCTAAACGTGCTAGGTGAATGAGCGGCGCTTGGTGGGAGAAGCGCTGCACATTTACTTAGCGCGTTTAGCAATGGGAAGTGGCCCATTGCTAGGTGAATGAGCAGCGCTTGGTGGGAGAAGCGCTGCTCATTCACCTAGCACGTTTAGCAATGGGCAGCGCTTCCCTTTACCAACCGCTGCCCATTGCTATACGCGCTAGGTGAATGAGCAGCGCTTCTCCCTTCAAACGCTGCCTATGGCTATTAATGAGCAGCGCTTCTCAAACGCTGCCCATTTTTGGGGAGGAATCACCAGTGCCAAATTTAGCAGCGCTCAGAAACGCTGCCCATGACTAAAAAAAAAACGCTACCTATCCCCAAATCTGTTGTAGTGCAAGCTTCTCTTTAACAGAGACCCAGAGTAGCTTTAAGCGGCGGAGGCAAGCAAAATTTGTCATGCTAAAATTTTATATTATTTCGTGCACCAAGTATATTATACAAGAAACTAGATAAGAAGTTGGGACAGTTTGCATGAAAGGTATCCACTGACAACACGTCACGTCACCCAGGAATGGAGACAAGATTGGAACTCTAGGGGTGCCAATTTCAAATTGTTTGACTTAATAAAAAAAATCCTACATTTAGAATATATGCATAAAAATGAATTTTAACTAATATTTTTTAAGTAAAAAATATTTAACTATATTATTTTTTTAGTTATAGTTGTTACCAACTACCGATTGACAAATAACAAAAAATCAGAATAAATAAACAAACAACCCTCAATAGATAGCAAAATAATATACCGAACTATCGATCTAGTCCTTTATATAAGAATAAATTACAAAAATCACTAAAACCATTGAACTAATTAAATACTATAAAGTTGAAATTCTATCTCAAATATGCCTCTAGTATAAAAAAATTTACACTCATTGTGTGAGTTTTTAGTAAACGTACACATCTAACATCAAATAAGAATATAAATTTTTTTAGCAATTAATACACCTTAAAATGAGTTTCTTTTTCTTATAGTCAAGAGAAAAAATACATAAAAATGTAGCTATAATAAAGATCAAAGAGAGTATTACTATTTTTTTGGGGTGATCGATCGTAAAGTATTTTTGGTATTAGTAGTAAGTGTGTTGCTAATTTAGGGGATGATCATGGCATTAGTGGACACTCCCACTCTCTTCGCCATGGACGCCACCAACATGTCATACGCCTCAATTCAGAGTGAGGGACATCCTAGAAACACTTTAAAGTTTGGAAATCTCTATATTTATAGTTCAAAAGTTTAAACCATACCACCTCAAAATCACAGAAGTACATCCAAATGGTGTACCATTTCACCCAAAAAACTTCCTATCATATTTGCTTCCCCACATGAAGGAATGGTCTTTATTAGGGGTGTGCATGGGACAAGAACCATCCCACACCACACCATACCACTTTCAAATCTGGTTTGAGTATACCAGTTTCATCAAAACCGGTTTGAATTTCTAAACTGGTTCTAAACCGGTACAAAACCGGTTCGTAACCGGTAATCGGTTCGCAAACGGTTTACTGTTTTTAAAACCGGTTTTTCCATACAAAACGGTTTACCGCTTTTAAAAACCAGTTTACCACTTTAAAAAACCAGTTTTGACTAAAAGAACAACAAATTACCACTTTTAAAAATCAGTTTTTACAGTGGAAAAATGGTTTACCACTTTTAAAAACCAATTTTTACTAACCAAAAATGATTTATGACTTTTAAAACCAATTTTTACTAACAACAGTAATAGTTTAGTGACGATCTTTGTTGTCCTGATTTGAAGCTCAAATAACACAACTATAATGTAACCATTATTGGAGAACTAGTTTGCATATAAAATTAGTTTTCAAGTTTGCATATAAATTTATTGAGTGACAGTACAAAACTGGTTATAAACTAGTTTGCGTATAAAATTAGTTTTCAAGTTTGAAAACACAAACAGAAGATTGAATCCACCGACAACAGACATCCCCACTTCATATTGGAAAATTAAAGCTTTGCATTCGATAGTTGTGCACTGCACCATTCTCTTCGTTGTCGAACACTCATCTTTATCCAGAAAACATGTTTTCCGCTTCGTCATCACCACATCAAAATCCTCCTCAACCATAAGTGAGATTCAGATAGATCTGAGAGAGAGGTTGTAGAGGAATGAGAAAGAGGAGGATGGAGGTCAAGAAAAAATAAAAATGGAGATCTAGTGTTGCTGAACAACCACTTGTGTCGGTGGCGGAGGAGATATGGGAGGTTGTGGTGTTTGGTTGCGGCGCCGACGGGAGGAGTGCGGCAGTGAGTATATCTGAGAAACGTTTTAGTGTAGAAAAAGGAATAGAGGCTTGTCTGATTAAAATGGTAATATACCGGTTTATAGAAGAGGTTTACCGGTATCCCTTTTTTTCACTAAATGGTTTGGATCAGTAATTTTAAAAAAATGGAACAGGAATTCATTAGCGGGTAGGGTGTGGTTTTTGGTATGGTAGAAGTTTACCAATTTTTTTGTGCATCCCTAGTCTTTATATACTAACTCTTGTTTGTAGTACCTTCTTAGGAACCTTGCTCTTCATAAAAAATCTTCCTATCACCCTGCTCTTCATAAAGTTGATCTTTAGGAACTAGACTAACTCAAAGCTTCTGAGTAGCGCTTTCTTTCCTCGCAGATTCTCCCAAGACTCTTGACACATTAAAACAATATCGTTCGCAAACTGAGTATGGGAAAGGACAAAGTCTGAATTAACACCATAACCTTTAAACATCCATATATAGCAACAACTTGTCTAACTAATCTAGTAAGACCCCCCGCCACTGTAAGAAACAAGAACGAGCTAGAAGATCACCCTGATGAAGGCCCTTTTTTTCTTCAAACTCCCTAGTTATATACCATTGACTAGAGGAGACACTGAATTAGAGAAGATACATGTCTTCATCCACAACAACCATTTTTCACAGAACCCAATTTTTCTTAGCATATGCTCGAGGAAGCTCCAACTGACGGAATCGTACGCACGCTCAAACTCCACCTTCAAGAAGATACATTTATCCTTCTTCTTAACAGATAAGTTGATAAATTTATTAACTACCACCAGCACACCATTTAAAAGCTACTGACCAGGAAGGAACACTGTTTGGCAAGGTGGGATGAGACGATAATCTTATACACACATCCTACTAGAAAAATAGGTGTGTAGTCCCCTATAGAGAGTGGATGGTCTTCTTCAGAGCCGCGGAGAGGCGGTTATCAAAAATCTCGCTATTGTGAAGTCCTCAATAGAGTCGTCCCAAACAATTCAGATGTCCCTGTTCAAATCTTAAAAATTAGGGCAATAACTATATTTTTCTCATATACTAATTTTTTTCATGAATCATATCTAAAGTTTTTTCCTGATTGCTAAAAAACACACTGCTAAACGACAGACTTGTATTTTTCCCGATTTTTTTTCACCAAACCGATTATTGAGGAACGAACTTTGCGCATTTAAACAATTAAAACTTATCCCAAACTCTATTGTACCCCAAAACACACTGCTCAATATCAAACTTTACATATTTTGTCACGAAATTAAATTCTTTTTCACCAAACCGGTTATTGAAGAAGAAACTTTGTGTATTTGAACACTTTAAGAATTTTCTGAACTCTAAATTACCTCAAAACACACTGCTCAACATCGCACTTTACATATTTTGTTACGAAGCTAAATTCTTTTTTCATCACATCGGCTTTTAAGGAAGGAACTTTGTGTATTTTGAACACTTATAAAAATTTATGAACTCTAAAGTACCCCAAAACACATTGCTCAGTATCACACTTTAAATAATTTTGTCCTGAATTAAATCTCTTATCACCAAATCGGTTATTGAAGAACAGACTTTGTGTAACATTTAAATTTTTTTCTTAATCTAAAGTACTCTTTTAGAGGTCCCTAAAAAATGGATTTGGCTGAGGTAGGTGCACCATATATATTCTCCTCTTTGTTTCCTCTTTGCGTAGATCTATGTCCCCTTCTACCCCCCGCCAGATTCACCGCAAACCACCTCAATGCTGCCACCTGCTGATCGTGCTCAATTTCACCTTTCACCCCCATTAATCTTGAAATCATTCTAGCTATAAAATTCATCCCTCTCCCTGTCTCTCTCGTCGTCTACTCTCTTCTCATTGACTCTCTACACTAATCTCATATTTGCCCTTGGAGATGTGTGTTGAACATGCACACAAAAAAGACACATGTATTTTTAGGAGGTAGGTGATTCTTTCGATTTCTGTCCTTTTGAGGGGTCAGACTTATCTTGCTTGTACTTGGGTTGAGTACTTATTGTGCTTGACATTTATTATCTATATTTACACACACGTTTGCTTTTCAAAAAAAAAAGTAATTAACATGCCTGACAACCTTAGAGTGTGAGACTGAAATGCAAACATAAATATGTAAATTAAACCCCATGATAAAATGACACACACAAACCGTATAACACCTCATTAGGTTAGTATGAGTGGAAGATCGAGACGTAGATTGGCGCCATAATCTGCTTGAAGACTGTCTAAGTATTATCTATACTGATAAGGAAAGCTTTGTGGTACATGAATTTTTAAGGCTTTCTCACCTAATGAATTATTCTTTTTTGGTCCAGCTCTCATCACAAGTTTAAATGCTTACCCATGGGAGGACAATATTATAATGGGGTAGTCTTTGCTACCCCAAGAATATATATATATATATATATATTTTGGTTAAAAAAAAAAGACTTAAAACCTTACAAACTCAACATCTAATGCATCAGCAATAAGAAGATTAACTTACTCCGTAGGAGGAGGAGTAGACAAAACTGAAAGGGAAGAATAATATAAGCATTTGAATACGTAGGTATATTTTACATTTAGTTGTCCCAATAATATATTATTTAGCTGTCTCAACTAAGTTTATTTGTGTAAGGAGATAAAGGAACAATGACAAGTCCATTAATCTATTATTATCCCAAAAAATATGGTGGTTTTTTTAACTTGATGATTTGGGTCCCTCAATATTACTTTTAACAATTTTGGTCCCTAATTTTCTTAATATGACAATTTTTGTCCTCATAATCATGGATTATTTGACCTTTTGGTCCCTAAAAATATTGGACTTGAAAAAATGAGGGACCAAAATTGCACAATCCATGATTTTTTTGGGGCCAAAAGTAAAATGAAAAATTCACATAGACCAAAATTGCCAAATTAGGGGAGTAAAATTGTCAAAAGTAAAATAGAATGAACAAGCTCATCAATTGAAAACACTTGAGAGATAGAAAATGCAGTTAAATTTTTATATTTGGCCACATCGTAAAATTTATGCTAACTATGGGAAATGATTGTCTATCTTTAGCATTTGGTACATTGGTGTCTTTCTCTCTATCGCTCTCTTAACTCATTATTTTCTCTCATCACATACACTAAAGTTATCAAAGTTACTAAATGCTCAAGGTAGAAGATCTATTTCCAACTATCACCTCCTATGCTCAAGGTTTGTTGAACAGTTCGATTCATTTAGTATCCAAATGTTTAGATAAAAATAGTTCAAAAAAATTTACTTTTTAAACCGTTCGATTCACGAAAAGAATTGTGAACCGAATTATTTATACAGTTCGGTTCGTAAGAATTGGTTAGGCAGTTTGGTTTAATTTGACAAACCGTTTTGATCAGTTCGATTCTTCGTCTGAAATAAACCACGAACAACCCTAACCGGTAGATATATGCACGAGCATGCAACTTTCAAATGTATGAAAAGGAAATCTGTTGATGTAAAATTTCATTTAAGACGGGTAAATGTGTATCAGTGTACTCACACAAAAAGTGTACTCTTTATTTGCGTGATTATTGAATTGGCTCCAGAACAGGAAAACGAACGAAACCGAACTTTTATTCTCATGATCACAATGGTTTTCCTCTAGCAAGTCAAAGGACCACTCTTCTTTCTTCATTCACATTTCAACAACCACAATTTAAGTAAACCACTCTCTCGATCCTTCATTCTTATGATATATATCCACAACAAAAACTTTCCATGTGATTTTGTGAGACCTGCCTCGCCACACTGGTGTGTGTACCTGAACTGAATGGTAGATATGCATGCGCCCATGCTGATAGAAGCAAGGATAACTGAAAGTCTCTATGACATAATATACTCACAGTCATATAATGTTTTCTGCACTTCGTAAGTTGTTGAAAGATAATTCCTACCAAATTATAAGAAATCAAATAAAACCTATGTATGTACGAATTTGACATCTGAATCATAAGCTACCATTCATTTTTATAAATAGATACACACCGAGATTGTGCGATCGGTGATTTTAAGAAAAGCTCCTCATTTAAGTTGCTTTCCATTTATTTTCGAATTAAATTAAGCTAACTTGATCTTTAATCGTTGGCTAATGGCCAAAGAAGTTGGTGGGGTTTAAACTAGTAGGCACCCGAACCATATGCTCTTCCTATACGTGAACTCTTTGGTCTCATGATGTGATTTTCTCTTCATGCTAATGGGTACTTACCTTTCTCCTTTTAATGTTCTTTTTCATTTTAAAGCAAAGAAAAAATTAACTATCACAAAAGCAAATATTACTATTACTAATGCTCTTTTTAGTAAAATTAAAGTAATGTAAAACTAAAGTACTTTTACGCGTTTATCCGCTAAACGCTACTAGTTTGACCTAGCCATATTTTTTGTTTATGATGTTTTATCATATGTTTTCTTTTGATCTCTCTTTTGTTTTTATAGAGACTAAACAACAGAGATGGAAATGGACACTCTTTGGATAGGGTATACTACGGTATTTGCCCCCATATTTGCATTTGAAAAATTATTTGCGGGTCGGTTTTGACCAAAACTGATACCCCCAATCAATTTTTCTTTGGTTTGAATCAGGTATCCAACATATACTTTTAACCCTATAATCGAACTGAAATCACTCAGTCATGAACGGGTTGGGTTGGGTCGGGTCGATTTCGAGGGTCGTGAAGGAACAATTGTAATTAAATGAACACACTATATAGTAACCCTAAAATGAGTGTCTCAAAAAGAATGAGCGTCTCTTTGTTGGACAAACCTTTTTTGTAAAATAATAGGTAAATTCTACTATACCCATCCAGAGTTGGGTGAGTATGATACCTTCTAGGCAAAATACTCATTGACACTTTTTTTTCTATTTAAATATTTTAAAATAAAAATAAATATTGAACCAATTTTGTCTATTTTGTCTAGAAGGTACTATACCCACCCAACTATATATGGATGGGTATGGGAGTAATCACCTAATTATAATAATAAATATGTGGCATGCAACAAGGTTGGGTTCACGAGTTTAAAATTTGGAGCCCGCTACCCTAACCAACACCCTTGAGACTTGAGTTTAGACTATTTGGTTTGGGTTTTGACACAAATTTGAACGAGTTTGAGTAAAATGCGGGTTAGTTTTGGTTTTGTTAGAAAATTATTTTAATGAGATATAACAAATATATTCTATGTTTAGTATTATTTAAAAACAAAGTTTTGAATAAAGGAAATAAGAAATTAACTTATCTAAAAAAAAGGAAATAAGAATAAACTTGTGTAGAGTTTGAGAATTTTTTTTAATTGTAAATATGCCACTTTTTCACTTTTATTTTCCTATATCATTATGAAAATAATGGAAAATTAGGAAAATTTTATTATATCGTCACTCATAATCTCTCTATTATTCACTAGCAATTTACCCTTGTCAAACATAACTTAGGGGTCGGCCCAAGTCACTAAAGTAAGGACTTTGAACCTAACAATTTTTGTTATATATATCTTTACTCATAATCTATCTATTATTACCGAATTCTTTTTATATATACCAAGTTTAATTTGCTTAGCTGAAATGGTATAATTCAATGTTCTTAATCTTGTAAACTTGAATTCAAAGTTTACTTTATATCTCAATAGACGGCATGCTTAGAGTTAGACACATCTATCATTCAGGCATAGAAAATATCATTCAATGCCTCAAATGGTTACAATAGCAGTACAATATTATTGATGATTTGCAATATTTAAGCCAAACACTTCTTTAGTGTAACATTTCCTTATTTCGCTTATCAATTCTAAATTCACATAAGACATGCATCATAAGTACATATGCTTGTATATATTTAACCTCAATCCAATTAACACTTAATTATGGAAACAAAAGAAGGGTAGGAGTTATATCCTCATCGATATTCCCAGCTGTCCTAGTGAACCCAAAATCATGTTTATTTTTTTCTTCCACAAGAGCTTGTCTAGGTGATGAAGGGAAAGCAATGGTGAGATCAAGATTCAATGGAAAAGAGGATGAAGAAACCATTGCTTTTTCCTCTACAAGATAACTAGGTGTTTCTGAATATGATTTAATGAAAGAGACTCTAGGAGGATCTTCATTCATGGACCCAGATGATGGTATATTGGCAGCAGAAGACACATTGTTAGCACGTGGAAGAAGGAACCTTTGTTGTGGTTTGTGGTTATTTGGATCTATTCCCATTTTTATTAGCTTTCTACGGATGTGAGAATTCCAATAGTTCTTAACCTCGTTGTCCGTACGCCCTGGCAATCTTCCAGCTATGAGCGACCACCTATAACAACAGCATATATAAATATAAATATATAAATCAAATTCAATTCATTACTTCTTTTGGGTGGGAGAATGAGGGGTAAAAAAATGCTAGTCACATTATATGAACATGTATATAGCTCAAGGGGTAAAAAAAAACTATTTTAGAGTACAAGTAGTCTTAAATTTTGCAAAAAGCTTATTTTGTTCACATTCAATATTTTTATACTACTTTACATAACACTTTGTACGACAAAAATATAGGGAGAAAGTCAAATTTCACACTTTTTATGTGACAAAAAATTTTAAATACAAATTTAAATTTCTCTATGGAATATCATCATCCTCTTTTGAATTGAGTGTGCAAAAAAAAAAATCTTAAAATTATCAAATAATGGGCCACTGTTATATTTTAGAAAATAAAAAATAATACACTTTAAATTATTATTTTTGACAAACTCTTTAAAATATATTTAGGGTCAAATGCACTTATATTTAGAAATAGATTTTCTAACTTTAGTATTCGGTAAAGAAAGACATAAAGGTACCTACCGGTTGCCAAGAAGGGCATGAAGTTTGATGATGAGGTCTTCTTCATCTTGAGCAAAGTTGCCACGTTTAATATCTGGTCGCAAATAGTTTATCCATCTCAACCTGCAGCTTTTGCCACAACGATGTAGCCCTAATAATAATATATATGTTGAATTGAATCCATAAGGTTTGGTTTAATTGGGTGGTGTAATAGTAAAAAGAAATGGTGCAAATATAAGAAAGAGTATTCTAACAACTAACCTGCAGCCTTAGGAAGAGAACTCCAACATCCTTCACCATTAGCTCTAATGTAATCAATAAGCTTTTGATCTTCTTGCTTAGACCAAGCACCTTTGTTAGTACCTTCTTTATCACAACAAGGTTTTCTCATATTGTTATTTTATTGACTCTGAATGTGATGAAGGGATTATGAAGAGAGAGAAAGAGAGTGTTGAGGCCCTAGTGAAAGGCACAAAGTCTTGAGGTAGATATATATGGTTGTGACTTGTGAGTTTATGATTATGATAGAGTGTTGGGGGATATAGTTTGACTTTGACCGGTGGGTTTGGCCATGTAGGTAGGTCACGGAATAGTTTTGAATTTTGATGGATATATAGTCTTTTTGTTGTTCCATTTGTTTACTGTTAAGTAAATGTCATTTTCAATGGGCTGAGATCATAAGTGGTTGCAAGTCTGATTCAGTTGTTCAGGATAAGATATCTCGGTTGGTGTCTACATTTTTAGTCAACTAATTCATTGATTTTACTCATTTTTTTGTGTGCATTGTTGGTAGATTGATTAGTAGTTGATTCGAAGAACATTGTTGTTTTTATGTAAGAATCCATCTCCATAACATTAGATATACACACTCTCATATTGTTTATATTAAGTAAAAATTATTCTCAATTTTCACATTAGTTCACAATAGCTTAGGGTATGTGTATTTGTAATTTTAAGTGTGGCAAAACAGGCTACTTTAGTTAATGTTCTTTGGCCCATGCAGAAAAAGCCGAAACACAATTTGAGTTCGAAAAATGATGTTCAAATTCGCCCTATAGGCTCATTTTTAAATCCCTATAGGCTGATTTTTATTAGCTTGTTTTTGAGCTTATGAAAAACAATTTATGGAGATAAATGAGTTTTTATGTTAGTTCATAAGTTCTAACAAAAGTTTTATTTCCATAAGTTGTTTTTCCATAAACTACGTACATTGACAAGCTTATGAATAATACATAAAAACTTATTTATTTACATAAGTTATTTTTCATAAGTTCAAAATAAACTCTATCCAAGCGGCCCTATACTCACTACCAATCTACCAGCTTATTTGTACGAGCGTGGTATATACTAGTTTTTTTCTTTACAATAAATGGCACATATTATTTTTAGTTATAATTCTTTTTTAACTCAATATATTTAACCACCATCTTTGTAATTTTTTGTAAAATTACAAAAATTGTGGTTGAATATTATCAATTGGGAGGTGCCTCGACTCCCCCATTGCACATGTACTTTTTTCCAGAGGTCTTTGACCCCAATATGATGTCCATGGAAAAAGGGGCCCTGAATAATTCAGAGCTCGACCGAGAGGTAAGTAAAGTCTAACTCCAATTTGTTCCACCGCAGGGGATCGAACAAAGTACTAGCTGAATCTGCCCCTTTAGATGTAGTGCATTATCCATTTGCCAATAACATTCCTTAAATAACGAGTAACGCAACGGTTGGAAAACTTTTACCATCTCATAAGTATTCACTATTTCAGAATACTTAGAGGTGCGTTCTTCGAACACTTGTCACTCTTGACAGATCCAAAAAAATTCATTAGTGGGGGCAAAAATATAGTCTATAATATCTTCTCAAATATATATTACCAGTTTTTATACTTTACATAATTTCATGATAAAAAAATTCTGAAATACCAAAATGTCTACAGATTACAGAGCTAAAAAAGAAAAAATTACTAGCAACTTATTATATCTCTATTTTATCGTCTCTTATATTTTTTTAAAATGGGGAAGTGGGAAATTTTTATTAATCAAATTGGCACTAATGACTATTTTACAACTGTCTCCGAGAGGATTTGAACTCAGCACCTAGAAGATACAAGGCTAAGCTCTTATGAATTCTTATAGCTATTTAATAAAATTTATCAAATGGGGGCAACACCTATTTTTCATGGGGTCAAACCAAAATTATTATGTATATTACTAAGTAAATCATTTTTCAAGTGGGGGCAAATGTCCCCACTTCCTCCGACCTACCATCTTTCACTAAACTGAATGGATGGTCAGGATATGCTCACTTTATATTCTGCAGTCTCTCATCCACGGGAGACAATCCATTCCCGTGTAGGCGTGTCCATAAGTTAATATATACAATTATTTCAATTTTTAATGTGAATACAAATAGAACAATTATTTATTAACCGTATTTTTGAAATTGTTTTCCCTTAAAAGCAGTAAATATTTAACTTTGTATTAAAAAAATATTAAAACATAAAATTATAGGAGAACATTTAAATGGTTTACATTTTTGAAAAAAAAAATGGTTTGCATTTAATGTTGTAAATGAATATTATATCTTATGGTTGCATTTTTTTTGGGTGAGAATCTTATGGCTGCATTAGTGTAAGGTACCCAAAAATGGGTGAACCTTCAAAACACAATAACGAAAAATAAAAGCTCCTTTCGAGGGGAGAGCGCCTCCTTTAAGAAATTAAAAAGACTCTAAACATTTCTTTTGATTTGATTGATTGATGATCTCATTGAAAGGATTGAGGGTACATATATAGATGCTAAAAAAGGGTGACTCACCCCACTAAAGAACATTCTAGATTGACTAACAAAAAAACAAAATAAAGGAAATAAAATGGTGACTCATAAGCAATAAAAAGGTGACTCATATGCTTCTAGAATCTACTAGATGCTTCTTCTTAGGTCACATAGTCTTTTAGGTATTTGGGCTTTCCTCTCTTGGGTTGGGTCATTACATTCCATTCCCCTTCACAGCAACCTTGTCCTCAAGGTTGACGAAAAATGGATATAATTACAAATTTTCCTGGATCCCATTGCTTGGATTGGAGTGACCAAAGAACTTTAGACATTTGAAAATGTTCACCAGGATCTCATTGTTGTCCTTTGTCCATTCGCAGCAGCAATTAGTGTAGTAGCCAACATCTTTGGTGTACCCAATCTATAACCCTGAGTTTGGTCTGATCTTACAATAATGAAACGGCCATGAAAGTTCGTCACAGTGGAGTGTGTCCGACTTAGGGACGACTCGAGTATAAGTGGTTGAGGTTCCAGCAACAACATCAGATCAATAACCATGTCAGGTGGTTTCGGCTCAGAGGGAGGAGTTGCAGGTTCTCCGGGGGTCTGGCGGTTCTGGTGGCTCCGGTGGTTTCGATGGAGCGCGCGAGGTTGATGATGGTGAAGGAACCGCATCCGGTGGTTCTGGCTGCGGCTTCAACGGTGGTTGAAGGAAGGGAGGTAGAGGAGGAAGAGGATCTGAGTTTGCGAGATCTGGGCTTGTAGATACCTCCCGGTCTGGTGGTTTCGCCGGCGGCGACGATAGTGAGATTGAGATGCTTGCTGGTGGTTTTGGAGACGGCACCGGAAGTGGTTGTTGGTGTGTTGGGTGTGTGGTTAGAGGGTCTGGGACATTGTGGTATGCGGTGGTGTAGAGGTTCTGGTCCGATGGTTGTTGAGATGGTGACGGTGGGAAAGGAAAGGAAGCTACGGCGAGTGGTTTAGGTGATGGCGGCGGCGGAGGCGGAGGTGGTAACATGAGATTTGGGCTTTTCGGTGATGGAGTGGAATGAGCTCCTTCAAAAGATAAATACGGTGGTTTATGGTTGATATAGCTATGTGAGCCTTGTGGTAAAGGGTAGATGTCAGTGTGATTCTCAAAGGAAGTGGGTTCTTCTTCATGATCTGAAATCGGAAGGACATCACGAAATTCTGGCTTGAAGCGCCAGATGAACGCAGCAACAAATACTTCCTAACTAGCAGATGAATGATTTTGGGACCACCAAAACCACCATTTACGTGGAAGACCTGTCAAAGCCAAAACAGCTTCTGGAAGCTTCATCGCCTCTGGTGTGCCATTTTCTTTGAAATGCTTCTCGGTACAAAGTACCCACCAATAGGCATCTTGGTCGCCATTAAAATTTGAGAGTGCCATTTTTGAAACAACGGGGGAAGGTGAATCCATGGCAATGAAAGCACCAATGTAAGGTCCCCAAAAATGGGTGAACCTTCAAAACACAATAACGAAAAATAAAAGCTCCTTTCGAGGGGAGAGCGCCTCCTTTAAGAAATTAAAAAGACTCTAAACATTTCTTTTGATTTGATTGATTGATGATCTCATTGAAAGGATTGAGGGTACATATATAGATGCTAAAAAAGGGTGACTCACCCCAGTAAAGAACATTCTAGATTGACTAACAAAAAGACAAAATAAAGGAAATAAAATGGTGACTCATAAGCAATAAAAAGGTGACTCATATGCTTCTTCTTAGGTGACACAGTCTTTTAGGTATTTGGGCTTTCCTCTCTTGGGTTGGGTCATTACAATCAGACAGTACTTGGTTAATTTTCAGGAAGACAAAATTGCAAGTAACCTTCAATATTGTAACTAGTGGTGTTCTTGTTAAATAAATCAAACTTATGTATAGTAGGTGGCAACATTAAAAAGGGGGGGGGGGGGGAAATATGGTTGCATGAAATTTTTAAGAATATAAAAATATATGCGTAAAGGTTTAAAAATATGCATGATATATAACCATTTTGTACAGCACCGTGGCATGGTGTTTCCAGCATCTAGGAGTTCTGTCAAAGTGAACCCATCATGGTCTTTTGCATTCTTCCTCGCTTTTATGCCCCCCTCTTTTATCGTTTTCTTGTTCTTTTCTTAGATCTCATAATTAACCAAAGAAAAGCTCAACGGTATATAACGCTGAAGGAAGAGTGGCTAATGGGGTGAACACGTAACATTACACACAGTAAAGCATGATAAAAAAAACCAGATAGTAAGTGTTAAGCTCAGATCAGAGAGAAGAAGAAGATGTAGAACTGAATTATCATTATGAATAACTGAATTGAATCTCTACAAAGAATCAGTATATATTTCACTTCTAACTAACACTCTATGCTAACTAATTGTATCTAACAGAAAGGTTAGATAACTAACTAACTTTAACTATAGTTAGTAATTAAATTAAGCTGAGTTAACTATCACTTGTATTTACAGTAGGTAATATCCCCCCACAAGTTGGACCATGAATGTTAATGAGTCCTAGCTTGGACACCAGAGAATTGAATGTTGGAGACAGTAAAGGTTTGGTGAGAACATCTGCGAGTTGAGAAGCTGATGGCACAGGTAGCAGATGAATGAGACCACTGGAGATCTTCTCACGAACAACATGGCAATCAATCTCTATGTGCTTTGTCCTTTCATGAAAAATGGGATTGTGTGCTAGGTGGATTGCACTTTTGTTGTCACAGTATACTGAGGTGGGACCATTGAAACTGATGTGCAAGTCTGTGAACAAGTATTGAAGCCATTGCAACTCACATGTCAAGCTAGCTAGTGCACGATATTCAGCTTCAAAACTTGACCTAGACACAGTGGATTGCTTCTTTGATTTCGATGAAAGTAAGGAAGAACCAAGGAAGACACAGTAACCTGATACAGATCTTCTTGTAGCAAGGCAAGTTGCCCAGTCACTGTCTGCAAAGCCAGACAGCTTCAGAGGAGAAGTGGTAGAGTAAAACAAGCCTTTTGCTGGTGCAGATTTGATGTACTTGAGGACTCTCAAGGCAGCTGAGTAGTGAACCTGCAGAGGTTTTGAGATAAACTGACTGAGTTGCTGAGTGATGAATGCCAGGTCTGGCCTGGTAGTTGTAAGATACAACAACTTGCCAATGAGACGTCTATAAGCAGAGATGTCTTCATATGGTGGTATCAGTGTCATGAAGTTTAATGGAACTGTCATATGGAGTGATGCTGGGCTTGGCAGCTAACAGTCCACTCTCTTCAAGTAGTTCCAAAGCATATTTTCTTTGGTTAAGAAAAATTCTCTGTTTGGTTCTTGCTACCTCCAAGCCAAGAAAGAAACGAAGAGTACCAAGATCTTTGATTTTAAATTTGGAGTCAAGGAACTGTTTAACCATAGTGATTTCTTCATGATGAATGCCAGCTAAAACAATGTCATCTACATATACTAGGAGAGCAGTGAAGTGAGAACCATTCAGTTTGGTGAATAAAGAGTGGTCAGCATTAGATTGAGAGTAACCAAGAGATAAAAGTGCAGTAGACAACTTAGAATACCATTGTCTACTGGCCTGTTTGAGGCCATAAAGAGATTTATTGAGCTTACAAACCTTTGTTGTGGAGAAATGTGAATCATTGAGTAAGAGACCGGGAGGTAGTTCCATATAGACCTCTTCATGGAGATCTCCATGAAGGAAGGCATTGTTAACATCTAGCTGTTCCAAGTGCCACTCTTTGATAGCTGCTAAAGAAAGAAGAGTACGGATTGTGGTCAATTTTGCAACTGGGGAAAAGGTATCAAAGTAGTCCACTCCTTCCATTTGAGTGTAACCTTTGGCGACCAATCGTGCCTTATATCTCTCAATGGAACCATCTGCATGATGTTTGATCTTGTACACCCATTTGCAACCTATGGGTTGTTTACCTTGAGGTAAATCAACAATTGACCATGTGTTGGTTGATGCAAGAGCAAATAACTCAGATTTCATAGCAACATTCCAGCAATCAAATTTACTAGCTTCGCATAGGTTTTTGGTTCAGTGACAGAGGAAACAGCAAGACAAAAGTTTTTATAAAGTGTGTTGCATTGTGTGTAAGCTAAAACAGAGGATAGAGGATAGTTAGAAGTACCTGATGAGGAAGCTGGCAGCTGAGAAGTGAGTAAATTGCGGTGATATTCAGAGAGGTAACTGGGTGGTTGTTTGGTTCTGGTGGATCTGCAAAGAGGTGCAGTGGTGGGAGGGTTTGTTTCTGGTAAAGCAGAAGGCTGAGGTAAGGGAATAGATGGTGGAGGGGATGGTGGGACAGAGGGAGTTGGTGAGGTATTAAGGGGAATGGTTGGTGTGTCAAGGGCTAAGTCAGAGTTATCCATAGTCACAGAAGGTGTAGTGTTGGTGATTTGAGAGTTTGAAGTTGAGGTAGGTTTGTGAAATGGAAAGTAGATTCATGAAACACTACATTCCTGGATATAAAAAACTCATTAGAGTTGAGATCATATAAGAGAAAGCCCTTTGTTCCATCTCTGTAACCAAGGGATATGGTTTTCCTTGCTCTAGGTTCAAACTTGGTTCTATGGTTGTGAAGGGTAGAGGAAAATGCCAGACAACCAAAGACTCTTAAGTGTGTAAGTGAGGGAGGTTTGGAGTGAAGAAGTTCATAAGGGGATTTGTGATTGAGGAGAGGGGTAGGTAATCTGTTGATAATGTGTACGGCTTGTTGGATAGCTAGGTGCCAGAAATTAGAGGGAAGATGGGATTGGAAAGAAAGAGCACGAGCCACATTGAGAATGTGTTGGTGTTTTCTTTCAACGATTCCATTTTGTTGAGGAGTTTCAACACATGATCTTTGGTGGAGGATTCCTTTGTAAAGGAAAAAATCGGTCATAAGAAACTCAGGGCCATTATCACTACGGATGCATTTAAGTTTCTTTTGAAATTGAGTTTCAATAAGGGCTATGAAATTGGTTAGGTGAGTCCTGGTTTCACTTTTGTTAGTCATGAAAATGGTCCAAGTGAACCTACTATAATCATCAACCAAAGTTAAGAAGTACTTGTGTCCAGATATTGATGGAGTAGCAAAAGGACCCCATATGTCAGCATGAATCAAATCAAAAATGCAAGTAAAGTGAGAATTACTATGAGGAAATGAAAGATTTCTTTGTTTTGCATAGTGACAAATATCACAAGGTTTGGAACAATTGTTAAAAGCAACAAAGGGAAATTGTTTGGTATACATTTGTGTATAGGTGTAGATAAGTGCCCTAATCTATGATGCCAAACAGTGGCAGGGTCACTAGTATGAGAATCTAAATGCTGAGAAACAAAGGCATTACAGAAACCAGTGTCTGATGGAGGATCTTGGGAGGTGTCAAGCACGTACAGTTTACCCACTCTTTTAGCTGTAAATCCAGTCCTCTTCGGGTGAAGTAGCTGCAAAATTTCACAATGATCATGATGTAGTTGAACATCATGCAGAAGAGAGTCAAATAGTGTGGAAACTGATATGATATTAACATGAAAAGAGGGAAAGTAATAGACATTGTGAAGTACTAAGGAGCCAAACAATAAGACAGTTCCTGCAATGGTGGTGGTGATAGTGTCACCATTGGACATGGTCATAGATTTAGGTGCAATGTGATATGTAGAAATGAAATTGGAAAAGAGATAGGTAATGTGATCGGTGGCACCAGTGTCAATTATCCAGAAATAGACAATCTTACCAGAGGTGGATGGTGAACTGGAGGTGTGTGAGGCAGAGGTGGTGGCATAGACAGAATTAACAGAGGCTAAGGGAGTAGCTTGTGAATTTGATTGCTGAAGGAGTTGCAGAATCTGTTGATACTGCTCTTGAATCATGCTGAGAGAAGCAGTTGCAGGTGTACCATTAGTGGAGGCAGCATTTGTGGATGTAGCATCAGATGAACTAGAATCTTGGACAACATTGGATGAACCAGAGGCAAGAGCATTAGCAGATGTAGGCTTGCGTTGATGGAAACCAAGTGGATACCCGTGCTTAATGAAGCAGGTTTCAATGGTGTGATTGGTGCGTCCACAGTGCGTGCAAAGACAATTACCACGGCCACCAGTGTAGCCACCATGGCCACGGCCACGACCGGTGTTGGTGGCGGCGTGAAACTGATTTGGAAGAACGGCGTTGACAGAAGATTGATTCTCGATCGTTGAATCAGAGGTGTATTCTTTATTGTGAGTAAATTGTCGTTCTTGCTGAAGAACCATCGAAAAAGCATCATCCAAGGACGGCAGTGGAGAGATAAGCATGATCTGAGAACGAACTTGAGAGAATTGATCATTGAGACCTTTCAAGAACTTGATTACTTTATCTTGTTCTTTGAACTTGCGTAAATCAGTGGCAGCACCGCAAGAACATGGAATTGCGCAGGTACAGTCGCGAATAGGGTGATAATTTTCAATTTCTTCCCAAAGTGTTGTCAATTTGGTGAAGTAAGAAGAGATATCGAGTGTACCTTGATGGAAACGAGCCAATTCTTCTTGGATGTCTGCGATACGAAAGATGTCGCCCTGGGAAAAACGCTTCTCCAAGCTCTTCCAAACAACGGAGGCGCGATCACACCAAAGCATGGATTTCGCAATGTTTTCAGAAATTGAACGCTGGAGCCAAGAGAGGACCAAACTATTGCATCGGTTCCATGGTTCAAAGAGAGGATCTGAAATTGGAGGAGGAGAAAGGCTGTCATCGATGAATTTCACTTTGTTCTTGGAGATCAACGCAACTTTCATATATCGTGACCACGTCTGGTAATTTTGATTGTCAAGCGAAGGTTGAACGAGTATAAGAGAGGGATTCTCATTAGGATGCATGTAGTATGGATTGGAAGGGTTCGTAGCGAAATCAGAGTAAGAAAGCGCCATTGAAGTAGCAGGAAACAGAATCTAAATGCGGAAACGAAGGATCAATTGAACAAAGAGGCAAGAATTTCGAATTGAAACGCGAAGAAGATGAGTATTTCTGCGAAGCACAGAAAAAGAAGAGAGAAGGTTTTCAATCTAATACCATGTTAAGCTCAAATCAGAGAGAAGAGGAAGAAAATGTAAAACTGAATTATCATTATGAATAACTGAATTGAATCTGTACAAAGAATCAATATATATTTCACTTCTAACTAACACTCTATGCTAACTGATTGTATCTAACAGAAAGGTTAGATAACTAACTAACTTTAACTATAGTTAGTAATTAAATTAACCTGAGTTAACTATCACTTGTATTTACAGTAGGTAATAGTAAGTAAAGTCTGGAAATAAACCTAATAGCAAAACCATTTTAATAACATCTATGGCAACATGGTTAAGTGACAGCAAATTAACATAATAGAGATGGCAAAATGGGTCGAGTCGGACCGGACTAGTCTGAAACATTGACCTTGGGCCAAAAGAATTGAGTCCATATTTATATCCGGTTTTTTAGTCCAAACTGGAAAAGCCCGAGCCCATGTCGAGATAGCTCGAATGGGCCATAGATAGCCCGCAGACCCGTCAATTAAAAAAATAGTGTGCATTGGTGCCCAAAACTAGTAACCCAAATCAAAGGTAGGACAAGTAACAATAAAGGGTTCTGTTTGGCATTATTTCCATTGCATTACTACTACGGTACTTCGTATTTGGCATTTCTTACGTCCAGTTTGGCTGTTTTTGGAATCTCTAGAATCTCATCTCCTATGCCACTCCCCACCTCAACCCCATGCTCCTTCCTCTCTCACTTGAATTTGATGGAATAGATTCAACACAATTGAACCATCGAGTTATAGTTATGAAGCAATGGAAGGTAATAATGTCTCTCATATATTTAATAAAACCAAGGAAACTGCAGACAAAACGTTGATTCACAAAACAAAGAAAAACATGCGCGACCAATGAAATCTCGTTGTATAATTACAGAAATTTTAACTAATCTTTATATTTTCAATATAACTTTATTTAAGTTCCAATTTGGCTTCTTCCTGAATGTATATTTGAAAAATTGAAATACTTTGAGCCTTCTAACAAACTTACGGTTATAGTATTAAAGAATCGTTTTTTTGGACCAAGAATGCATTGATTTCATTAAACGGGTCAGACCCAAACCAAGCACCCCAAGGGGTTACAACAAATGGATCCAAGTCCAAATACCAACGTGGCAGATACTTCGTACAACCCCCGCTCTACTCAGTAGACACCCCATAACACCCATTATTCCTAAAATACCCCAAATTTTAAAACTGTTTTTTTCCCTCTATCAATCTCCCTCTCACCCCACACACCCCCTCACTTTCCCATTCTTTCCCATTCTCACCCACACACCCTTCCACTACAATCCTTCACATTTCCATGCATAATCCATCAAGAATCAACCACATTTCGTTCCATTGGCATCTAGGTACGTCCCTTATCCTTCTTCTTCGCGAGTTTTTTTTCCCCTGTTTAGGGTGGTTCGGCGTAGCAGAGGCCGAACCGGTTCGTTCAGGCGTGCGCTGAACCCCCTATTTTTGTGACAGTTTTTTGGGTGGTTCGGCCATGCGTGCGCCGAACCTGTTCGACCATGGGTGCGCCAAACCACCCTGATTGTTGTTGGATGCTGAGTTGTTTAATTTTAACTGATTTTTAACGGTTCGATTTGTTCTTTTCAGTATGGCTAACACTCGAGGAGGTAGGACTCTTGGCCGGAGCAGGCTGATGTTGAGCCTGAGGCTGAGGACGGGAGGGTTCGTCCCACTGCGTTCGTCCGCCGTGGTCGGGAATTGCATAATCGACGCGTACGTGGACGCCCTGGTGGGTGCGGGAAACAGATCCAGACTGATTATGACCCTGCACTAGACGAACCATTAGAGTTTCATGATTCAGACACTAATGATGCAGCTGACATTGTTATTTTAGTCTTACAGAGATGAGAGAGTTATGATGCTTTATTTTAGTCTTACAGTGTTATTAAATCATTTGTTATTTTATTTTGTCAATGAGATGGTTTTTTTCTGTCTTATAGAGTATGCCAGAGATTCTGCGCCTCTATGACGAGATGGAGGATATTCTTAGAGACGGTGGGCATCCCCATGGGACCCGTGGCTATACCATTCTTGATAGGCTTAAGCAAATCACTAGGCCATTTGCACGGGGGATAAGGAAGTTTGGTTGTGTCTACCAGCGGAGGAAGAGGCAGACACAGTAGTTGTGGTTAGTTATTATCGACTTGTTCATTCTACGGATTGTTTAGTTATTATTTGCACGGATTGTTTGTTTGACTTTTTCTGTTTGTATGACTTATTGCACTTATGTATATATGTTTAGTTTTTGTTGTACTTATTAGTAGTCGATAATTAAGTATTCAATTTATCCTTACATTCGTTAGAAGTTAGTAATTTATCGTTCCCAAATTGCTAATTTATCGAAGTAACTTGGTTAAACGCAAATTAAAAAAACCAAAAACAATCTGGTTCGGCTATTCCACGTCCCACTGGTTCGGCCCACGCTCGGCCGAACCCGTTAAAAACTTAATTGGGGTGTCTACCTAAAATTTAACAGACTCAGCGCAGCCAGATGCAAACCGGTTCGGCCAAGCGTGTGCCGAACCGTATTAAATTTTTAAAAAAAAATAGAAATTGCAACTTTCATTAAGGGTATTTTGGTCTTTTTCACGCATTTATGGGGTGTCTACTGAGTAGCTCAGGGGTTGGATGAAGTATGGGCCTACCAACATAACCCAACACACTTGGGACTTACATGACTTTGCCCAATAATGAAATCGGGTCATCGCCGGACATTATTACATTTTAAGTTTTATTATTTTCTGCCCATTCGTCCATGCTTGTTTTTCATAGTACATGCATCAACTGCTTTCCATAATATATGGATTGGCCACTTTGAAAAACACATGTATCCGCTGCTTTGAATCATCTGAGAAATAGAAATCAAATTTGTTTATGTTAATATGAATCTTTTTAATGCTAGTCACTTAAAATAAATTTTCGTAAGTCCAAACAAATGAGTAATTTAAAAAAATTACAATTATGGATGTGTTTGTCTCTCAACTTTGAATGGATAATATTTTTTCAAATAGAATAATACAAAAGATAAAGATTTTTGAACCATATATATATATATATATATATATATATATATATATATATATATATATATATTATCTTGAGAAGCATAAAATTAATATTATATTGAGAAAATAATTTATCTTTAGTGCTCGCTGTTTTGGCATGATTGGAAACACAATGGTGCACAAAAAATGAAAAGCATAAATTAAAATAGAAACAAAATAGGAACCAAGATCGAAACCTCTAGAAACTATCAGAGAGAAGACGAAGAGGTTTAGAGAGAGGGAAAAAGGTGCTACCAGATTTCGGAGAAAGAGGAATCAACTTAGGAGACACAAGAGTGCGGTGCTCGCGGAGATGAGATGAAGCAGAGGGAACAAATGTTAGAAATTGTTAAGTTGAGAGAGTGAGCTCAACAAAGACTATATATGAAGATGAAAGGTAGAGATTTAGAGAGAGAGAGAGAGACAGGGGTGTGTGACTGAGTGAGAAGAGAAGGCAATTATATATATGGAAGGGAGAGGAAAAACAGTGGGTGTCAATTGGTTGAAATGTGTGCCGCAAGGATTAGTGATGTTTCTTGATAATTGAATATGAGCCTTTGGACTATTATAACAATGATGGAGATGTTTTTTCTCTCTTAATAGGATTCTCTTCCCCTCTCACGTTTTTCTTGGTTTCTCTTTGCTTCTTATGGTTGCTCTCCTCTCTTAAATAGATAATTTTTTGCATATAGGCTGGTTCTTGGTGTAGAGGTGTGGAGAAAGGTAAGCTACTAGGAGGAGAGGCGTGCTTCTCACCTATGTTGTGCTCGAAGCTGTGTTTGCAAAAAATGGAAAAATTATGAAACCGTAAAGAAAGGTAGTTTGGCTCTAAACTTGAAAATGTAAGGAGAAGCGTGCCGGGTGTAAGGGGCCACGTACTATTCACCATGTGGTAGTTGGAGCGGCAGAGGCGGGCTTGCCTGCTTGTTTGTGACTTTGTTATTCATTCAGACCCAGTTGGCTATACTCACCCAATCACCAATTTGCCCTTTTATTCTTATCTGCTAGCTTTTCCTCAATATACAATTTTCAAATGACATGCTTGCTAGGTGATTCTCATCTAATGACTAACGAGGTAAACAAAATAGATTGTTACTAATTGAACCTAGGAAAAAAGTAATGTAAATTGTCACTCACTGTATAAAAAAAATTCACATTAATATCAAAATTGGGTCCTTCTAAATTTAGTCCCTACATTATGGAAATAGGTGTTTTCATCCCTAACTTATTTTTCCGTTTTCATTATTAGTCATTGATGTTAAATGCTGCTGACTGGGCTAACGGAATGATGAGGTGTCAGTTACAAGTGGCTTTTTTTTATCCATGTGGCATTTATTTTTTATTTTATTCTATTTTATTATTTCCTCTCTCATTCACTTCATCTTCTTCACCTTGACAATTCATCAAACACCTTCCACCCTACTTCTCCTTCAATGGCTCATCATGTTACGCCGCAAACACGGCACTGTAGGGTCACCCCTAAACCCTGAAACAAACCAATCCCTTCGCAAGCTCCCCTGGACATGAAAGCCTCAGCCTTATGAACATTTATTATGCTTATGAATGAATATTGTTTTGCTTCACTTTTCTCGTTGTGTAGGGGGTTTACTTATGTCGAAGACCAACATTGTCATTCATGAAACCCAGTCTTCATTGTAAACACAGCAACTGCACCCTCATCAAACCCCATGCAATTAAAGAATAGAAATCTGAAATTACAAAAACTAGAGCGAGATTGAAATCCAAACGGAGTACTGTAGAGTAAAACAATTTCATCACCATCTTCTTCCATATGAGAAATACCACTCAAACACAACCACCACTCTATTCTTCCATTAGTCAACAAACCGTAACCATGACTTTTCTGTTGTGTTGTTTGGAACTTCTTCACCATTGAGAATCTCAGTGCGGCTACCACCTTTGTCACTGTAGCAGTAGACTTCGCTGCGATCTGCAACACCCTCCCACCACCAAAATGCAAATTGTGTTTGCCATAGTAACCCCTTGGTCCCCTCCTACGTCTCTGCCATCAAGCTTCGTCGGTGTGTGGTGAGTCTTATGGCTTTGAGCTTGGTAATTCGAACTCTTGTTGAATACAAAGGGAGAGAGAGTTTGAATCTCAACTCGTAAATCATGGAGACAGATGTGGTTTGAGATTAAAAACGAAGATGAAGAAGGAGAAGTAGAGTGAGGTGTTTGATGAATTGTCAAAATGAAGGAGATGAATGGTCCACATAGGAAAGACACGTCAATAAAAATTGCCACACGTGAATGCCACATCACTAAAACGTTAGTCTAATAGCAGCAACTAATGTCAAGGATTATTATTGCAAACGGAAAAAATAAGTGAGGGATTAAAACGTCTATTTCTGTCCAGTTTGAACATGCAAAATATTTACGGTCTAGCTTGAGGGTGTTAGACTTATTGTAGTTACTCTTAGTTAGTTGTTACACTTATTGTATATACTCAGTTAGGGGTGTTCGCGGTGCGGTTTGGTTCGGTTTTGAGACAAAAAGTAAACCGAATCGCAAGGTAAAAATACATGCGGTTTGGTTTGGTTCGGTTGGCTTCCTAAAATAAAACCGAACCAAACCAAACCAAACCAATGCGATTTGGATTGGTTCGGTTGGTTCGGTTTTTTCCAATACAAAACATAATTCAAAACGAAGTTAAAATTAAGTAACATAAAAAATGGCTAAAATAAATTTTTAAGAAAAAATCTACTCAAATATATGTAGTATATAAATTACTCTCTTTTAATTCTTTTAAGATAGCTAAGACAATGTTTAAAAGAATTTGAATTAAATATTTTATTGTAATTTTTAAATATAGCATAACAATATGGATTGTTTGTAAGTGAGTCAAAGAATTAACTGGATTTGAGCTAGTAAGTGAGTAAGAGTTGGGTTTTAGTTGCATTTGGGCTAGTAAGTTAGTAAGGAAGGTTGTAATTCAACAAACCTTAGTGTTACTTGCGGTTTGGTTTGGTTAGGTTTCTGAAATCAAAACCGCGAACCGAACCGAACCGCGCGGTGCAATGAAAAAAAGAACCGAACAAAACCGATTATAAGCGGTTTTTTGCGGTTTTCGGTTTGGTTTGGTTTGGTTTGCGGTTTTCTATTGGTTTGGTTCGGTTTTGAACACCCCTATACTCAGTAGTTAGCCTTTTTTGTATTTAAATTTTTCTAGTTTAGGGTAATTTAGTCTTTTTTATCTTACTTCTTTTGACTTGTATATAAACTTCCTAATGGGCAACTTAGCAAGTGTGAATTCATTTTACGAAACTTACATTAATCATATTTAATATTATTATTCCTAAAATAGAAAGATTATGTTTTTCGATTAATTTTAAATTTATTTTTCAGTTATCTTCCACGGATATCATTTTGTGCAAGATAGAAAGACAATGAGAAACACGAGAAAAAAGAAACAAAGATTAATGGTCGGTTGGATTTACAAACAGGTAAAACATGTGCAATTGTTTATGGTGATTTTTGGTTGGAAATCAAGTCCATCAACACAAGATCCAAATTAAATGAAAATGGAATTCTCCGGTAGATAGGTAACTCTGATCACAAATTTAAAGTAAAAAATAGAGAAGAATTCTTTCACATCACCAAGCGAATCTTGTAGTATACTCTGGATTGATAAAAAGAACAGAAAATGAAGAGGAAATAGTAAAAGGGGTTAAAAGAAACACGGGATTCAAACCCAAAAAGGGAGTGAACTTCATGAATTTGAAGCAGAAAAAACATAAAGAAAATAAAAGTAAAATATGAAAGAAAATACTGAAATTGAAATGGTTGGGAATATTGCACTGACTCGTCTATCGGTGAGTGTTAGTGGGGACTTTGGATGTATAGAGTCCTCACAAGTTTCAACCACAATTACATTGAGAGTACAAGTATAAATAGGCAAAACAAAGTAAGTTCCTAATTACAGAGATCACGACAAGTGTCTCTTGGAGTAAATTTATGACATACACTTGTCTTATTTGAAATAATAAATAAACTACTAATAACTACCGTAGCTTCTTTCTTGTCACAACTTTCCAACTCACCAAAGCCTCCTTCAACATGTATTTATTCTTGTATTTTGCTCCGTAAACCAGCAAACCAACTATATCTTTGACGTAGTATAAAATGTAATTTCCGACACTAATAGCAGTACACTGTTTGGTGAATACTGAACATCACAAACAAGAAAAAGTAAAATTTACTATATTTCTCTTTGTGCGGTTTATAATGATTTTATATAACATATGTTATAATATAATTAGAGAATTATAAAGAAAAATGTGAGAGAGAAGATAAGGGAGAGAGAAATCATGATATGAGAATATACATATAAGAGACATGAGGAGGTAGAGAGGGAGAGAGAAAGGAGAGAGAAGAATGAGATGGGGGGAGAGAGAGAATGATAGAGGGGAGGGAGAAAGAGAGAGAGAGATTATAGGAGAAAGAAAAAATTATTAAGTATGAAATAAAAATGGTATTTCGGCATTTTTTTGGGTAGACAGAAAGTTGTACGGCGAGAACATAAAGTTTTACGATAGTTTTGTGAGGGATAGAAATTGAGTTTTGTCTAGTCATTTGCCCCATCAATATCTAGTAACATGAATAGTTGTCAAATCAAACCAGTATAAGTGGAGTTAGTTTGATTTTGCTAAGTTTCTTGGTCATTAGTTTCCTTTTTTTTAAACAACTATTCTTAGTCTACCCCTAATTAAACAACCTTCCAAGTAAGCCCAAAACGCACAAAACCTCATTCACACTAGAAATTTGGTATTGAAATGGTAGTTAACTCCTTAGATGACACGCCTAACCTTTCATGTGGTAAATTTCTTGCTTCCACACGTGTAGTGGCATGAAGTTTCCTTTGCTTATGGAAACTTCCCTGTATCGAATTGAAAAATTCTACTTGAAGCTGCTCTTCTGGTTGCACTAAAAACAAGAGACAAGAAGGGGTCTGTCTAATCCAAACCTTGTGTGTTCTTCAGTTGCTTCTATGTTCATGGGTTGCTGCTTTAGTGCAAGGGTCAAAGCTGAAAGCCCTCTACATAATGGTAACACTGTTTTTCTACTTTTCCACTCATTCACCATTTTCTTTTTTAATTAACTGGTTGTGTGATTGACCTCTATTTGCTTAGAGATCGTCTGAATTAGATTTCTGAATGATCCATTTTTTGTACTTTTGTAAATAAATTTTGCTGCTTGGTATTGAAGGAGAAGGGATTTCCGATACTGTATTGTGTATTTAGCTGTGGCTTAAACAAAGAAGGCTTGCTTCAAATGAGTAATAAGTGATGAGTGATGTTGTATTTAGACTCTCTTGATAAAAATTAGTTGATAGCAGATAAATTAGCGGCTAGAGTATAAGTTAGCTTATAGTGCATTAGTTGATGGAGAATAAAACTGGCAGAATGAATTCAAAGTGTTTGATAAAATAATTAAGTGGTTGAAGATGAACTAACTTATAAAAATTAACTCAATAGAGGATAAATGATAAATTTAATAAAAGTAATATGGGTTAAAAACGAGAGGAAGTATGAAACATTAAAGCTCGATTAGTCAAACGCTACCTGAAGTGGTGCTTGGAAAAACCGTAAAAGCTAGTGAAAAAATACTTTAAGCTAATAACTACCAAACATCTACAACTAGCTTATCCACTATAAGTTATTCGTTATAAGCCAGTGGTTTTGTCGTGTAAAACAGAATTTTAATGTAGATATCTGAAATGGAACTGAATTATTGGTTTGATTATGGAAAATTGTTTGAACAAAAACTGACAGGATAATTTTGCTTTTGAAACTTTAAAGATCCCATTTTGGTATGAGAATCTTTTGAACTTAAGAATAAATTTTTACATGTAGGTTAGGTTAAGAACATAGACAGCTTCAGCCCATGGAATGTTGTGGTGAGTAAAATACAACTAAAATGAATTTTCTCATAATCTAACGGGTGTGATTCATACAGTTTATTGGTGAGAAGAGTGGTTGCAATGATTGGTAGAATAGTATTGCCATAGTATGGCCTTTAGAAGTTAATTCATATGTTTCTATTGACACTGGCAGGTTTGAATTCAAAGGTTGGTGGGAGAGAAAGGAATGTTTTGAGTGGCTTAAGCAACAAGGTGGCCTCCTCCTTATCTGTGCTTCTAACTGCTAGGACTGAGGGTGAGAAATTGCAGTCCAATAATTTGAAATGCTTCACGATTAATGAGGTAAAAACTGCTACAAGGAACTTTCGACCAGATAATGTGGTCGGTGAAGGTAGCTTTGGTAGTGTATTTAAGGGGTGGGTTGATGAGCACACACTTGCCCCTACTAAACCTGGGACTGGATTTGTCATTGCTATGAAGAGACTTAACCAAGCGGGCCACCAGGGCCACACTGAATGGTTGGTGAGTGTTGTTTAGTAACTTAGCTTAAAGCTTGAGCATTTATTAGGAAAATACTAGTCTGGTTTTATTTATAAGAAAATATGTAGTTTTAGGTTCATTGAATAACTGATGTAGCAAGTCTATAAATATAGACCAGATACATCAGTTATTCAACGAATTAAAAACTGCATTTTTTCGTATAAATAGTACTAGAGGAAATGGATGGTAGTGTATTAGAAATATATTGTGATGTGACTAATTAACCTCATACTTTATAGACAGAAATCAACTACCTTGGGCAATTGCATCATCCTAATCTTGTGAAATTGATTGGTTACTGCCTAGAGGGTGATTACCGGATTTTGGTATATGAATTTATGGCCAAGGGCAGTTTGGATAATCATTTGTTTAGAAGTATGTTGTTAACTTTCCTTATGTAATTATCATTTTTTAATTTTCTTTATTGGTTGACTTCGTTTACAAGTTGGTATTTTAAACTGGTCAAAATCTAATATCTACCTAATCTTTATGGAGTAGGGTCTCCTTACTTTCAACCGCTCTCTTGGAAAATCCGCATGAAGATCGCTCTTGATGCTGCAAAGGGTCTTGCATTTCTCCATAGTGATGAAGTAGAAGTTATATATGGAGACTTCAAAACTTCTGATATCTTGATTGATTATGTAAGTGAATTGCATTGATCTTACAAGTTTAGAGATAGAAAGATTGATTGTTGGACTGGCTTTGTAAAATTTATTTTTGTTGATGACAGAACTATAATGCAAAACTCTCTGATTTTGGGTTGGTAAAAGATGGACCAGAAGGAGATAATAGCCATGTCTCTACAATAGTAAATGTCTCTACAAGAGGAACCTTAGGCTATGCAGCTCCTGAGTATATAGTCACAGGTATCTCAGTCTTTTTCAACCTAGAATCAACAAATATTGCACACTCTTGAATACATTAGTTACGCCTCCCTCCATGTTGTGATGCTACTTCTTGCAAGTGCCCCTCTTCAGAAACCAAAAAAAAAAAATAGGTCGTGTTTATATTGTATAGTCTATTTTATAGTTGAGACATGTAGTTTCAGTATTTTATGTCTCTCTCTTTTCACTCTTTTAACATTAAAGTCTAAAATCAATGATGATTACTGCATCTTACAGTATAATACAAAATGATCTGACCTTGTTTTCACTATTTGTTTGTGAAGGTCACCTCACCAAAAAGAGTGATGTATATAGTTTTGGAGTTGTTCTCCTGGAAATTATGTCGGGCAAACCTGCAGTGGATAAAAACAGGTCATCTGGAGAGCAAAAGTTAGTTGAATGGGCCATGCCATTTCTCACCAAAAAACGCAAGATCTCCCAAGTCATAGATGGCCGTATAGAAGGTCAATACTCATTGAATGAGGCACTAAAAGTAGCTCGCATTGTAATTCGATGTCTATCTGTAGACCCCAAGTTTAGGCCAAACATGGAAGAGGTGGTGAGATCATTGGAGCAACTTCAGGATTCCAAACAAATTGTCATAGCTCAAAAGAACAATGGATAACAAATAGTGGAAGTAGCACCAATAAGTGCATGTTGTTTTGCACAGAACACTCAATAACTACAACGTTGTTGTAAATGAATCCTACTTAACCATTAGATTAATTCAATGCTGAGAGAACATTCATAACCCATAAGTCAATTTTAATGCTTAAAGATACCACTTTGTAGCAAATATTGGTTATTAGACAATTTCTAAACCTAGTAAGAGTAGAAGTTAGAGGGGAATGAAAAATACTTAGGGTTTATCATATGCTGATGCATGTGTGCATTCATCATCACATCTGGTGTCTCCTGCATGTGGATGTTAGTTCCAAGTGGTACATGATTGTAGGAGGATACATGCATTATCTCTGAAGGCTGATAATCACAGTAATATCTATGTGTGTCGGTCATAAGAAATGGTTGATGAATGATGATTGTATTCATTAATTGATGACTCTTGAGGGAGAGTGTGTTCCCATTCTTGAATCCCTAAGCCAAAATAATTAGTTCCATTGCTCTCTTGAAAATTTGCAGGCCTCATCATGGGCATCATGCTCTCCTGCCATTCAGGATTTTCATTGTTTATGGTAAAATTTTGATTGTTTCTGTCATTAAAGCTTGTGAAAAACAATGGTGTTGATGCTGTCAATTGTTGATTGATCTCACGTTCCACTGTTTGAGCACCCAAATCCTGATTAAAATACCATTGAGGTCGTCCCCAGTGATCTTTGCCAAAGAATGTGGGAATCATATACTGATTTCCAGAGGCATTGAAGTCATTTATTGTATACTCTTTGTTATTTTTCTTGTCTTCATCAAGGTTGGTGTGGTCTTGGTTGTAACTTGTACTCAAAATCTCTGCAGGTTTACCCAACTTGGCTAACTTATGCACCAGAGTGGAAGCATCGACAATGCCTATGACTATAACTTTTTGCTCTTCTGCATTAATTTCTACTTTGTAGACACCTGATATAAATTCAAAACTATGTAAAGGATATTGTAAATAAATATCAGAAAGTGGCTAATTTATATCTTTGATTTGTACATTGGAAGTTAAAACTGGAAAGGGGGAATAATTAAGGCTTTCCACTGTTTTTGGACTATAGCCAATGTGTTAGCTTTGATCATAGGAAAAATAATTATTGATTCATGCATATATATAGTTGAAGAAATGACTTTCCGACTAGTTTTTTTGGTTACAGACTTTCCAACTAGTTAACTGACAATTAAGGAGTTAAAAATCAACCAAAGAGTTGCATCTAGAAACACACTGAACTGATTCTTTATTTTTCAAGGTCAAAATCTTCAATCTAAAATTGTGGTTATAAAGCCAAACCAAGAACAATTTCTGCAAGTGTGTTCCTTTCTATATTACATTAGCAAAGTTGTTTATATCTTTGTGAAAATTAAATAAAATCTATCAACTTCAATTGTGGATGGCTTATTATTTTTCATTTTTCAGTGCTTATTCATCCTTCATTCTGATTATTATATTCTTAATTTGTTTCACATAACATATATTGTTGCAACTCTGTTTTTTTCAACCTCCTTTTGCATGTCAAATGATTGATAGTTAAATAATGTTTGTCCATAACTCCTTCCTGTCTCATTTATAAGCAAAAAAACACGTTTTAGGTTCATCTATATTATAGACAAAACACATCAGTTATTCAATAAACTTAAAAAGTATTTTTTGTTTTATAAATGAGACCGGAGTAGTATATGACAAGGGTAGCTTATATGATTCCTAGAGATGAATATAAAAATTAAAATAAAGTAAAAATTTAAACTTTACCTTCAATTTTTCTGAGTCCTTTCCTTACTTTGTTCATACACCCTTGACAGTTTATGTGCACCTTGAGAACAACACTCTGCATATAAGTATGAACAAAAATGTAAATGAAATGAACAAAAACGTAAATGAATTTAATTATTAGCAAAATGAGTTCAACAAAAACTAAAAAAAGGTTGAGTGGCACCTCAATCCTTGATAACTCATATTCAGTTGTTGACATTTTTTGACAATGCTTGTTGCTAGAATATCATAAAAGAATGTCATCCACTTTTTCTTCGATAGTGTGTTTTATTTGGAGAAAACAACGGTCTAATTTATGAGTGTTGAATTGGCAAGAGTATAAATAGAACAAATACAAAAGGTGTGCAATGAAGATTTTAAAGGACAAAGAACATGACTGGGAGCTGGAAACTGTCATTTGACTAGCTTTGACTACTTTTGTCATTTTGTCAAGAAAGGTTTGTGTGTTTGTCCTGTTTTTACAACGATTTTGCACAATGATCTTGTGAGAGTTCTCTGGTGGATGTTCATGTTCTCAACAACTTACAAATAATAATTCATAAAATTTTAAAATTTTAGTATGTTAAAAATAATAAAATATTTAAATATGTGTTTGGTCCCTGCAAATATCATTATTATCCAGTTTCGTCATTGCAAAAAAAGTTTTAAAAAAACACTTGCAAATATTAAACATTTCTAGTTAGGTCTCTGTCGTTAGTTTTCTTATAATAGTGTTAGTTTAAGTGTGACGTGGATTTTAAATGGGTGATGTGGCATTACACATGTCAAATCTTACTGTGAGCTAGCATAACTACACAATTCCTCTCACTTTCATCCTCACATGCTAGGGTTCCAGTTGCTCTCACTCTCACCCATCTACGAAGAAAACAGCTGCGAAGAAGAAGAAGAAGTGATCATTGCGAAGAAGAAGGGATTGGAAAGGGAGCTCCGTTCAACCATTAAGACGTGTGCGAAGACAAAGAAGGGTACGACGAGTTCCTAGACTTCTCTTTTTCGAAGAAGACAGGTTTGCACATGGTCTCTTTAACTTTTGTACTTTATATACTGTGTTTTTAATTGTTTTGGGTTTAAGGACGAATATTGAATGTGTTGGGTGTAGTGCTGGGTGGTCCAGGGAATCTTTAATGCCTTTGAATATTGATCGTTGAGTTGCTAATGTTTAATGTCTATTTTAGGTCTCGCATTTAGCTTGAAATGTCCAATTTAGCCCTGAATCTGATTTTTATCCCTTTGTTGTATTTACACAGTGATGTCTATTACTGTTGTGTTTCACCATGGGAGAAAGTTCGTTAAGAAGTGGATACTTGAATATGGTGCATTGTGCATCATTGAGCAAAAATTATGCATGTTGAAGCAATTCTATTTGGAGTAGAAAATTATGTAGAACATAAACTGACGGTAGAAAATTAACATATTAAAGCAAATGTAAAGAAATTTCATTGATAATTAACTTAAAACTTAAATAGAAAATGAATGGATTGGTCACTAAGATTAGTCCTAAACCAACCCAATTCATATTGCATTTTTTTAACACATTTTTGATATACTGCAATCAAACACAGCTAAACCTAATTTTTAACCAAATCAACATTTTAATATGCTACAAAGACAATGACTAAAATTAGAATAGTTTGAATCCACTTCATCTTCTTCCTCTCATCTGACAACTTGAGCTTCAGTTTGGAAATTTTCTTTGACTCCACATTTGCAGTTACATAATACTATTGCCAACACTATTACTTGCTATTCCCTCCATCCCATTTTATTTGACGTTTTAACCCCAAAAAAATTGTCTTAATTTAATTGTTGTTTTACAATTAATACGTTTTCCCCTTGTATACCCTTGGGGTAAACTATATACTTTTTGTTATGGTTTGGGCCACTGTTTCGCTCAAGTAAACAGATCTATTGCCAAATAGGCCCACATCAAAAAGTAAGTTCACCCATCAATGGCTAAGATCACAGTACATGATCGGACGGTCCAGATTTGTTAGGTCAAACACCACCAAACTCTATAAATACTCATTCAATGCTTCATTAATGGTAAGCAATCTCTCTCTTAGATATACCTGTGATTGACTACCTCCCTGACTTGAGCGTCGGAGTATCTTTGCAGGTACCCCACCCCACCTCGGGTCGGACTATTGCAGATCAACAACTTCACCTACCAACTATCTCGAAGCACTTTCCAAGGTCAGAGATACGATACAGAACAGTTTTCTTTTTCATCGTTATTAATAGAGAATTGGAGTAACAACAGACATACTGGAAAAATACAAGATAATTATCATGAATTTTGTACTTTTAATTGACTTTTTTAGTCTATGCATCACAACCTTAAATGTCAAGTAAAATGAGATGGAATCATACTTAGCACGACAAAGATGGCATAGAAAAGTGAGAGCAAACATGGATTTAAAATAATTTATTTTGTACTATTAACTAGTATTAAGCCATTTTTAATTGCTTCTATAGATATATACTTTTGTGCTAGATAGAAAGAGAGGGAGAAACAAAAGAGAAAAAAGAACAAAGATAAAGTCCAAAAAGACAGCACTTCTATCATGTCATTAATTTCCTTTTTTTCTAAATTTCTTGGTCATTAGTTTAGTTTCTTGTATTTTTTAAAACTGGCGGCCAGAACAACTCTGTTCTAACTTTTCCTTCTCGATGGTCTTATTAAAACAACTTTCCAAGTACACCAAAACGCACAACACCTCATTCACTCCAGAAAACTTTTCAACACGTGTATTGAAATGGTAGTTAGATGACCCCTAAACTTTCATTGCATGTAGAAAATTTCTTACTTCCACACGTGTATATATGTATTTTTCTTCTCTTTCAAGGCCTTCTTTGCTTATGCAAACTTCTCTGTATCGAATTTGAAAACTTCTACTTGTAGCTTCTCTTCTGGTTTGCACTGAAAACAAGAGACAAGAAGAGGTCTTCAGTTACTTGTATGCTCATGGGTTGCTGCTTCAGTGCAAAGGTCAAAGCTGAGAGTCCTCCACATAATGGTAACCTTGTTGTTTTACTTTTCCCCTCATTCACCCTTTTCCTTTCTAACTAATTGCTTGTGATTGATCTCTATTTGCTTAGAGATCATCTGAACTAGAGTTCTTAATGGAAGGAGAAGAACATGATAGAGGGATTTTCCCATTTCCCATACTGTATTCTGTGTTTAAAATATGGCTTAATCAAAGAAGACTTGCTCCAAATGATAATAAAATTAACTGATAGTAGATAAACTAACAGATAGTGTATAAGTTAGTTTATAGTGCAATAGTTGAGAGCGTGTAGTTGATATCGGATAATTTTGCAGATTGAAATTATTGAAATTAAAGTGTTTGATAAACTAACTTATAAAAGTTTATTCATTGGAGGATAACGAGAGAAAATATGAAACGTTAAGCTCGATTAGTCAAATGCTGTTTCAAGTAGCTTATCGAAAAACAGTAAAAGTTAGTAGAAAAAGGTGTTAAGCTAATAATTATAAAACATCTGGTACGTGTTTATTCATTACTTTGCAAACTTCAAGTAGCTCTTGGAAAAACCGTAAAAACTAATGAAAAAATGTTAAGCTAATTATTATCAAACATCCGCTACGTGCTTATATTCACTATAAGTTATCTACTACAAGTTAGTGGTTTGGCCTTGCAAAACAGAACAGAACCTTAGTGTAGACGTAGACATCTGAAATGAAACTGTATTATTGGTTGATTATGGAAAATTGTTTAAACAAAATCTGACGAGGTAATTTCCTTTTGTAACTTTAAAGATCCCATTTTGGCATGATGATTTTCTTCTTAATATCTTCAATTAAAAATCTCTGAAGTTTTGGTTCTATTGGTGAGAAAAGTGAAGGAAAAACCAATAAAGTAGATTCGTCTTAGAAAAAAATTCTATTTCAAGAGAATGTAAGAAGTTTTCCTTTTCATACACTTTTAAACTATATGATTGCATTGATGTTACTACACTTTTTCTTCTTCTGTCTCTATATCTCTTTCCAAAACAAAAATGATAAACGTAGAGGAGAATCGTGTAACTAAGTAACTTCTAAATTATAGGAATAATATTGTATAAATGATTGGTAAAATAGTGTTGCCACAGTATGCCCTTTAGAAATTTAATTCTCATGTTTCTATTGACACTGGCAGGTTTGAATTCAAAGGTTGGTGGGAGAGAAAGGAATGTTTTGAGTAGCTTAAGCAGATCCTCTTCATCTGTGCTTCTAACTGCTAGGACTGAGGGTGAGATATTGCAATCCAACAATTTGAAGTGTTTCACAATCAGTGAGGTTAGAACTGCTACAAGGAACTTCCGACCAGATAGTTTGGTCGGTGAAGGTGGCTTTGGTAGTGTATTTAAGGGGTGGATTGATGAGCACACACTTTCCCCTACTAAACCAGGAACTGGATTCGTCATAGCTGTGAAGCGGCTTAACCAAGAGGGCCACCAGGGACACACCGAATGGTTGGTGAGTGCCGTTTAGGAACTTAGCTTAATGCTTGAAAATTTATTAGGAGAATAGTACTCTGGTCTTGTTTATAAGAAAAAAAATGCAGTTGTAAGTTCATTGAATAACTGATTTATCTGGTCTATAGACAGAAATCAACTACCTTGGGCAGCTGCATCATCCTAATCTTGTGAAACTGATTGGTTACTGCTTAGAGGATGATTACCGGATTTTGGTATATGAATTTGTAGCCAAGGGAAGTTTGGATAATCATTTGTTTAGAAGTACGTTATCAACTTCCCTTCTGTTATTGTCATTTTTTTTTTAATTTTCTTTATTGGTTGTCTTTGTTAAAGCCTTCAAAATCTCATCTCTACTTAATGTTTATGGAGTAGGGTCTTCTTACTTTCAACCACTCTCTTGGAAAGTTCGCATGAAGGTTGCTCTTGATGCTGCTAAGGGTCTTGCATATCTTCATAGTGATGAAGTAGAAGTTATATATCGAGATTTCAAAACTTCTAATATCTTGATTGATTATGTAAGAGAATCACATTGTTCTTAAAAATATGGAAATAGAAAGATTGCTGCTGGACTTGCTTTGTAAAATTTGCTTTTGTTGTGGCAGAACTATAACGCAAAACTCTCTGATTTTGGGTTGGCGAAAGATGGACCAGAAGGAGATAAGAGCCATGTCTCTACAAGGGTAATGGGCACCTTAGGTTATGCAGCTCCTGAGTATATAGTCACAGGTATTTCGATCTTTTTCAATCCAATATCAGCAAGTTAATGAATATTGAATACTACATTTTACAATAGAAAAAAAAAATCATCTCACTCTTGACCTTTTTTCCACTGTTTGTTTGTGAAGGTCACCTAACCAAAAAGAGTGATGTATATAGTTTTGGGGTTGTTCTCCTGGAAATTATGTCAGGAAAACGTGCGATAGATAATAACAGGCCTTCTGGAGAGCAAAAGTTAGTCGAATGGGCCACGCCATTGCTCATCAAAAAACGCAAGATCTCTCAAGTCATGGATGCTCGTATAGAAGGACAATACTCGTTGCGTGAAGTGTTAAACATAGCTCGCATTGTAATTCGATGTCTATCTGTAGAACCCAAGTTGAGGCCAAACATGGATGAGGTGGTAAGATCTTTGGAGCAACTTCAGAATTCCAAAGATACAGTTGGTGGAGTGGAAAGCTCTTTGTCTCAGCATCAAACCATCAAAACAAATGGTCATAGCTCAAACATCAATGGTAATTTAGAACAACATAAAAAAAGTGCCGATGAATCTTTAAATGGAGAAGGTACTTTGAATCAAAGTTCATCTGTTTCTCCTCTTCATACGTAAAACTAGAAGAGGAAATTTTTGGGACATATTACGTATACCTCAGTATACATTTTTTATTTTGTAGAAAAATATATAGAGATGGTGCTTCCTATATCATGATCTGATGGCATGTCAAGTTGTTGTATATTTTTTTGTGCTTTAATGTTAATAACAAAAGTTTATTTCTTCCACTCCATCATTTCCTTCTCGTCAAGCTCATAAACTAATACTACGGATGCATGGTTATGAAAATGAGTGACTATTACATGAGAGAATACATACATGGGGCTTTTTTTTTAACTTGTATGGTGTTGTTTTCCTCTTAAAATTCTCAATATGGTGTAGTTTGAAAAAGTATTACAGTTTTGGGGTAAGTCGTACATGACATGCACAATTTTAGATTTTTGTTAAAGTCGCATACATCATGTACGACTTCACATATTTTATATTTTTCTCTCTTCAGAGTATTGAAATCATACATGTCATGTACGACTTTGCAAGAAAAGTTGAAGATATGATTTCATTAAAAAGAGGAGTGCTAGAAACACTCTCTTTTAGAAGCAATTTGTGTTGGCTTTCTCTTAGAGATTAAATTCATGCTCTGTTCTTGAGTGTGAATGTGGGAATTTTTCATGGGATTTGTGTTGGTGTGGGAAGAGGATTCAACAAATTGGTGGTGTGTTCAGACTCACCGGAGGCGTTGTTGCTTCTCTGCTCAAATTCTAGATCCAATTCGCATTCACTGGTTAGGTGGTATCATGTACCAAGAGAGTTTAATGGAGTTGCTGATTACTTAGCTAATAACTCTGATTTGGGCCCTTCTGATTGTAATATTTTTTATTGTGGGGTTTTTTTACACCCATAATATGACTCTATACCCCTACCATTTTCGTTATTCCAAAAATACCCTCGTGAATTGGTCTTTAACGGATTTACTAAATTAAAAGGTAAATCCGTTTTGGGGAAAAAACCAAAAACAAATTTATCTTTTAGTTAGATAAATCCGTTTTAGAAAAAATGCATAACAGATTTAACCCCCACAAAGATAAATCCATTTTTACTGTTACAATTTTCTAAAAGTGATAAATCTGATAAATCCATTTGGACCACACATAAATCCGGGAGTGTTTGTAAATCTGTTTGCTTTCTTTCATATAAATCGGTTTACTATTATATAGTTTGACATATAATTCCGTTTACATATAATCCCATAAATCCGTTTGCGTCCTTGATAAATTTGTTTACTATATATTAGTTTGACATATAATTCTGTTTGCTTACTATTACCCCCTTAAATCCGTTTATGGATTTATCCTATCTAATAGATAAATTCGGTTTTAAAGATACAAAATGGATTTATCTATTAAATGGATAAATCCAGTTTTGAAAAATTGCAAAAAAGGATTTATCTTTTTAATAGATAAATCTGTTTTATATTTGTAAGAGGTAAAATGGGTATAAATGGTTTTGTGGGAGTATAGTGTCATATTGTGAGGTAAAAAAACCCTTTTTTTTGGGTCAAAAATGTATTGATTTCCATTGCAAAAGGGCAGAGCCCCAAACCAATACACAGCAAAAGGGCTGAGCCCAACTAACTACCCAAATGGGGTCAATCTAGAGAGTCAACAAACAAGTACAAGAGATAACCAAGTGAACTGATGAAAGTAGGTAGAGATACTCCAAGTACAGAGTATATTTACATTGAAATCCCTAAATTGACAATTCCTCTTCAAGCGCCTTCCACCAAGTCACAAATCGTAGCTGCTCCGGAAATCAAGAACGCAGAACCAAGCTGAAAAAGCATCGCAACTTGCGATGTTGATGTTCAATTCACGTCGCCACTTCTCATTAACAACATCGCAAGTAAAGATCGCAAATCTCAGGATTCAGCAACTTCAAGGACTCGCAATCAGCACAGGAGCAGAATCATCAGTTTCGCAATCACCATAGGAGAACTTCAGAAAAAAGAACGCAAAGTCTCATCAGTTTCGCAATCACCATTTTAGAAAGAAGAACGCAAAGTCTCAGGCACAGGAACTTCAATTTCGTATATCCTCTCTTTGCAGGAACAGTAACGCTGCACGAGCATCATCATCCACAAGTTTCTGAAGACAATCAGGCATGTTGAGCATCCAATTACCATTGAGACGGTTGGATTTAGCTAGAGCTGCAATTTGATGAGCTACCCGATTCCCAGTTCTACGAACCCAGGTAAAACCGCATCGTTGAAAGCTAGCTTTGATGAAATCTATGTCAGCAATAATGTTCCTAATCTCTCTGATTTCTCTTGATTTCCTGCAGGCTTCAATTATTGAGTAGCAATCTGATTCAAAGATCACACTGTGAAGGTGCAAGGATCTAGCCAACTGAAGTGCGCCCCTCATTGCAATAGCCTCGGCAACTAAAGCATTTGAAACATTGAATCTAGAAAATTGTGTTGTGAGTATTCTCCCAGTCTTATCCCTACACACTATACCTGTAGTACCCCTGCCTGTTGAGCTATCAAAGGCAGCATCAGCATTTACCTTAATAATGTCATCTCTTGGGGGGTTTCCATTGTGAGGAACCCATAGGAGTAGGATTACTAGCGATAGGAACTTGATTAAGCTCATGCGCCTGAAGAAATTCAAGACTTTGAGCTTTAGCAGTAGTTAGGACAGCAATAGGACTCAGGGTCTGTCTATTGAATATGAAATCGTTCCTAGCTTTCCAGTGCCGGTGTTATAGCTTTGATTGTACCCCCTATTCCTTGCTGGTGTTATAGCTTGTGTTGTGAGTCGGAGGAGGGTGTTGTGCCTAACTTGTCTGAGGCTCACAAGATGGTGGTGGGTGAACTTCATTTAAGGCTCACAAGATGCCCCTACAAGATAATTTTGGAAGTACCACGTGAAGATAATTTTTTGTGTTCACACCACTACTTCCACTTCCTCTATATATACCTCCAGGTAGTCTAAATTGTGCATTGCTTGATAATCCACGTGTGACCAAAAAAATAATGTTTATGAGCTTTTATTAACACTCGTGTTTCCTTCATCATGAATATCATTGTTATCTTCATTGAACTCATTGACATTATATCTAACTTCAACACTACGAAAAAGGTTTTCAATCGTTGCAATAGATGGCAACGGTTTCACAACGTTGCCATAGATTGAAAACAAAATTGTTGTCTTTATGTTATCATGTACAACTACATTATTATGAAAAAAATTCTAAAAAGGCAGAGTCATACATGGCATGTTTGACTTTGGAAAAAGAAAATCGAAGTCATACATGCCATGTACGACTTACCCCAAAACGGTAAATTCTTTACAAACTACACCTATTGAGAGTTTTAATAGGAAAAGAACAGCATGCAGGTAACCTATAACTATCAATGGTAAGTTCGACCCACAACTATACACACTTGACCTACACCTAAACTATCAGAATATATTTTGTGTAACTTTTACAAACAAAAGAAAAAACCTCAGCATACCATAAGGTATTCTCTTGATAAATTGTAGGCCACATCAATGATATCACTCTCCTGAAAAACACATTTTTACAAACCCAAAACCCAATTGTTCTCTTGTTAAAACTTTTGAAAAACAATTATACCAAAAGTATTTTGTTTTATCAATGCAATAGCTGAGGAAAGAAGTGGAAGGTCAAAGATTTAGATGTCAAAGTTGCATGTCTCATGATAGCATTTAGAAATTTCCTCACGTTCTCAAAATATTGGATCGCAGGTTGTGTTGTGCTGCCCCAAAATATTACCTATTCCAATCCAATATTTATTATACTAAACCATGGAAATGTCCATGTAATGGTCCACGTCAGAAAATACACATAAATACGTCAGATTTGAAGAAAGGCCACGTCAGCTATACACCTACAAATGCCTTACACGTCACAAGTATTCAAGTATCCAATGGCTGTCGTTCATGATAGGCTCCACGTGGAACAAATCAACGCTCGCTGTTTGTCAAAATTGCGGCTGTCTTCTGGAACCTTAGGATTGCATGGATTTTCAGGTAAATCCAAATCTACGGCTACCATTTGTTACCTTGGAGACAAAGGATCCCTGTCATTAATTAAAACGACAACAAATTAATAATATCCCTAAAAAGTTGGATCAAATATTAGCATTGAATGCATATACCTATCTGAGATCAGATTATTTCGCAGATGAAATGTTTAGGGCAATCTCAACCATCCATATGAAACATTCCTAATTCATTGAGTTTTTATTGTGTAATTAGGAGGCCCGTATAATCTGGTATCCATGCAATTCGCATTAGTGATTAGTGAATCAACTACATGGATGATTCGTAGGTTTTCTTATTTACCAACAAATAACGTCTGTTGGGTATGTGCTCTGCATATACATACCTGAAAACACAAACAATTAATCAGCTATTGAGTCACTGGAAAATATCACTTTCTGTTTTCTTTCACATATAACAAGCATAACCACTCCATCAATCTAAAAAAACTGCGCATAATGGCTCTTCCTAGTTCGTTCTTTTGCGATTTCCTAGAGCGATACGAATATGTCAACATTGGGTTCTTGGAGACTGGGGTTCAAGCTGAGGTAACGAATTTGATGTGCTTTCTATAGTTCAACAAAAAAGGGCTCCAAAGTTGGGCTTATGGTTTGCTAAAGTTGCTATTATTACAGGAGGCCCCGTACGTTGTGATGGCTCATATCATACTGGAACCCAGAACATTATGTCATCCATCTTCTCCGCCCGATTTGAAGGAAAACGGGTCAAACTGACCCGATATAAACCTGATTCAATCTCTAGATAGGGGCAACATTTAGCGTTAATTATTAGCTATGTTGGGTGCATTACACCATTAAGATGAATCCTTTTTGAAGTTTTTATAAACATTCATCCATGTTTGAGATATTTTAGATCCAAAAACAAACAAAAAAATGGAACCTCGTTGGATTTCGTCCAGTTCTATTTCATTACCTAGGTCACCAAAAGCTTCTAGGTTCCAGTATGTTGGTCGTTTATAAGCATGTTAAAGAAACCCCCAAAGCAATTTTTACATTTCAAAAGACTATGCAGGTAGTATATATACGATTCTTCCCAATGAAGCATTATAGGATCTTTTAAAGTGAGGAGTTGGAGATCCTTTTGGACTAAGGAATAGGGGTTTGGGAAAATTAGAAAGAGGAAGGGTTGCAAGTAACATACGATTCTTCCCACTAAATCTACTTCTAGCTTCCTGCAATGGAATTTTAGGGATTTGTAAAATTAGAAAGAGGAATAGGGGTTTTGGGAAGATGAATTCAGAGTTTACGTTTTTATTTTTTTAATTTAAGTTTTTTAGTTTCTTTTTTAATTTTCCAGCGTGGAGCTTACATGGAAATGAGAACTAGTTGCCAGCACATTAAAAATGGACACATAAGCAGTACCACGTCAACTCCATTAGTGGAAATTAACGGTAGGGACTAAAAGTGCAAACGGAAAATAATGTAGGGACTGAAAGTGTCCAAAATTTTTTACAGGGACTAAAAACAAAATTCGCTATATTTATAGTGACCAAAAACATATTTAACCCTACAATTTTTTATAAGATATAGCTTATTCAGTATTTTTGTATTTTCAATATGTACACTTTCATTTATCATGCTTAAACCAGAGGCTTATTAACAGTTAATGGCATTGATCTACTTGCTCAAGATCACACGGGGACGACCGTATTAGCCCTGAGAGGAGAGTCAGCCCACCACTTTTACGGAGAACACCTTCGTACCTATGGCCCAAATGAACCGGTATATCCCTGTTTTATATTAAAATAAAATAACAATTGCATACTCAGTATTCTTAATTTCTATTGTTTCTGTATTAAGTCAATGCTAAATTTTACACAGATTGTCCATCCATACGCTCTGGGGGAAAACTGGTTTCAAACCTGCCTTTTCAAGCTTGATTGGACTGCCAAGGTTATAGTAAATGGTCGAACTGGGTACGTTGTTACACAAATTTGCATGGTTAGGGAGGTTATTGACGAGTTCGTGCTCTACAAAACGAGGTAATAGTGGGCTAACGAGGTAATAGTGGGCTAACGTGTCAAATCCTAACTACTACATAACTATTTGTGTAAAAGAAACAATAAATTGTTTGCTAGCTTTTTAATTTGCTGTATTTAATTTTTTCGTGTTTCAGGAGTATCAGTCCTACTGTGACACAATATCGGCTGCTATACCGTTGTCAACTGGGTACCTCAATGGCAGCACTCATATGGGTGCTCATATGCCAGGTGGTGCTGGCCTTGCCGGGGCGCCCCGAAGGCGTACGTACGCACCTTATAATTTCTAGCGGGGCGTTATTCTATGGTGGCCAACTGGAAGGTTGAGTCGCCTGGTCATCTCAGCACTAGAAGTTTACTAGGTGTTGGATATATGTTATCATTCCAAGGGGTTTAATCCAATTCCCACTGTTTCCTATTATAATATGAAGTCCTTTGTTATTGAACTAATACAATGCCAGTTCAAGTTCTAAATTCTTATATGAAATGGAGATAGTACCACAGATGCATCTACAGTCAAATACATTGTTCCTCCATAGTAGCTTGCCTAAAATTCGTATAAGCAATTGTTATTTGTTTACATACCTATGTTTTGATAACATAGTATATATCAGAAAATTCTTGCGTGCGATTTTTAAAAAATTGTTATTACATGTCAAAATGAACATTCTGATATAACCAACTCCTAAAATAGTGAACTGCAAGTCCTAAGGAAAACTCACTGTAAAGCAAGTATCAACGACAGAACGGATTATGCATGTACACTATTTATATCCATGAGTCATTTCCACATACTAAAATAACTACAGATCAGATGGAACACTAACATGAAAGTGTTATGGTCAACTTGGGCAAACTGTGGCATATGGAGGAAAAGGAATTCATCTCCGTTTGTTTTTAAATAATTGTTATTACATGTCAAAATGAACATTTTAATGTAACAAACTCCTAAATAGCTAACATTTATCAGTCCTTATGGAAAACCCAGAATTAAAGCAAGTATCAATGACAGAACGGAGTATGCATGTACACTATCTATATCCATGAGTCATTTCCACCTAATAAACTAACTACAGATCAGATGGAACACTAACTTGAAAGCAATATGGACAATTTGGGCAAACTGTGGCATTTGAGCAAACTGGGAAGTAATATATTACGCAAATTATTGTGTCTTAAATGTCCCAGGGATTAATTCAGGAATGCATCTCCATAAAATCTGGTTGCCATTTATTTTACAGTCAGCTCCCTTAATTTTTATCAAATATTGTTCCTCAATCAAAGGGATATTCAAACCAATTGGCAGGAGGATTCCTGAAACGTATTTTAGTCTACTTTTAATTACCATTTAATAAGAATCACGAAATTAGGGGAAATCACATTATTGGAATAAGGTAAATACCACCCACAGCCGCATATATAACTCCTCAAACGTACCCTACTGCTGACCAACAACTATAACCTAGAGCAGACCAATATACTTACCCATCAACACAGATTCTGAACCAGCTATGTCTTCCTCTTCCAGAACACTTGCCGCTATTCCCAAAAATGCTCAACCTTTGGCCATTCTCGAACCCAGTAAGGATTCCTCCCCAGTCATAGTCAAACTGCTCCGAAAATGGTACGTCTGGCCGTCATATGGTGGCAACAAACCAAATGCTCTTGAGGTTGTCTTTGTAGATTCCCAGATATATGCGAGTCCCTGTCGTTTCTGTGAATACCATTACAATGTTTCAGATTTGATCCCTTAGACTTTATCTTCTGAATGATTTTCTTTTTTTTTTGACGGATCTGAATGATTTTCTATACGTCTCTATATGCATCATATTTGTTGTTGACATGGAATTAAGTATTTTGCAAAACAATATATTCACTGCGACTGTATATAATAAATTCAGCATAGATCCATCTGATTCAAATCTTATTAAGCGTTTGTGTATGACCAAATTTGTTATATTCTTCACTGAATACTGTTAGATGTCTTGAAGCATAATATTCACTGGCCTGAAATCTGTTTTAACGCAGTATATCAAAATTTGGCAATGTTTCAGGGTGTTAATTCATATATAAACAGACTTTTTAGGTATGATGGAATGTTATATATTATCCTTGGAGAATATCGAATTCGTCACATAATCCTGTCAGTTTAATCTTGAAGCATATTGATCAATTTTCACTGGGGAACTCTTCGTTTGCAGTCGTACATTGAAAGTTCTTATAAGCACAGGGTTTCATGTCATATATATAATCAGTGACGTTTTAAGTATAGTGCGAATTTGACAATGATTGGTCCGTTTAGTTTGCAATCATAATTTTAATCCTTCTGTTATACTATTATTATTATTATTCAGCATTCTGTTGGACTTTTACAGTTTATTATGAATCTGGCAATTTATCTGTTTTTCTAAAGAACCAAGTTGGTTATGGGGAATGCTGGTCATAAGTTTTTTAATATTTGAACTTATTTCCTCAGTGGGAACTGATGTATAGTACAGGATGTCATGAATATTTATGTAGTTGTTAACATTTATTGGTCTCATTCATGATATCCAGTTTGGTTCATCTTTACTAATGTGGATTTGTATGAGAAATCAATGACTACCAGGGGACGACTATCCAGGGACACGTCGACCGGATGCATATATACAAACATGACAAGTAGCTGCACGAGGGTCATGTTTACATCATATCAAAGTACGGGGTATCACTGAATGTGGGAAAATTTCGTGCCACAAGGTACAATTACAAGCTGACTGTTGTGTTGAACGCCCGATTTAGGTTCAACCTCTAATACCTGAAACGACGAAACAACGATCCCAGCGCCTATTTGACGATCACAGCGCCTATTTGGAATTCGCAATTGAAAAAGAATCGTACACTAATCCTAAAGCGGAAATCGGATTAATCGAAAAACCAATTTTCTAAATCGAAGAACATAAAACATCAAGCGAATTAAACGAAATTACAAAAAGAAATAACGGGATAAATGGAGAAGAAAACACCAAAGATTTGGTAACCCAGTTCGGATTTCTCCTACGTATGGGTCTGAATCTGAGCAAAAATCCACTAATTAACCGATTACACATTCAGTCTTTTTCTTTCTTTTCTTTTGGTAACTCACGAACACTCACACACACTTGTGATTTCGTTTTCCCTCTCACTGTTTACAGAATCATGAACCTCACGATCTCTCTGTTTTACAGAATCTCGTTAAGAAGAAGAAGTTACAGAATGAAAAATCAACCCTCTAAAACTCTCGCAACTCACTTATATACAGCCTCTGAAAACTGAATCAAAAACAGATTCAACAACCTTCAAACAGAAACACGATACACGGTCCAGATTTCGCGAGATTACTTGGCTGAGCTTTCAGGAGGTGAAATCGCGAATCACTTGGCTGGAAATGAAGAGGTGGTTGCGCGATTTGTGGCTGAGAAAGATTGGAGTTTCACGCATCTTCTATGGCTGAGAAAAGAGGAAGAAGAACGCGTTCTGATGCTGGAAACGGAAGAAGCAATTTTGACCCGATCCATCTTCATGACCCAACCCACAAAAACAGGCCCACACGCAATTAATTTAAAAGAAGCCCAATTACTTAAATCTTATTAATTGCACCACCTTTAATACTGATTTGCACCACTTCAGAAATATGAAAATTCAAGTGTGAGTGGTTAGTCCCACATCGGCTAGGAATGAGCTATATGAAGGACATATAAGAGAGGGGGCCCATATACCTAATACCTTAAGGTTTTTGGGTGGAGATGTGGTGTCCAAGTCTCTTAGTGGTCAAGTTCATTGGATAGCTCGGTGTTTCTTCCCGGTGCTCGAGTTGAATACAAACTGAATGTTTTTTTTTGAACTTAAGCATTTTTGTTGACTAATTGACTTTTATAAATACCTGTTTTATAGACATTATTGGTGTACTGATTGGTGTGCAAGCTGAGTATGAATTTACTAAACCTTCTGGAAGATCTTCAAGGATGAAGATAGATCTGGAAAACAGGGGGTTTATAACTAAATCCGGTACTTTCTTACGGTGCATTTTTTGCGCTCACCTTCGATTGGACACTTACGTATTTTTCTGACATTTTTGCAGTTACCGTTTCTCCGTCACACTCTTTGGCGAATATGTCAGGCAAGTTAAGGAATTCATCTCAGTTGGGGATGTAAGCAATGTCGTAGTTGCGCTTCTGTGGTGCAAAGTCGACACATGGTTAGGTACGTACGCCTCTGTCTTTGCCCTCACATAACACACGCGTAGCGCGGTTATATTGTTCTTTTTACATTTGTTGTGTCCTAACCTTACTCACAACAAATATATAGGCGGTGTCTCGCTGCAAACGACAATGCTTACAACGAGACTTCTGATCAACCCTGACATTCCAGAAGCTGCTGCCTTGAGGGAGTCGTATGTTACTATTTTACTCCTTATCCGTTTTTAAAAACAGACTAATCACTGTAACAAAGGATCTTCATTCTCACATATTAGTGTATTGTGTTTATGATAATTTTGCTCTACTATATCAACCATAATAATTTGTAGTCTTTTACATTGTGTACCCTATTAAATATTAAATATTTGTTTGAATGACAGAATGTCACAAGACATACTGTCACCTACTTTGACAATAGACGACTTCCTTCTGGCCACAGAGCAGCATGAAATCTCTGACGTGAAGGAATTGGTTCATGTAAGTTAGTCGTTATAGACAAATTAGTAGACTGGTGTTTGTTATGGTTGTCATTACGCACCGCACACATGCTGCATTACTTTATTAATGTAATTTTTGATGCAATACTGTCACCGTTGATGCAATTAACACTGAGAAACCTTGGTGGTATTGGGCCTGTAAGTGTCACAAGAAAGTAGTTGAGGACTCTGGCATGTACTACTGCGAAAAATGCGACACCCATGTCACCAACGTCTCCAAAAAGTAAGCTACTTATTCCTTTGTATCTGTTACTATATATTACGTTATACTTACTGAACCAATTCAAGGACTTATAGCTGGAACACTTTGATGACTTGCTAATCATAATTTGACATTCCACCTCAGGTATTTCCTGATGTCGACCGTCATTGACGAAGCTGAGTCTGTGGAGGTTGTGGTTTTTGACCAAAATGTGCGTGCACTGATAGAACGGTCATGCAATGATGTGTACGAGTCATGGATGCAGGTTAGTAACGGATTGTCTGAACATGGTTGATTATGTGTAGTGTAGTAGTTAGGATTCAGTGCACGATAAATTCCAATATTGGAGCTAAAAGTGTTCATTGTGTGTACTATTTGAATTTGTTGAATTTATTTAAACTTTTGAATCCGTACAGGATGTTGACAGGGATGATATCCCTACTGAGGTGAGAGGCCTGATAGGTAAAGAGGTCCTGATAAAAATCCATGCACAGGGGCAGGCTTTGAGTCGTTACGGATGCCAGTACAAAGTAGTGAATATCTCAGATGATCGTGACCTAATTGGTCAATACCAGCTCAAATGGACTAATGCTGAGGTAACCAATAGAGATTACATGAACTTAATAAACTGTACTAATAAACTAAAAATTAGAGTATCCCTTTACGTATAGACTAAATTCTAAGTTATTGTTTTATTTGCAGTTGAATATTCAGGGGCCTGTTGAAGTTCTCCTACTTGAAAATACCCCTACTGCGGATTCAGGCACTGTCAACAACAATGTTACCGATGTCACTCAAGTATTTGTATGTTTAGTTTTTTAGATTTTTAACAATCTTTACTTATTACCACCAGCAAGTAGTTTCATATATATAAGCCGAATCCTATAACATTTGACACTGATTAAACCTTCACTCTATTTAGGACTTGATTTCCAAGTTTGATCAGTCATCATCGGGTTCAAACACTACTGGCAAGGGAAAGCAAGTCATCGACATCACCAAAGACAGTGATGAGTCTCCACCGTTGAAACGTAAAAGTCCCAGAGAAAAGGAAATATCTTCTGTTGCCATTCCCCTAAAGGCCGTGAAGGTTGAGAAAAAGCCATAGAATGGCTACTGGCATTTACCAGTTCTTTTCTATTTCTTTCAAGTGGATTTTGTCTTTTTGCTAAACCATAGAAATATGTTGTCATTTGTTTTTTGAGTTATTTCGAGTTACTTATGGGATGTTTCCCCTTGGGTGTGCTACATCGCAATACTTTGGATTACTATTTATTAAACGTATGCATCGTATTTTGATCATTATATGCCTCACGTTCCTAACAAAACATTTTGAGCAATTGTCCTAGGTGTATATACCTACTGAAACTTAAAACTAACATTCGAAATGAAGTGTTAACACTTACCATCCACTTCTCCACATGATATTGTGTTTTGCAAACATTGTTATACCAGCTAACGGCTTAGGTTTAAATAAAAAAACCTATTACAACACATGATGCACTTTAATATACATTATTGGTCAGTATAATTCGTAAAAAATCTGTCAACTTTTAATATATATATATATCGACCTGTGCAGCGCACGGGTGAAACATACTAGTAATAACATTATCAATGAGAAAATGAATCAACCTTTACGTAAAATAATCCCAAATTTATGGACAAAATAGAGAGGAGAAACCTATAATAGAGAGGTAAAAATTGTGGAACCTTGAGATGTAATGGTTTTTTTTTTGCGGAACAAAAAAAATTGATGGTAGTGCTACGTTTACATTAGACTTTATTAGTTACGTTCCTCAGTAGTGTCATCAGCCGTCTTAGCTCAGTGGTAGAGCGCGTGGCTTTTAACCACGTGGTCGTGGGTTCGATCCCCACAGACGGCGCTCCATTTAGTTTTATCGTTTTAATTAAATTCAGTTTATTTTTCATCATTGTGTTCCCTCCCTGATGTTTTCAGTTTCACTGATAAAATATCGTCCTTGCGATAGGTACGTCTGTTTTTTTGTCCTTAAAATTGGTACGTGTCTTTTAAAATTACAAAGCTTTCTTCCTTATTATTCCAATTGAAAGAAAAATATTGGATACCAAGAAATTTTTTTGAATTAATCATCTTAAGGTATTCTAGGTTGATTATTTGATTTTGGATTAATCATTAAAAAACAGGGATGAGTCTGTTTTGATGAGTTTGTTCTTTCATACCAAGCTCTTTGACTTGCATCTCTGGCTATTCTTAAAGTAATTTTATTACTACTAGAAAAATATGTGTTCGTCTGTTTTTTATGTTTAGCTAAAACTAATTTTCAAACATTTCCTTATGACGCATAAGAATACAATATTCTCCTTTGGAAGGTTGGTAATGAGGCTATGTTAACTAAGGTTGTTAGACATCAAAGATCCAATTTGTGCCCGGTGTGCAACATTGAGGATATCATCCACCTCTTAAGGGAGAGTGTGCAGGTCGACAGGTTTGGTACATGCTAACTAATAACCGAAGTGTGGTGGATTCTTGGACAGAGGATATTAATGTTTGACTTATTTCTAGTATTTCTCCTGCTTCTTCTAGGGAGAGAGGTAATTGGCGCACGATTTTTGTTGCGTCTCTTAGGCTCATTTGGTTGAATCGTAATGAAGTTACTTTTAGGAGTAAGGCGTGTAACAGTTCGGAGCTGGTTAGGAGGATTGTGACTTGTGCAGATTCAATTTTTAGGAGCTGGATTGAGTTTGGTCGTGGTCCAATATTGAATCTAGTGCGGATTGTTGAAACTACTTCTGCGAAGTGGAAGCCTCCAGATGAAGGGAAGTTGAAGTTGAACTGTGATGGTGCGGTGTCGGGTAGAGGAGCTAATGCTGCATCTGGTGGGTGTGTGAGAGATGGTGTTGGAAACTTTGTCTTTAGTTTCACTTCGAATTTGGGGGAAGGTTATGTTGTCATGGCTGAGTTGAAGGCTATTCTCATGGGTCTTCAAATAGTACTTCACGGAGATGGAAAATATGGGATGGGCCATCTAAGTTGACTAGAAAAAGTTCGAAAAAGTCTAGGGCTCAGCCCATCGATTTTGTTCATGTCTTAATGGCCAGACTTTTTATCAACTTGATTTCAGGTCGCCTGCAAGCCTGTATATGTTATTGTCAATCAAAATTATTCTTATGTTAAAGTTGTCGGAACAATAAATATCTGCATTGTAAATGTAAATTAAAAAAATGTTTATTTGTATTTTATTTCTTATTTTTATTTTAAAAATTGTTTATTTTAGTAAGTAACACACATGCAAAACGTATATAAAAAATATATTACTCTTTCCATTATTTATTACTAGCGCAATGACGGGAACTTTCACGTTGTGCTTTTTTTATCGTGCTTAATTATATATTTGAAGTAATTTTTTCTTCGTTTTTTTGTTGAGATGATGGTAGAGATTAATTAGAATATTTTAGTGATAGTATTTTAGTTAGTAGGACTTTTATATAATGTCTTAGTTGGGCGTTTAGATATTTTATTTTATTTTATTTTATTTTATTAGACTATTAGTAGTCACTATATATATTCTATTTGTAACAATTTAGGTCAACAAATAAAATGAAAAAATCTATTATTTTCTATTAACTAGTTTTGTCTTTTATGTTTTCTTCTTCCTATTTCCCTTTAGGTTAACTTTCTAGCAGCTTATCACTGAATTTGTTGGAGTAGCAGTTCATTGTTTTATCATATGCAAATAGGTAACCGTCTATTATTAAAGTTTATGTAAAAGCTATATAAATGGGAATAAATTAGGAAACAAAAATGTAAGTTTCTAAGATAATTTCCTTTATAATAGAGTATAATAAATGGTACATATATAAATATTTATTTAAAATTAAAAACATTTTTTTATCATTACCATGAATAATAAATAAATCAAATAACTTTTTAATTAATTTTCTTAAAATATTGGTGATATTAAGATTTTTTCAAAAAAAACAAAAGAAATGTGGGTTGGCTCAAAAAATCCACAAATCACACTGAACCAAACTTAGCAAATAGGGACATATTTCGTACAATCTCCTAGCTACTCAGTAGACACCCCCTCAAACACAAAAACTCCAAAATACCCCCCATTCAAAACACATTTTCCTTTCCCTTTCCCTCTCACTCTCACACACACCTCCTCACTTTTCCTTTCCCTCTCACTCTCACATCAACCTCCAAACCCTATCCCCAAAATCCCTTCTCCATCAATTTGCCACTCTCCTCCATCAATCTCGTAGGATTTTCTCACACATTTGCTTCCCTGGAAACCCCGGTAACATCCATTGTCATCTTCTTCGTGTTACTTCTTTTTTTTTTTGCTGTTTCGCACGGTTCAGACGCTGTCCCCTCGAACCTGTTCGACAAACCGTGTTCCGACCACCCAAATTACATTGCCTGAACTGCTGCATTGACAGGGTTCAACACATGCATGTCCGAACCGGTTCAACAGATGCATGTCCAAACTAGTTCAACACATGCATGTCTGAATTGGTGTGTGTCTGTGCGTTTTAAACAAATTAACATACTCGGTGGATAACATTTGAACTGGTTCGGACCACCGTAGTCCGAACTGTCGAAATTTCAGAAAAAAATACAGGTGCACCAAATTCATTAATGATAATTTTATTTTTTCACGTGTTTTTGAGGTGTCTGCTGAGTAGTAGCCAAGGGGTTGTACGAAGTATATTGGAAGAAATAAATTTTGAGCCCATATTTTTTGTAGGCTTTTTGACCCGGATTAAAAAGCTCGAGCTCGAGCTCGAGCTCGAGCACTGCCGTCTGCACCAAAAAAAGAAACTTTATTTGTCGGATTCTCACTCACGCATTTTGTGCATATACGTGTCACTTTCACGCACTGGCACCACCATGTCTGCGTTTCACCTTCCAATCAGAAACCGCCACGTCATCATCCTCTCCTCCAAAACCACGCACCATCGCTGAGCGTGGTATTCGTGGTAACATTGAAGTTGAAGTTGAAGCTGAGAAGACCACGTTAAAAAAACCCTAGCGGAGCACTGGGGCGAATTATAGTAGCAGTAGCTCAACTTCGTCAAGTTGAGGCTACTCAATTCCCAAATTCAGAACCTGATCATCGCTCTCTTCTACTCCCCTTACTCCAGATCCACCTTCAGGGACCTTCCAATTTTTCTTAGGTGAAAAATCTCTCTACATTTCGGTTTTATCACTTGCAATTGTTCATCTACACTTGAATTCTTCTCATGCATGCGATGTTCTTGGTTACTCTGTACTCGCTAGTATAATGCATTGCCATTTTCGGTTTTCTATTTTCCATTTCCTCTTTTTGTTTCCAATACTGTTTACTGTTAATTGGGTTTGATTTCAGGTTATGGGTGAATTGAATTGATTTTGTTTTTGTTTTTTTAGTGGAGAATAGAATTTTAATTTGTAGCTCTCTTAGTGTGATTTTGATTTTGAACTGCATTGGGGGTTTGATTATTGTTTGACTAGTGGGACATTATTATTGTTCCCTATGTGTTTGACTGTCGGAGAATTATTGCATGTTATTAGTCTGAACGGTTTGGGTTATTTATACTTTTCAGCTTTTGGATTACATTCTATTTATATATTTCTTGTCACTGGGTTAGGGCTTTGTGTCTTTATGCCTGATCTCTTATATAGTAGTTTCCAGTTCCACATTTTAAGGAACGTTCTAATTTCTAGTGTTTCATGTAATGGAGCAATTGCTAATGAAATTTCTGTTCAGCTTTGATGCTTTCCAGTTTTGGGATATGATATTTAAAGAAATTTATCTGTTAAGCAACAGAATGACAGTCAATACTGACACTTAAATTTGTCTTTCAGGTAGTATCACAAAAAGCCTAAAAGGAACTGTAATGGATCACAGTTCAGACGAGGATACTGATATCAGTGATTCTGAAATCAGTGAGTATGAAGAGAAATGTTATGAAGAACTGAAAAATGGAAGTCAGAGTGTGAAAACCTCAGAGGAGACTTTCACCTGTCCATACTGCCCTAAAAAAAGAAAACGGGATTATTTGTACAAGGAACTCCTTCAACATGCTTCTGGGGTGGGTCAGAGTAGTTCACAAAAGAGAAAAGCAAGAGACAAGGCTAATCATTTGGCTTTAGTGAAATATTTGGAAAATGATCATATGGCTGTAGATGTTCCATCAAAACCTGCCGATAAAACTGATGCTGATAAAACGGATGCTGACAAAAGTGATACTTCAGTTAGTTCTGATGAGCAGTTTGTATGGCCTTGGATTGGAATAGTTGTTAATCTTCCCACTACACGGACAGAAAGAGGGAGCACTGCTGGGCCAAGTGGTTCCAAGCTAAGAGATGAGTACAGAAGCAGGGGTTTCAATCCATTTCGTGTCAATCCTCTATGGAGTTTCCGAGGTCACTCTGGAACTGCCCTTGTGGAATTCAATAAAAACTGGCCAGGCTTAGATAATGCATTGGCATTTGAAAGGGCATATGAATCAGAACGCCATGGGAAAAAGGATTGGTTTGCTAATTCTGAGCCGAAGTCCGGTCTTTATGCATGGGTTGCCCGAGCAGATGACTACAAAATGAACAATCTTATTGGGGAACATCTGCGAAAGATGGGCAATGTCAAAACCATACCCGAACTTATGGAAGAAGAAGCTCGAAGGCAGGATAAACTTGTGTCCAATTTGACCAGCATTATTGAGGTAAAAAACCAGCACTTACGCGAGATAGAAGCAAGGTGCACTGAGACTAAAGGCAAAATGGATAGTGTTATGGTAGAAAAAGATCAGCTCATTCAAGCGTATAATGAAGGTATCCATTTATCTTTAGCTTGAGTTAGTTTGTTGTGTTGTGGTTGATGGTTAGTGTTTTTTTTCCTGATTTATGACTCATTCTAGAAGGCCAAGTATGCTGTGCAATTGGTGCTTCGGTTACACATACAACTGCCAGAGTGGCAGTTTGTGGACCAAAGGGTTGAATATGAATTTTACAATTGGGGGGAAGGGGATATGATGGGTCAAAAAATAGCCACATACTGCTTGGATCAATGGAGTAATCACACCATAAAATTTGGCATAATTAAATTGATTTCTCAAGAACAATATGCTGGAATTCTATTTTACGTAACTATTAATTTTTAATACTGCTGATCTTTTGTAACACCGATGTTCTGTGCAATGGTTCTTTCTATAGAGATGAAGAAAATACAGGCAAGTGCTATGGGTCACTTCCAAAGGATTTTTAATGACCATGAAAAGCTTAAATCGCAACTGGAATCTCAAAAAATTGAGCTTGAATCACGAAGAATTGAATTGGAAAAGCGTGAGGCGCATAATGAAAGTGAAAGAAAAAAATTGGCAGAAGAGATTGATGAGGTATAATGTTTTCTTATTTCATTCCATCTCCTCCATCATGCTATGGTTGGGATTTCTGTAAAATTAACATTGAAGAAACAAAATAATTATTGAAGGTTGATTGATTGTTATTCACATGGTTCATATTTAGATATTTCAGTGCTTTCATGGAAGGATTTATCAGCCAAGGTTAATCATTTTCCACATATCTGATTTCCAAGTAATGGAATGGCTACTTTATCCCATTCCACTCTATTCTTCATCTCATCTCATTCCATTCCTTTCTAATCCACTTACTGTTAGATACACATACCCTAAGGATCTTTCTTACGGATCCTCTAAACTAAAATTTTGACGTAATATGTTCGTGTTGTATTTTTGAAAGTTGAAACAATAGTTTGCTTAAGAAGCTTGTATAAGGCTTTGTTTAACTCTGCTGGCATTTATTCTCTTTGTAGAATGCAGTGAGAAATAGCTCTCTTCAGATGGCTACTCTGGAGCAACAAAAAGCAGATGAAAATGTTATGAAATTGGCTGAAGAGCAAAGGGTCTGTGTTATTTGTCTTTTACTTTATTAATGATCACAGTGCGCTTGTAAGCTTCATAAGTGTGTAGTATTTATACTATTTGAATATCTATTTATACAGAAACAAAAAGAACAACTCCACGCTAAAATCATTCAGCTTGAAAAACAACTGGACATGAAACAAAAGGTGGAGTTGGAGATTCAACAACTAAAAGGATCACTAAGTGTGTTGAAGCACATAGAAGATGATGAAGATGTAGAAATTCTGAAGAAGGTAGGTGATCTCCAGAAGGATTTAAGGGAGAAGGAAGAGTCACTTAAAGACATAGATGCATTGAACCAAACGCTAATCATTAAAGAGCGTAAGAGCAATGACGAGCTGCAGGATGCTCGAAAAGAATTGATTAGTGTAAGTGCTTTATGTTTCTAGATACATCTTCCTTTTCCAGTTTATTGATAGAGTTAAATCAAATTTGGAAGATCATATGTTCAATGAGGGCTAGATATGATTCTTTCATACTTGAATTGCTAGGCAATAGGCTCATTGGCTGTTAATGATTTCTCTTTTCCCCCCTTTCTTAATGATTTAACATGCCTGTTTAGAGTAGTATATGCTGTTAACTTTTATGGTTCAGAGCAAAGTAGCAAAAGTGACTTGAGTAAAATTAAAATCTCATCATATCTATTTCATCTAACAGAGTTATATGACTGAAACTTTTCTTAATGATCTGATTATGCAGAGGAAACCAAACTAGGATTGTGACGATATTTACTGCTTGTTTGTTACAGTACTTTTATCATGAACTTGGTGCTTTGAGAATTTCTTGCAATATTTAAAATTTTATTCTAGCTTTTACTAGAACTAGAATATTGCTTGAGGGATTTGTTAATATATTTTTTTTCTCTTGCAGGGCATCAAAGAGATAGCAACTCGTGCCCATATTGGTGTGAAGAGAATGGGGGAACTTGACACTAGACCATTCCTCGAAGCTTTGAAGAAAAGATATAATGAGGAGGAAGCTGAAGAGAAAGCTTCAGAACTATGTTCATTGTGGGAAGAGTATCTAAAGGACCCAGATTGGCATCCATTCAGAGTTATCATGATAGAAGGGAAAGAAAAGGTGTTTTTGTTAAACATATAGTTCTCATGATATCATCCTGAAGTCTACTTGCTTCATTGCATATCACTTTTAATAAAATAAAATTTGACTCATCTTTATTACCTCTTCATGAAGTCAGTGAATATTTTGATGGACCCTGTACTCTAGATTAAAGCTATTGAGCCTTCTTAACCTGTTATTCTTTCACCTTTTGTTATCTAGGCATTCTTTAAATTGATCCTTTCACTTTAGAATCTGGTGTGTATTGAAGTGGAGGGAAGTTTGTGCTGATTAGAAATGTCGTTGGGGTTTATTAAAAAAATGTCGTTGGGGATTAATATGAAAAAGAAGTAACAGACAACCAAAAATTGGAGCCAATGTGTTAATATTTTGAACTGTGGAGTATGAGCCCCCTGAAGCAACTGCATTTTCTCATCGCAAGTTTGTAAAACTGGAAGGTTTGAACAGCGTAAGATAAAATACTTTGCGGAAATTGTAGATTTGCTATATTGAAATATGAAAATGATGGTGCAGTTAACATGAAAGGTGGGTAGGTAATTTTACTGGTATTCATTCGATATTTGGTCTTTGTTACCCAATCGAGTAGTAGCGGGAGGGGGAGGATATTTGTTTGTGGAAAATTAATGAGAATAAACTCAAAAGGAGATGAAGTGTGGGATATAGAAGTGCGGTGGAATATTAGTTGGGAGGAAACTGATCCCTCAAAGAACCTGTTGTATTGGATTTGGCCTCTAAAGTGAGTAATCTCTAGGTGTTGATTTCTCATGGGTTTGTATGTAATGTAAGATAAACGATTGACTTATTTATTAATGGTTTGTTGATAATACTCTACACTCTAAAGTGAGTTGGTGATGGTCACTGTACAGGAGCTGGACTGCATTGGATTTTCATTTACCTTGTTTTTTCTTTCTGTTTTCCAGCATCAAAGGGGGTGAGAATAGATATTAGATTAATATCAGTTCAAAAGAGGGAAGTCTGGTTTGCCAGTAAAACTCATTCCTGATTCCTGTTCTTAGAGTATCCTGAGGTTATTGATGTCACGTTAAAGTTAATTGTCCCTTTATTCAACTATTATGGAGCCTTCCGTGACTAAGATCAGTGTGGTAGCTACTAGCTATATTAGGGAAGTTAATTTGGAGATTTTAAATTGTGCTCACTGCCTTGGTTCATTGATGATTATTTTAACCAGGAACAGCAGTGCACCATTAACTTTCAGTTAGGATAGTTTATTTTTAATATAGCAGTTTTATCTTTACAAAGGTTTCATATTCATATTAATCTACAATTATCCTGCATTATCTCTTATTGGGTTAAATCCTATCGCTTTTCACTTGGTTAACTGTCTGCTCATGTATTTTTCGTTTCAGGAAATTATTAAAGACGACGATGAAAAGCTGAATGGGTTGAGAAGAGACATGGGTGAAGGGGCGTATAATGCCGTGGTGACAGCTTTAACAGAGGTAAATGAATACAATCCTAGTGGACGATATGTCACCTCGGAATTATGGAACTACACAGAGGGAAGGAGAGCAACTTTACAAGAAGGAGTACAGTTTCTGATGAAACAATTGACAACAACACTACATAAACGCAAGAGGGGAATGATGTGAAGGTCTGGATATAACTTTATATAATGTATTTAGGTCGCTGCAATTTTCTTATGAACCGTTTAGGTAGAACTTAAAAATGATATATAGGTTGCTGCATTTTTCTTAAGAACTATATAGCTAGAACTTAAAATTGAAATTCAACTATTGTGCCTTAGTTACTTTTAAGTTTTAAGTAACAACCACCCTCTATTTTTGATATTACTGTCACTTTTGTAACTACCATGACTTGCTACGATGGATTTATTGCAGGTCGGTTTGAGAATAAACATGTTGCATTGTCAGAGAGAATAATTTGTGCATCGCAGCCGGGTAGCACACCTCTACATCTCTATAGCTGCGAAGCCAAAGTTGTGTGTAGTTTAGGTAATAGTAATAGTTTCACTAAACAATTGGTCTGCCATGCAAACTGTATTCATTGTGACACCCTTTGTACTATCCCCAGCTGGGAGAAGATATTATTAATGTTAAACTTGAATGACTATATTATTCAGCATGTTTCTTTTTGTTGTTTATGTTGTTGATAAAACACCTTTCTAAGTAGTTAGCATTATGGAATATGGTATAATTATAATTATATGTTACAGTCTCTAGGTCATGATCCAACAAGTTATTCTTATTTTTATATAATAATTATATAAAAGTAATTTGTTGGCCCTCATGGCTTCATGCTAAGAGTTTGATCCTAGCCAACTGTTGTGGGAATTTTGAGAAGAAAGTTCTTAGTTTGTGCATATTATTTTTATCACTTTATTCTTAGTTTGTGCATATTAATGAATGCCAGGGTCTAATTCTTTTAATTATTGATGCATCCGAATATTTGTTTTGCTTGAAAGGAAACTAAGCAATAACAATAACACTACAAGTAGAAGTGTCAAATTAGGTGTAAGGACTACGATACAAATCAATGCTCTAGTAAGAGTATAACAACAATATTACGGACTGTTTGGTTCAATGGAGGGGGAGAGGTATTCGTCCAACCATGAACTCTAATTTTTTTTTCTTCTCTTTTTTTCGATAAGCACCATGAACTCTAATTTGCAACTAGTAATAGCTATAATAAATTGTATTGACCACTTATTTAAACTGCATTAATTACCAAAAAATTTCTTTGTTTCTTTTTAAAAAAATATAAAAAAGTATGATCCAAAAATACATGCGGTGTCTATACATTGTGTTTTTGTTTTGGTTTTTTTGACAGTGATGATTCGTTGAAGGTTGATAGTTCGAGCCACTTGAAGGTAAGAACGCTTCCAACTTCATCACGACACACTACACCAACACTGTCTTTCCTTGTTTCAATATTAAATGTTGCATAAGTGTTGATTTTCGTGTAAGTTTCCATAGGAGGTCCCAATCTGTTCAAATTAGTCACTTTTATTAGAAACTTCCTGGACTGGTGTAGAAGTTGCTTGAAAATACTCCAAACATTGGGCCTTCGCAATAATGAGAACATTCATAGGGTTAAGATTTGTGTTATTGAAGATCCATTCATTCCTAGTCATCCAAATAAGCCAAATGGTGAACATGAATTTAGATATCAAAAAGTTTGTGTCAAACCTATTAATATTATTATTCCAAACAACATACAGATTCACCAACCAGTTAGGAAAATAAGTAATATTATGGATTGAAGGGCGCATGTATATTTGAGAGCCAAACCATAGGGGTTGAGTGCAAGGGCAAAGGAGAAACAGATGTTCCACTGTCTCTGGGTCGTTCTAACAAATAGGGCAAGCTCCATCTCTAGCTATTCTCCTTCTAGCTAGGTTGTCTTTAACTGCAATAGCATTTTGACATGCTTTCCAAAGAAAATGCTTAATTTTTGCTGGAGCTTTAGCTCCCCAAATAATCCGCCAACACTCTTTGGGGATACTCATCAGGGATGAGGCTTGAAGATTATGAGTAGGATGCATAGTTTGAAGTCTTTTGTAACCGGATTTAACAGAGTAGCACCCATATAGAAAGTCCAGAACAAATAATCATTAGCACTTCATATCCCAAGAATAACTTAGCATCCACTAACTCTCCTACACAAGAAATTGTAGAGCGTTGTTGAAGAATTGCCTTCTCTCCATTGGCCAGCCAGTTACCTGATGGCAACCTCGGAGCCGTCGTTAATCCGGGAATTATGAAGATGGGAGTGTTGGAGACACCAGAATCGGGGATGGAAGACCGATCAATAAGTTTGGAAGACGCCACAACCGACTATGGAGGTTCCGGTGGATAAGTCGAGATGAGCGCCACGGTAAATCAGTAAGCTCGGATAATGACTCAAGAAGAACCAAAGAGACGCATCTCTAATTTTTTATTCAAAATTCAACTTGTTTATTTTATAAAATGCACTACAATATATAGGGCTCTAGTCCCAATTGATGTAATGAAACTCTAACAATTTTAAATTTGAACAAATTTTGCAATAAATGTAAAAATCAAATCCTAAAATTCATATTTGAAAACAATCAAATAAGAACTAATTCTAGGAATAAAAACTAATCCTAATATTCTAATTTAGAATAAGCCAAATCAACATTAATGTAAAACCTTAATTTAAAAGAAACAATACTATAGGCATTAAAGGTTTTATTTGTTTTTCCTAATAAAGCAATTAAAGTTGTGCAATTAAAGTAGTATGTGATCTTCAAAATCAAACAAAGTTGAAGAATCGTTGTAGGTTTCTTTCTGCGTGCTCAAAGAACTCAGGATCTCATCATTCTATGTGATGTCAATACTAGTTCCCTCTACCAGATTGTTTCGGCACTTCCCTGTTATAATAAGACTTTGCCACACCCAAGAGCTACCTCTCCTTTTAGGAGATTTCCAAAAATCAGTGAAGAGGAAATAACATCTCTACAAGCCCGTTTAGCAAGCAAAGCATGGTTCATTTTGTCAAAATCATTGAATCACATGCCACCATCTTGCTTAGGTTTGTAAATAACATCTCTACTCTTCCAATGAGTTCCCCTAGATTGACCATTAGAGCTCCATTAGAATCTAGCAATTTCTGCAGATAAATTGTTACAAAAAATTGTAGGCAGATTTAGAATAGACATGATATTACTAAGAATGGCTTGTAGGACTGCCTTAATAAGAACCTCCTTCCCTGGAGGATTTAACAAGTTACCTTTCAACCCTTCCATATTTGCCAACACCTTCTCTTTAAGCCACTGTAAACTTTGAGTTTTAGATCCGCCCATTCGGTCGGAACACCCAAATAAGCTCCTGGATGAGACCACACTGGTATGCTATTAATGGCAGACAAGATAGGTCTCAAATCATTGTGGACACCTTTACCAAAAATCTTACCAGATTTAGGCAAATTGATTTTTTTTACCAGAAGCTGATGTAAACTTGTTTAAAATAGAAATCAGCTGAAATAGATCGTCTTGATGAGTTTAGACAAAAATAATGACATCATCTGCAAAAAATAAGTGAGTAAGGGCAGGAGCATTAGGGGCAAGCTTAATTCCTTTGATTATGTTCCTAGAATATGCATCATTAATCATACTTGGAAGAACATCAATAACCTTAATAAAAAGGTAGTGGGATAGGGGATCCCCCTGCCTTAATCCCGTGGTAGGAGAAAATTTTCTAGATAAGAAACCATTCACTTGATAAGAGTAGGACACCATTGAGACGAGGGGTTCATAATTCTATCCACCCACCTAGAATCAAAGCTCGGAGCAGTCAGGGCAGCCCTAAAAAAATTCCATTCAATTCTATCGTAGGCCATATTCATATACAATTTAATAGCAAGCCCTTGATCATCCCTATTATGCTTTTTCTTAAAGAAGTGAAAAACTTCATGAGCAATGACGAGATTATCTTGCATTAGGTGATAAACTCCAATTATGTGCATTTTTTAGAGATGTTTTTGAGTCATTTTTAGAGTAATTATTATTGATTAAATAAATAACTGACTTAAATTACTCTATATTTGCAGGAAGGTAGAAAAAGAAAAATGATACAAATATGGGCTGAAATTAGAAGAAAAGACTAATAAATTAAGGGTTTTTTTTGTACCCCCACACTCTTCCCTCATACCCCCACGTCCCCTGCGAAAAGACTAAAATACCCTTAAAAAATTTTAAAATTACAAAACACTTATCATTTTTCACTTACATACGATTTACCACCATTTTATACAGAGGAAATCGTATATACATCAAGAGACATATATACGATTATCTTTTTTTAGGTCGCATCGTATATACCTCCAGGACTACATATATAGACTTGTTAAATAGTAAGTCGTATATACCCTTACCTCACATATATACGATTAACTCGTATATACCTATATATGACTGGAATTTGTATATAGGTATATACGACCCATATTTTCCTTTTTTTTTAATTTTGATTTTTTTTTAAAATTTGTTTTTTTGACAGTGTCTGATAGGTATCGAGGGGAGTCTTCAGCGTCGGCAGCTCCGTCCACACGCACCTGCCACAAGATTGCGGGACATGCGTCTATAAGGCGTAGGCGCACAGAGAGAGACAGACCGGTGGAGGAGGTCCAGGTCCCTTCGCCTGAGTTTGAGTATGAGGAGGGCCAGCAGGCTCACCCATATGCGACTGACGATGAGCAGTCTATGTCGTCAGACTAGGCTATGTCTGAGGATCAGTCTACATCTCAGCACCACCAGTATCAACAGCATCAATATCAGCAGCAGCATCATCAATATCATTATCAGCAGCAGCAGCATCAATATCAGTATCAACATCAGCAGTATCAACATCAGCAGTATCAGCAGCAGCAGTATCAGCAGCAGCACCATCACCAGCAGCCTCAGCAAGAGCCTCTCTTTACTTGTGAGGGTCATGTTTGTTCTCGTGTACTGGCAGATCCGGTAAGTTGAAATTTATTTACACTGTGTTGTTAGTTTAATTTATTCCTGTACGTAGTCTGATTTTGTTAATTTTTTTTTCAATGCAGACATATAGACGTGTGGTGAAAGCATGGAACCATGGCGGCAAGGTTAGTAGCAGACTATTTGTTTACTGCCAGAACGAGCAGTTGTTCAGCCATGTCAGACGTGCCAAGTTATCCCCCCTTATCTCCACCGGACATTCCACGGTGGACCATGAGCTGCTGTCCACCTTCGTTGAGAGATGGCACCCGGAGTCGTCGTCATTCCACTTACCATTTGGTGAGATGACGATTACTCTTGACGATGTGTCCTGCCTGCTTCATCTTCCCATCCAGGGAAATTATTTTAGAGCTCCACCCACTTCTGTGACTACGGAGCAGGTCATCCAGCTGGCACACGCTTATCTAGGAGTGAGTATTCAGGAGGCTCGTATGGGGTGTGGTAGGACTACTGGTCCATACTTCCGTTATGAGTGGCTGGAGGGACTAGTTCGAGATAATTCGGGGGGGGGGGGGGGGGGGGGAATGGATGCTGCTGTCAGGGCATATATACTTCTGCTTCTGAGCTACTCCATATTCACATGCAAGACTTGAGACAGGGCTGAGGCTAAGTGGCTGCTCCTGCTTGATGACTTGAGTGCAGAGGTTGTTGGAGGATACGCATGGGGGGCAACAGCAGTAGCTTACACGTATGATGCTCTGAACTACTGCTGTGTGGACTCTTCCCAGCAGATAGGAGGGTACGCGAGCCTACTGCAGGTATTTAGTTTAAGTTGTTTTTTTTTTTTCATTTTTTCCGGTTTTTGATAAACTGTTTTTAATTAACCATGTTGTTATTTATTATTGGATTTCAGGCCTGGATTTTATGGTATTTTCCTACCTTGGTTGAGAGGAGGCCGTGAAGCTTCTAGATTATAGGCAGCTACTTGATGGGCTGACCTCCGATGATGTGTGTTGGCGACCCTTTGAGGGGCTCCGGGGGGATAGGGAGTTCGAGATGATTTCACTGTATAGGGGCTTCATCAGCTGGGGAGACATCAGAGTTCCCTACATGCCTGATAGGTGCCTGCGGCAGTTTGGGTTTGTGCAGGTCATCCCATGTACCCCTCTTACTGGTCGTCCGGCCCATGCACATGTCCTCATGCAGATTGCGCAGTACTTGCCCTTAGTGCATGACGTTCTGGCCACTACCCGTGTTGCTGAGGAGTTGGGTGAGGTTGGTCAAGGCTACTTGCAATGGTACGTGACTGCATCGATTCCAAGGCTCTTACCTGCAGCTGCACCACCGCCAGCACAGGCAGCACCACCACCACCTGAGGAGTGGGCGCACAGTATGGCAGACTTGGTTAGAAATGGGCTTCGTCGTGAACATATCCGTATGGGCACCACCACGTACACGGAGCTTCATTAGTTGTTGCGCAGGCTAGGGCTTGGTGACTAGGGCATTTTTCTGTACATTTATTTTATGTCTGTACTTTCTGTATTTATGTTTGAACTCTTTTATTTTATATCAGTTGATTACTATTTCTTACGAGTTTGCTTAAACTTTCGATTTCATTCATTTCATTGATTCAATAAAAGAAAGTTACATAAAAGATAAAACATAACAAACTAAACCTTAATCCTAATAATCCGGTGCTCGCAGACGACGTAAAATCTCATTTACGCTCTGTTGTGTTTCCATGTACAGCTCCAAAGGCTTATACCCCATAAGCCTGTCGTGAATGTCGAACATGGTCGCCACGTCCTCGTCAGTCTTGATAGACATGGACGAGTAGGAAATGCAGCCATCATCTCCACGATCGGGTTTCCGATAAGTGATACTAGTGACGTCGCGGTCGTCCCCAATCACTTGTACTTTCGACCACACTTTATCTTTCAACCCATCAAACCCCATGGCGCGGTCGATTCGGCATAACGCCGGCTTCAGACTCCAAAAATAGACCCCATCTTCTCTCATAGTGTACTGTTGCCCCCATAATGTATACCGCAGAGCCTATTCTCAGCAGATCGTTGTGTTAGACAAATCTGCATTCTCGATGTGTGAGAAATGTAATTGAGAGTGAAATTTTGGTGTGAAAAGAATGAGGGTGGGGATGGGTATTTATAGAATTTGTGAATGAATATCGACCGTTGATACTATCCGTGCAATCTACACCGTTGATTAACATCGGAAGTCAAATCCTAACCGTTAGATCGTTTTTTTTAAAAAAAAAACGCCGTATATACCTATTATGGTGGGTATATACAACTTTGTATTATACAAGTCGTATGTACCCCCACACATACATATATACGACTTCTATAATAGGTATATACGACGTTTTTTATTTTGACTTTTCGTATTTATGTAATTTTTAGGTATATACGACTTTAGTTTTAAAAAGTCGTATATACTTAGGGTGATGTATATACGATTTTGGGTTAAATTTTAATAGGGGTATTTTCGTCCAAAAAAATCTTGTGGGGGTAGATAGAAATAGTGTGGGGGTACAAAAAAAAATCCCATAAATTAAAGAAAATCCCACAGTGATAAAAAGAAGAAGATCCTCTTGGTGATTTCAATTGGAGAGAAAGAAAAAGGCATGGAGTGGATAGCAAGCAACACATATTTAGGAAGGATCTAAATCCTAATATTTTGGGATTGAGATATCTTGCAATTAAAAGAGGAAACAATCTTGACTTGATCCCTAGCTTGGAGAGAAAGAAAACGAACTAATATAAAAGGAGGGCTTCACTTGTGAATTGGGAGACATACACTAACACAAAACTACGAGAAGCGGTAGTGACGGCAACATAGAGGAGAGAAGAAAAAGACTTTTTGGGTACCGTTCTTGACACTATGAGAGAGCTCTGGAGTAGAATAAAGATATTGAAGACTTAGACCAGGAATTTCTCTAATTACCGGGTTATTCTTATCTTTGTATTCCATGAACTTTATTTCTATTTTATTGTTCTTGATACATATGGATACCTAAATCCTCTTCTAAGGTCTTAGGTGAATCTTGCTTGCTTAGAGACCTTTTTATGTTCTAATTTCTAGTTTGAATTCCTGTTTTTATTTCAATTAATATTGTCCTATTGTTTTTATCACATAATTAGGATTAGCTACCCTTTTCATGTTCATAATCAATTAGTTGATCAGCGACCGTACTGCAATTAGTTGGTGGACCTATAGGATAATTGGGGCTATAATTAATGCATGACCAAACTTTAATTTAGTCTTCCAATCATTCAACCTTTTTGTACTTTATGCTTTTCTTAAATTTAAATTCTAGCATGACCAAACTAGGGTTAATTTAGGAAAAAGAATATTAATCGCGAATGACCAAACAGATTAATAGCTTTAGTAAAGGGATTGGTAATTAAATAAAATAAGGGAATTCAGGTAGAATTAGACATAGGGAATCGAAGTTTGCAAGTGAAACTGCGACCCTAGACCTCTCTATTGATTATAACTAGTATTTTAGTTCTTGCTATTTATTATTTTTATTTTGTTTCCTTCACATCAAACTATTGGTTCGTCTAAACAATATATAATCTCGACTAGTTTGGTACTTGCTAATTAATCTTTGTGGATACGATAATCTTTTATACTACTTCTGCGAAAGAGTACACTTTCTCTAAGTGTGTTTTTAACGCAACAAGTTTTTGGCGCCGTTGCGGGGGATTAATTTAACAATATTACACGAAAAAGATTTTTATTGCTTTAGACATTTTTTTATTCTCTAGTTTTAATATTTTTTTATCTTATTGAAAAAAAAGTTGCTAATACTTTTCCAACTGGGATGACTATGAGCCACCTCCTTATTCTTCCAACTGGGATAATTATGAGCAACTACAAGTGCAGAGGAAAGAGGAAGAATATGATATCGATGAGGTCTTGGTCAAATTTATGGAGCAGACAAATGGAAAATTTGAAACATTGGAGAAGAAAATTGGAAGCTTGGAGGGCCAAATTGGAGCCATGAACAACAATTTTGATAGTTTGAAGAGTCAATTGTCAAAGGTTATTGATATGGTAACAACTCAGTTGGTTGAAGAAACTCTTTATTTATAAACTAAGTCTACCCCAAATGAAGAATCTGAGCAATACCAAGATAATATTCTTAGTAATGATGAAGAATTCTCCGTAGAAGCTAATTTAGAGGAAGAAGCTCTCAAGAAAGATGAAGAGACTCCTACTGAGGGGAGTCAAATTGAGACAACAGATTCCGCTGATGAGAGCGTTGTGAGGAGAATGAGAAAGATCCATTGGTTCATGAGTTGGAGAAAGAAGAGAAAACTCAAATTTTTGGGCAAATTGTTTTAATTATTGGTGATGTTGTGATTGAGGTTCATAAGGGAAAGGTAACTTTAAGGAGTGGTAAAGAAGAGGATGTGATTTAAGCTTTAAACTCCAACGAAAATTTCTCAATTTTCACCTCTCCTTATTTTGATGATGTGGTTGAAACTAACATTGTTAATGATTTAAAGATGCAGGACCTTTTGGAAAAAATTCTTATTTTGTAGGATCCTAGCATAGTGGTGGATGGAGATAAAATAAAAATTCCACAATCCTTTGAAGTTCAACCACCACGTGGAAAAAGAAAGAACAATGTGAACCACATTGTTAGAAAGCTAAGAAGGTGCATAGCGTTAGATGTCAAATTTGCTCTTGGAGAGCCCCCTGATTGAGCACCAACTATCGCCAGGCTCATGACGTTAAACAAGCGCTTCGCAGGAGGCAACCTGTGTTTTATTTTCAGTTATTTTTATTTTACCTTTGTTTTGTTTTGATTTTAGGAATAAGCTCCAACTACAAGCTCTCTCAGGGAAGTCACTCTTACTCTCTCTCTCTCTCTCTCTTTTATTTCTTTTGGTTTATATTTGATTATATTGCATTGAGGACCTTCCTTCATGCTAGTGTGGGGGAGGAGAGTTTATTTTGTCACTTGATCTCTAATAATGCTCATACCCACCATATTTGTTGATAGCATTTTTTCTGGCTTGTTTTGCATGAACTATGCTTAAATTGAAGAAAAAAAATAGAGATTTTGCCTTTAGGGGATCCCATAATTAATTTACTTGACAGACTTGTGCTTAATTGTAACTGTGAGGATGTCCTTAGGAAGCTGATAATTAGCATTTGTCCCTCTTGGGTATTTTTTGTGAACTAGCTTCTAAATGTGAGATCTGAGCCTTCATAAGGGAATTGATACTAAATCATAAATTTTTACCCCTTTTCTTTCTATGAGTGTGTTTCCCAATTTGCTACATTCTAGAATTTTTCTTTTGATCATTTCAAGGCGAAAATTGATTTGCATCATGTAAAAAGATTTGGGGATTTAGGTATTTTTCTGGCCTCGGAGTTGTTTGTTGAAATTATCCATTAGTTGCCCCCTTTGAGCCTATTTGTTATATTTTTTCTTTGGTACCCAGATATAATTTTTTGTTTGTTTGTGGTAACCATTTGAAATTGAATGTGAAGCAACTATTGAAAATTACAATTTCGTCCTATATTTAGTTGTCTATATTATCAGGACTGAAATTTCGTCCTATATTTTAGTTATCTATCTTGTCAGGATGAAGAGAAAAAATGGAGTGAATCATGTGCTTACAAAAATAGTTTAATATAGAGGAAACAAAATAGGAGTTTTCATGTACTTACTTTTTCCTCTTACGAAAAAAATGCAAGAATGAGGAAAATGCACATCAAAAGAATGAAAGAGCCAAAGGGCAAATTCAAAAAAAAAACAAAAAAACAAAAGAGTCTACTCAAGAGAAAAAAAAAGTAAATCAAAAAGAGCCGACTCAATAGAAAAAAAAGAATGAAGAAATGGAAGTGAAATTAGTTTGGAGTTTGGAAAAAAATCGTAAAATAGATAGGAGCTTCATATTTGGTTTCAAAGGTTACTATTTGTTTTTTGTTTTTTTTAGCCCTTTGATTATCGCTTTCTTCTTATTTCCTACCCTGCATGAATTCACCATGGCCCCATTACAACCCATGAAACCCCATCTTTTGCATGCATGTGAACTATTTAGTGGAGATTTGGTCAAATTACAAGCTTATGGTAATTTGCATTTTGTAGAAACTTGAGTGTATATTTCCCTAGTCCTGAAACACTTAGAGAGATTGTGAGCGAGTGCCATTGTTCACAGAAACGTATTCTTCAGGGACATGAGCCTCTAATTGGGCAACCTCTTGACACCTCATATGTGCTATATTGTCTATTGTCTGTCATTGTGCTTCTAATTTTGGGTCCCTTATTTGGCTGTCTCTATTACTTATTTGAAAATTTTATTGAGCCAGAAAATTTGCTTGAGGACAAGCAAAAGTTAAGTGTGAGGGAGTTTATAAACTCCAATTATGTGCATTTTTTAGAGATGTTTTTGAGTCATTTTTAGAGTAATTATTATTGATTAAATAAATAACTGACTTAAATTACTCTATATTTGCAGGAAGGTAGAAAAAGAAAAATGATACAAATATGGGCTGAAATTAGAAGAAAGACTAATAAATTAAAGAAAACAAGCCCAAACCCATTAATGCAAGAAGGCCCACAGTGATAAAAAGAAGAAGATCCTCTTGGTGATTTCAATTGAAAGTGATGCACATGTGACTTAGAGAGAAAGAAAGAGGCATGGAGTGAATAGCAAACAACACATATTTAGGAAGGATCTAAATCCTAATATTTAGGGATTGAGATATCTTGCAATTAAAAGAGGAAACAATCTTGACTTGATCCCTAGCTTGGAGAGAAAGAAAAGGAACTAATATAAAAGGAGGGCTTCACTTGTGAATGGGGAGACATACACTAACACAAAACTACGAGAAGCGGTAGTGACGGTGTTTACCGTGGTTTTTGGTAAACACCGCTAGTTTGAAATTTCTTCTATTTGCAGGATCAACTAGTAAATCCTAAAACCATTTGTGTTAAAGTTTTTCCAGAAATTATGAATGTCTTACAGTTTTTAAAGGGAAGAATGAAGATAACTGTCAGTTTCGCGCGAAACCGTCGAAGTCACTTCGGACAGAGATGAAGAGAGCAAATAAAAATGCAGAAAATTGCTTAAAGAAACAAAGTAAAATGCATTAATTGAAAAGAAAGTTGGTACACATGATCATACATTCTTCTCTGACTTGTTTTCTCTGTGATGTTGAAAGTTAGAGCATGAGAATCTGTAATGAGTTTGTGACCCTTTTTTCCTATGAGAAACTACTATTTATACAAGGAAGGAAAACACTAAAACTAACTAACTGTATAGAGAATTTAAAAAAGAAAACTGCTTCAGCCTTCGACTAGGGTAACTGCCAGAACTTCGACGGCGAGCACTTGATTTTGACCTGCTATTGAATCCCAGCCTTCTTCTTGTCGAAATATCACCCTTCAATTCTTGTTAAGTCTAAGGCTTTGTCGAATTTGCCTTCTGATACAACTCTTCTGTGTCGAAACCAACACCTTCTTCTGAGAAGACCAAAGTCAAACCCCGTTGACTGCATTTAATTTAGCCTGTCGAAATTACAGGCTAACAAATTTCCCCCCAAAAATGTCTTTTTCGACTAAAGCTTTATGTAAGGCAGAAAAAGTGACATTTTTGAAATTCCTCTTAACTGCGCTAATGACGTCATTAACATCACGTTTCAGCATTGATGAGACGTTCCAGCAAAAAGGCACTTTATGGCGCCACCATGTCAGATTTTAGTGGGCCACGTTTTGCATCGGAACTCCCCACTACTCATTACAATTAACTGCTTCTTTATAATTTTAGTCCTGCGCTATTTTGTTTAAATACTTGCCATTTATTTGCAAAATTCGACCATCAGCACCTAATTCTTCAACTTCGTAAGCACCGTTAGTATATACTTGTAAAATGCGAAATGGTCCTTCCCAATTTGGTGACCATTTACCCAAAACTCTATCTTTTTTATCTATGGGTAATATGACTTTCCACACTAAATCCCCCAAGGCAAATGTTAACCTTTTTATTATAAGCTCTAGCCACTCTTTCTTTTTGCTTTATAAGAACATCTAACGCATTTAGTCTTTCTTCGTCTAAATCAACCAACTCATCTAACATCTTATCCCAATAAGAATCTGATGGAATTTCAAATTGCCCCTGAATTCTGGCTGACTGTAAACAAATTTCGACTGGCAAGACTGCGTCGTGTCCAAATGTGAGTCTATAAGGAGTAGTGTTAGTGTTAATTGATTTTCTAGGAGAATTTCGACATGCCCACAACACTTGATCAAGCGTTTTATGCCAATTTTTCGGCTTCTGCCCAATGTGTTTCTTAATCAAATTGATAATAATTTTGTTGGCCGCTTCTACTTGACCATTAGCTTGGGCATAGTATGGTGTCGAAGTTAATAACTTGAAACCAATTTCAGAAGCAAAATCAACCATTTTTCGACCAATAAAAACCGTGCTTTGGTCTGTAGTAATGGTTTCAGGAGTACCAAACCTATATAAGATGTGGTTTTGAATAAAATTTATTACCGCTTCCTGATCTACATTAGCTAAGGGAACAGCCTCCACCCATTTGGTAAAATAATCTATTCCCACTAAGATAAAACGATGCCTTTTCGACGAAGTTGGTTTGATTTCACCAATCAAATCTAAAGCCCAACCTCTAAAATGCCATGGTTTTACTATTGAATGCAATTCACTTGCAGACACATGTATTCCTGCGTGTTTTTGGCATTCTTGACAACCCTTGGCGAAATCTATGCAATCTTTCAGCATAGTTGGCCAATTTACTCCTTGTCGAAATAAAAACCACTTCATTTTGTGACCTGCTTGATGAGATCCACAAGCTCCACTATGAGTATTGGAAATTGCTAAATATGCCTCACTTTCATTAAGACATTTCAATAACACTCCTTCAGGAGTCTTTTTAAATAACTCATTCCCAATAATAACATAACTTAAAGCTCTATACTTGGTTTTCCGATCAGTCATTCCTGTTGGATTTTCCAAATATTCGACAATTTGGCTTCGCCAATCATCATTCGACATATTGTCAATGGCAAAATTTTCAACTTCAAAATTTTCAAAAGTTTTAAAATTTTCCACCAGATTTAACATCTCTGCCCCCTCAAGTTTTGTCGTTGACAATTGGGCATTGGATGGACCTGTCGAAATCTGTTTGTGTTTGATTTCTATTAGCTCTAATAGCTTTTCTTTTGAAACTTTGTATCCTGATGCTATTTGTGCCAAATCGTTTGCCTCTTGATTTTCCATACGAGGCACGTGTTTTATGTGAACAGTGTCAAATCTCTTTAACAACGTATTAGCAATGGCAAAATACATTATTAAGTTCTCTTTGATGCATTTGTATTCTTTTGTTAACTGTTTCACTATTAGTTCTGAATCTCCTTTGATTTCGACATGTTTTGCCCCCAATTTTAACAAGATTTGAAGTCCTGCTATTAAGGCTTCGTATTCTGCCTCGTTGTTGGAACACGTCCCTTCAATTTTAAACTTATACTTTGTTGGTATCTTTGTTGGTGAAATTATTAACACTCCAATTCCAACACCATTTTTGTGGCTTGAACCGTCGAAATATAACTTCCAAGGTTGGGTTTCCACCAAGTTTATTGTATTTTCGACCACTGAATGGTCAACTATGAAGTCAGCCACTATTTGACTTTTTATTGCTTTTAATGGCCGATAAGTCAAAGAGAATTCAGAAAGAGCCAAAGCCCATTTGCCTATTCTACTATGTAAAATTGGTTTCGACAGCATATGTTTAATAATATCATAATCCGAATAAACATACACATCAACAGGCTTTATGTATTGCTTCAATTTTGTACAAAAGAAATACAAGCATAAACACAATTTTTCTATAGGATGATACCTAGTTTCTGCATCATTTAAAATTCTACTGAGGTTATAAATGACTCTTTCGACACCATTTTCATCTTCTTGAGCTAACATGCTTCCTATAGAAAATTCTGAAGCTGCTATATACAATTTCATTACTTTATTCCTAATAGGTGGTAACAAAATTGGTGGCTTCATCAGGTATGCTTTAATCTCGTCGAAAGCTTGTTGGTGTTCTGCATCCCACCTAAACACATCTTCATTCTTCAGTCGAAGTAATGGCGAAAACGCTTGAGTCTTGCCACTTAGATTTGAAATAAATCTTCTAAGGAAATTGATTTTTCCTAATAATGACTGCAATTCTTTTTTGGTCGACGGAGCTTTCGTTTCCAAGATTGCTTTCGTCTTGTTTTGATTGATTTCAATGCCTTTTTTGTGTACAACGAAGCCCAAAAAAGTCACCTGCACGATCACAGAAGGCACATTTGAGTGGATTCATTTTCAATCCATATTTTCTCATTCTTTCAAGTGATTGTCGAAGATGGTCTATATGACCAATTCCTGAAGAAGACTTAATTACAATATCATCTATGTACACTTGCATAAATTTTTCAATAAAATCATTGAACATAGAATTCATTGCCCTTTGGTAGGTTGCACCAGCATTTTTTAGGCCAAATGGAATTACAACCCATTCATAGACACCTAATGTCCCTGGGCATCGGAATGCTGTTTTCGACGTATCTTCTTTAGCAATATATATTTGGTTATATCCAGAATAACCGTCAAGCATACTTAGGTATTCATAACCTGTTGCTGAATCCACTAGCATTTCTGCCACTGGCATGGCATATTCATCCTTAGGTGTAGCATTATTTAAATCTCTAAATTCTATACACACTCTATTAGATTTGGCAAATCAAGAGGCAAACGATATGGCACAAATAGCATCAGGATACAAAGTTTCAAAAGAAAAGCTATTAGAGCTAATAGAAATCAAACACAAATAGATTTCGACAGGTCCATCCAATGCCCAATTGTCAACGACAAAACTTGAGGGGGCAGAGATGTTAAATCTGGTGGAAAATTTTAAAACTTTTGAAAATTTTGAAGTTGAAATTTTTGCCATTGACAATATGTCGAATGATGATTGGCGAAGGCAAATTGTCGAATATTTGGACAATCCAACAGGAGTGACTGATAGGAAAACCAAGTATAGAGCTTTAAGTTATGTTATTATTGGGAATGAGTTATTTAAAAAGACTCCTGAAGGAGTGTTATTGAAATGTCTTAATGAAAGTGAGGCATATTTAGCAATTTCCAATACTCATAGTGTAGCTTGTGGATCTCATCAAGCAGGTCACAAAATGAAGTGGCTTTTATTTCGACAAGGAATATATTGGCCAACTATGTTGAAAGATTGCATAGATTTCGCCAAGGGTTGTCAAGAATGCCAAAAACACGCAGGAATACAACATGTGTGTTAGCCTGTAATTTCGACAGACTAAATTAAATGCAGTCAACGGGGTTTGACTTTGGTCTTCTCAGAAGAAGGTGTTGGTTTCGACACAGAAGAGTTGTATCAAAAGGCTAATTCGACAAAGCCTTAGACTTAACAAAAATTGAAGGGTGATATTTCGACGAGAAGAAGGTTGGGATTCAATAGCAGGTCAAAATCAAGTACTCGCCATCGAAGTTCTGGCAGTTACCCTTGTCGAAGGCTAAAGCAATTTTCTTTTTTAAATTCTATGTACAGTTAGTTAGTTTTAGTGTTTTCCTTCATTGTATAAATAGTAGTTTCTCATAGGAAAAAAGGGTCACAAACTCATTACAGATTCTCACGCTCTAACTTCCAACATCACAGAGAAAACGAGTCAGAGAAGAATGTATGATCATGTACACCAACTTTCTTTTCAATTAATGCATTTTACTTTGTTTCTTTAAGCAATTTTCTGCATTTTTATTTGCTCTCTTCATCTCTGTCCGAAGTGACTTCGACGGTTTCGCGCGAAACTGACAGTTATCTTCATTCTTCCCTTTAAAAACTGTAAGACATTCATAATTTCTGAAAAAACTTTAACACAAATGGTCTTAGGATTTACTAGTTGATCCTACAAGCAGAAGAAATTTCAAACTAGCGGTGCTTACCAAAAACCACAATAAACAGACGGCAACACAGAGAAGAGAAGAAAAAGACTTTTTGGGTACCATTCTTGACACTGTGAGAGAGCTCTGGAGCAGAATAAAGAGATTGAAGACTTAGACCAGGAATTTCTCTAATTACCGGGTTATTCTTATCTTTGTATTCCATGAACTTTATTTCTATTTTATTGTTCTTGATACATATGGATACCTAAATCATCTTCTAGGGTTTTAGGTGAATCTTGCTTGCTTAGAGACCTTCTTATGTTCTAATTTCTAGTTTGAATTCCTGTTTTTATTTCAATTAATATTGTCCTATTGTTTTTATCACATAATTAGGATTAGCTACCCTTTTCATGTTCATAATCAATTAGTTGATCAGCGACCGTACTGCAATTAGTTGGTGGACCTATAGGATAAATGGGGCTATAATTAATGCATGACCAAACTTTAATTTAGTCTTCCAATCATTCAACATTTTTGTACTTTATGCTTTTCTTAAATTTAAATTCTAGCATGACCAAACTAGGGTTAATTTAGGAAAAAGAATATTAATCGCGAATGATCAAACGGATTAATAGCTTTAATAAAGGGATTGGTAATTAAATAAAATAAGGGAATTCAGGTAGAATTAGACATAGGGGAATCGAAGCTTGCAACTGAAACCGCGACCCTAGACCTCTCCCTATTGATTATATCTAGTATTTTAGTTCTTGCTATTTATTATTTTTATTTTGTTTCCTTCACATCAAACTATTGGTTCGTCTAAACAATATATAATCTCGACTAGTTTGGTACTTGCTAATTAATCTCTGTGGATACGATAATCTTTTATACTACTTCTGCTAAAGAGCACACTTGCTCTAAGTGTGTTTTTAACACAACATTAGGCGCCCACCGACGGAGGCGCTCTATTGAGGGCTCCCAATTAGGTTCATGTAAGGCTTAAGTCTACTGACAACCGTTTTGACAATAATTTTATAAATGAAATTACAATAACTAATCAGCTTAAGTTGAGTCAGAGACTCTCGTAAAGGGACCTTGGGAATTAAGGCCACCACCGTAGCCTAAATCTCCTCATGAAGCTAACCATTATCAAGGAAATCAGTGTCTGCCTTAATAACATCCTCCTTATTTGTGTTCCAATGTTTATGATAAAATAACCGATTGAAACCTTCAGAGCCAGGGGCTTTAAGAGCTCCAAGAGAAAACACTGCCTTTTCAATTCATTTGCAGTAACAGGGGCCATAACAGAATTGGTTACATGTCTATAAATTGTGTTTTTGACAAGAGTTGGTTCGAATGATAATCAGTTTGAATCTCACCTCAAGATCTCAAATTTGAAAGTCAGTACATACTACAAAAATAAATTGTGTTTTTATATTAAATTAAAGGCAAAATATATTCAGAGGTTCCTTAACTTATTTTCAGGTAACGAATAAGTCCCTTAACTTTTTTTAGTAACGATTAGATCCCTTAAGTTTTAAAAACGTTGCGCCGTTGTCCTTTTTAACAGTTTTTTGTTTAACTCCGTTACAAAAACGCTTATTTGGCTAATGGATGCTGATGTGGCCTATAATAAAAATAATTATTTAATAATTATTTTTTATTAAAAACAAAAACAAAAACCATCATCAATTCATCATCTTTAGGCATGGCAACAAAACCCATACCTGCGGGGACCGACCCAAACCCGCCCCGATTTGACGGGGTTTCCCCGCTTTGACTGAGTTTGGGTTTGGGTTTCCCCGATATCAAAATACGGGGACGGGACGGGACGGGTAATGGGGATATAGGTCCCTTCCCCGAACCCGTCCCGAACCCGCCCCAAATGTATGAAATTACACTAGTACCCATCTAAAATTAGAAACCCTCATAGAGCATTTCAATAGCATTTAGAGAAAGAAAGAAGACAACATTGATGTGGCTACTTGTTTTACAAATTTTAAAATTTCAATGAACAATTATGTAATTTGTACTTGGTTATGTTGTTGTTTTGATAATTTGGATTACCCGTTAATTTAAAACATTGATATTTATATGTTGATATACAACGTCATTGCTATACGTTGACATTTTCGATAATTGATATTTTGGCTATATGCACTAGTATTGCATTGGTTTTATGTTGTTGTGTTAAATTTCGGGTTTGGGGGAGGGTTCGAATTTGGGACAGGTAAAAATTACTTTTTAATTTTTAAAAATTGATTCCATTACGGGGACGGGGTTGGGGCGGGGATCCCCGAACCCGTTGGGTACGGGGATGGGGATCAAATTTTCATCCCCGTTGGGTTTGGGTAGGGGAACGGGGATGAATATGGGATTCGGGGAGGGGGATGGAGAATGTTAAACCCGTCCCCGCCCCGCCCCATTGCCATGCCTAATCATCTTCCCCAATCCTCTCTTCCCCAATCCGCTCAATCCTCCTCTCCAGAAACCCACAATCGCTATATTGCTGAACATGGTAATTTAATCTATGCCCATTTATCCATGGGAGCATAACCTCTCTAGCTTTTAAATAACTTCATATTCTCTTTCTCGTTACTTATCCATGGTAATTAGTTGCACCTTGTATTCTCATGACAGCATTATACTTATATGTAGTAACACGATAAAATATTAACATTTGAGAGACTTCAAGGAAAAGGAATGAAAACAATTTCATTATTGAAGAAGAAAAGTTAATTGATTACAATGAGTTTGACCTTATATATAGATCCAATCTCACTTAACTAATCTATAACAAACTAGTAACTAATAAAACTAACTCTAACCGAATTATAACTACTAACAACTTTTGTTAACTACTTAACAAACTAAGTACAATATTTCTAATATAAAGCAACACTACAGTAGCCAACACCACACCAACAACCCGTGTAGCCAACACTGAGCCCAAATCTGACCCAATCTGCTCAAAACAAAAAAGGGGGTTAGGTCAAGGAGCGGTGGTAGATTGATGATAATCAACAACTTTAGTGGCAACATGTGAGCGATAATTAAGAACATCAACACGACCAATAGATTTAATCCAATCTTCGTTTGTCATTTTCGGCGATGAAGAACATTGTGGAATTTAGAGTTTACAGATGGGAGGTAGAAGAAGATGAATGATAACAAGGGCATTTTGGGTTTTTTCAGTTTTGAATAAAAAATTAATATTTAATTAAAATCCTATATGGATTCGACACATCATCACCGTTTTGCCACATAAACATCCACGCCAGCACCGTCAGCCACTTAGGCTTTTTTTTAACAGAGTTAAACGGAAATTACAAAAACGGGTAACATTGCAACGTTAAGGGACTTAATTGTTACAAAAAAAAGTTAAGGGACCTATTTGTTACCTGAAAATAAGTTAAGGGACTTCGGGAGATATTTTGCCTAAATTAAATAACAACTGTAATTTTTAGACTAAAATGCACTTTTAGTCATTTAAGTTATTTATTTGTTCGGCTTTATATAGTCCTTTAAGTTTTTCTTTCATCAGTTTGTCTCTCAAGTCTCAAAATTGTTACACTTACGTCCTTTTCGTCTGTCTGACTTAACAATTGATGATGTGTCAATTATGCGCTTATGGCACCCTTTGACGTGGAATATATATATATATATATATATATTTATATTATGACCTGGCAATTTTTATTTATTTATCTTTTGTATATTTTCACTCAATTTTTTTAAAAAAATGACGTGGCAATTACTTTTAGTCGTTTCATTTTGGTTCAATTATTCAACAGTGTTTGAACCAAACCGGACATTGAACCGGTAAAGACACTGTTCACCTAGAACTCAGTTCACCTTCCCCGCTTTCCCTTTCTTATTTCTATTTCCATTATATTTCTTTAATTTGTTATTTAATTGTTCATTTTTATGTTATCCGTCATGTTTCTATTTGGTCTTTTAAGTATGTCATCTAATTTCATTTTGGTCTTTTATGTGGTGTTATTGAGTGAACCCAACCAAAAACAGGGGACCTATTTCACGTCATTAAGACTTGAGCGATGTTAAGAGGAAAAAAACTTTTTAAAAAATAAAAAATGACACATCATTATATACATTTCACATCAGCAGGTGCCACATCAACACATAATAGATACGTCATCAAACGTTAAGTCAAATGGACAGAAAGGACTGAAGTATAAGGATGTTAAGACTTGAGCGATCAAACTGTGAAAAAAAAATTAAAAACCCAAAACGGAACAAATAAATAACTTAAAAGGGACAAAAATACATTTAACCTAATAATTTTTAAAGAACAAAAAATCGGTTGGAAAAGTGAAACCCTAATAGATGTGGAAGGCGCTATATATATACCTCTGGGGTTATACAATGTTTTCAATGGCTGCTTCCGCAGTTCTGCTATTGAGCCGCAAAGCAGCGAAGGGGCGGTGATTAAAAAGAGAGAGGTCTTGAGTGGAAAAACCCTAATTCTGTAGACAATTATTTCATTGCTACAATGTTTTCTTCCTTCAATTCAATTCAATTCAATTCAATTCCATTCCTCTTCTTTTCCCATCCACAATCAAAGATCAGAACTTGAAGGTGCCGCCGTACTCTTTTCTTCAAAGGGTTTCGGCTTTGGTATCTCAGATTCTGTCTTCCTCTTCCTCATCCTCTTTCTCTCGTCCCTTCAAAATTGAATTGGGGTTTTTTCCGCAGTGACAGAGCTTTCACAACATACACTTGATATGAGCCCCACATGATTTTGATTTTCTTTTAAAGTTTTATTTTTGTTTTTATTTTGCACTGATTGCGTTTTAGATGGGAAAACAACTATCAATTGTTTCTCGTTGAAGCTTCGGTGCATACATTGAAAGCCTGATTATAACTTTCCTTGCTTGTTTCTGATTAACAGATTTTCTTTCTTTGAAAAAAGATCTGTTTTTTATAGAAATGTGGTGGTTTAGTTGTAATTAAGCAGCGGCCAGACAACCGTAGTGATGGTATCCACAGATGCTGAGTTTCTTTGTCTCAGTTTTCTACTGATTCCATCTCACATTTCATTGCATGTTTTAACAGTTTATTAATTTGATGGGATTATTCTTGTTTTGACATTAGTATTGGGTTTGAATGATAGGAAAGAAAACATAAAACAATAGGTATGTAGATGGAGACTGTGATTGTAATTAATGTGCTGCTTATGAACGAGCTATCGTTCTCTTGTGGTTATAATACTGAAGTTTTCACGTATCAATCAATATTAAAAAAAGTTTTTGAATTATGAGTCTAAACATATAATATGGCCTGAAGGAAACTCGGTTGAGGGTTATAAGTGGACATTGGCCATGATTTTTGATGATGATAGCAATAATATATCGATCACTGTCGTCAGGTCATGACCATGCCCTTAGGCTTACACAGGGTCACTAACTAAGTACCACATCTCACAAAAGTATCCAAAAGGTGGTACGTCCTATAAAGTTATATCTATCACAAATCAGGCTGCTACTGCATATATTTCCCAGATATGCTCGCACTCGTCCTCCAAGAACCTAATCTGATGGTCCCAGAGTGACCCAGTGGTTTCCCCGTCGCCATCTGAAATGTAAGGGGTGAAATACTCGTACACAAGTTTGCAACACGATGGTTATAGACATAATAAGTGACACACATTAAACTCAATCAAGACTAAGAAAATTAACCACACACAATCACCAAATCCTACAAAACAAGACTGACATTCTAGTGAACTCAATTATCGATAGTTAGTCAAATAAACTAGGTATCAAACTTATCCTGTAATCCATCAATGAAGTTAGTCTACTATCTAAAAATAATATACTCAACCTACTCCATGGAGATTTCTCTATCATCTTGAGCGTAAGGCCGTTTCAACTGCCATAACATGATTGTTTGCAATGAGATGATATCCAATCCATACTCCAATCATTCTGGCCCGAGCGCTGCACCTTATTATAGATAGTCCTGTACAGTCAGCCTCAACGTATCGGGTAATACGATTTCCCCCAGCCAGAGATGCTACAATCTGACCATTGGTAGGAGTTTGAAACACAAGTGCCCCCAGAAGGTCTGTAGTCGACCCTACCGAACCTATCCTCAGTCTTATATACTTGATAGTACTATAAGAAGCATCCTGTAATAGCTCTTAGTAAAATCATCAGTCTTACTAATCTAATCCATAATCAACTTGACAATTCAGTCCTTAGAATCCATAGAACAACTTGTGACATATACCTTAACTAATCAATCCTCATAAGTCATATCACTAAGTAACAACTAATGTTCTCGGCTAAATTCAAAATGTACTTATTTTGACACATTTGTAATTAACTCAAACAAATCAAAATCACACAAATCACTTAAGGATATCTAAATAATATATATACAAGCAACACACAATTTGTTCCCATCAACTTATTATTAGTATTTTCCCTTACCTTGAATTTGTTCCAAAAAAGTTTGTTGGTCAGCACTTGCTTCAAATTCCACAATACCTATTACTCATCAAAACAACCATGTCTTAATTTACTATATCCATAACTATAAATTTCATAACTAAAGTTCTTTTTATTAGAATATTTAAAAAAGTCATTTACTACTGGTGTTTAGCTATTTGTTATTTATATCTTGGGTTTAAGTATCACTCATTTAAGTTTACATAATCAAACTAATGAATAAAAAATAGGTGCTTTTTTGTACATGAACGTGTGCATATATAAGTTTTTAGTTTAGTCCATCATTAATCAAGCTTTTGAATCCCACTTTAAAACAATGCCATAAATAAATTAGTTACACCATATCCTAATATTTGAAACAGAATAAAATATAAATAAAATCTAAACTGAAAGTTGTTAATTAAAATGGCACGAGTTTGCATAACAGAGAGAGAGAGAGAGAAAAAAAGTATATACAGTATATAAGAACAAAGTTTCATTACTACTAGTAAAAAAAGAAATTTGGAAGATCACGTAGTTTAACAGAAGTATTCTTGAAAAAGTGGAAAAAGAAAATAATAGAAAGACTAGAAATGATAGAAAGTTTAAAGAGATAGAGGTTGGAACCTGTTCAAGAAAGCTGAGAGTGATGTTTTGGTGTGATAGAAGTGAAGGGGTAAGTCTCTTTATATAGTAGTTTTAAAAGGTCATCCGGTAACACATACGTATACGTATCGGTAAATAGAAAATTTCTGTTCATCACGTTTTAACCACATACTCAATCCCTCGTCTTTTATTACTTACTTATTGGTTACACTAGTAATAATAAAAGACGTATCTTCACTAAAATAAAATTCTGCAGATACAATTTCGATCTTCATAATTTATAGAACTTAACGGACTAAATTTCAAAAAAAATCGATAAGTTCGGACTTTTTAGTGCAGTACAAATTTGCACGGACAGATACTTTTTAGCTATAATTTGATAGAGTTTTAAGCTCAAATATTTTTCATAACCTTCTATAATATTTCTCTCTAGTCCTAAAAAATTATTTTTCTTAAAAACACTCTATAGATACTAAACTAATTATTTATTTCACATAAAGTAAATACACAATTATAATACATACAAAGGAAGAAAATTCAGGGTGTTACATTACTACCCCACTAAAAAAGATTCGTGCTCGAAATTGTGTACCTTAAAACAAACTCGGATATTGCGCTCTCATATTATCTTCTAATTCCCATGTTGAATCTCCGGTTTCTTGATCCCATACAACTTTGACCAAAGATATTTGTTTTCCTCGAAGTTGTTTCATCCTCCTATCTTCGATCCTTGCTGGAGATGTCTCATACGACAAATTTTCTTTTAACGGTACTTCATGGGGCTCAATTATGTGAGATGGATCAGAAACATACTTCCTTAGCTGTGAAATGTGTAACACATTGTGAATGTTTGATAGAAAAGGCAGTAAAGCTATTTGATAAGCTACTGGACCAATGCGCCGAATAATCTGATATGGTCCAATGAATTTCGGAGTGAGTTTCATTGACTTAATAGCTCTTCCGACTCCTGTAGTTGATGTAACTCTTAAAAACACGTGTTCACCTTCTTGAAATTCGAGAGGCCTTCTTCTTCTGTCAGAGTAACTTTTCTGTCTGCTTTGTGCAATCTTCATCCTTTCAGTTGTTTGTTGCACAATCTCCGGTCCTAACATAACACTTTCCCCATCTTGATTCCAACATAACGGTGTTTGACATTCCTTCCGTACAAAGCTTCGTAGGGTGCCATTCCGATACTCGAGTGAAAACTGTTATTGTAGGTAAACTCATTAATCAATGGTAGCAGACTATCCCAACTTCCTCTATTATCCAGAACACAGGCTCTTAGTAAATCTTCTAGAGATTGAATTGTCCTTTCTGTTTGTCCATCAGTCTGAGGATGGTACGCTGAACTTAGCCTCAACTTCGTTCCTAAAGCTTCTTGTAAACTTTGCCAAAAAATGAGAAGTGAATTTCGGGTCTCGATCCGAAACAATACTAGAGGGAACTCCATGTAGTCTGATTATTTCCTTGATGTATATCTCAGTCAGCTTCTCCACATTGTAGTTAATTCTCACAGGTAAGAAATGTGCCGACTTAGTCAGCCTGTCTACTATTACCCAAATTGAATCAAAATTTTGTGCCGTCCTTGGTAATCCTACTACGAAATCCATTGAAATGCTTTCCCACCTCCATTCTGGTATGTCTAATGACTGAAGCATACTGGCAGGTTTCTGATGTTCAACTTTTGCTTTTTGACATGTTAGACATGATGCGACGTATTCTGCCACCTGTCTTTTCAATCCTGGCCACCAAATATTTTGCTTTAGATCTTGATACATTTTTGTTGCTCCTGGATGAATACTAAGCTTACTCTTATGTTCTTCATCCAAAATCATTTTCCTCATTTCCAAATTATTCGGGATACAAACTCTCCCATTGCATCGCAAAATGCCATCGATTCCTAAACTGAACTCTGCAGCTCGTTCCTGTTCGATTAGTTTTCTCTTTTCCTGCAGATGTTCGTCACTTGCTTGTTGTTCACGGATATCCTCCATAAGTCCGCTTGACACCTTGATCATTCCTAAGGAAATCTTTCCACTAGTCAGCTCCACAGTTAGATTCAGATCTCAAAATTTCTCTAACAGTTCTAACTCCTTAGTCATCATAGCAGAAATGTGAATCGTCTTTCGACTCAATGCGTCAGCTACAACATTTGCTTTTCCCGGGTGATAAAGCAAGGTAAAATCATAGTCCTTTAGAAATTCCATCCATCGTCTCTGTCTCATGTTGAGCTCTTTTTGATCGAAAAGATACTTCAAACTCTTATGGTCACTGAAAACATCAAAATTTGCTCCGTACAAATGATGTCTCCAGATCTTTAACGCAAAGACTACTGCAGCTAGTTCCAAATCATGGGTAGGGTAGTTCTTCTCGTGAGTCTTTAACTGTCTTGAGGCATAGGCTACTACTTTTTTATGCTGCATAAGAACACAACCTAATCCTTGATGTGAAGCATCACAGTACACTTCATACGGTTCATCTGGTTGTGGCAGAACTAATACTGGTGATGTTGTCAAACGCGTCTTCATCGTTTGAAAGCTTTCTTCACATTTTTCGGTCCAAACAAACAGTTGATCCTTCCTCGTGAGTTGAGTCAACGCTGCCACTATCCTTGAAAATCCTTCAATAAATCTCCGATAGTATCCGGCCAAACCAACGAAACTACGAATTTCAGTCACCGACCTTGGTTGTTCCCATGAAAGTACAGTCTCCACTTTTGCTGGATCCACAGCAATTCCTTCTTTGGAAATCACGTGACCTAAAAATTTAACTTCCTCAATTCAAAATTCACATTTTGACAGCTTTGCGTATAACTTCTTCTCCTGTAGAATTTGCAAAACTTGACGAAGATGATCTTCATGTTCCTCGTAGCTTTTAGAATAGATCAGAATGTCGTCAATAAACACAACGATGGATTTATCGAGGAATGGATTAAAAATCCGGTTCATGGAATCCATGAAAATAGCAGGTGTATTTGTTACTCCAAATGGCATCACCAAATACTCATAATGTCATTAACGAGTCCTAAACGCAGTTTTTGAAATATCCTCGGGTTTTACTCTAATTTGGTGATATCCCGTTCTTAAGTCAATTTTTTTGAGAAAACAACAGCTCCACGAAGTTGATCCATTAAATCATCAATACGAGGTAGAGGATACTTATTCTTTATCGTCACTTTGTTCAACTGACGATAGTCTACACAAAGTCTTGAACCTCCATCTTTCTTCTTCACTAACAAGATTGGTGCTCCCCAAGGTGATACACTTGGTCTAATGAACTGTTTTGATAACAGACCCTCAAGTTGACTCTTCAGTTCTGCTAACTCCGTGGGTGACATCCTATACGGTGCAATAGAGATTGGACCTGATCCGGGTATGAGATCAATTGAAAACTCAATATCTCGCACAGGGGGTAATCCAGGAACATCTTCTGGAAATACTTTCGAAAAATCTTTCACGAATGGTACTTCACTCAAAGTAACTTCCTTTTCCGCTTTTAAGGAAGATAACAACATATAACCTTGAGCACCTTCTTTCAAAGAAGTTATTGCTTGATTAGCAGATATAAATTCTGAAATCCTAGGGTTGGGAAAGACTAAAGTTTTATGTGCACAGTCCAAAAGGATATGGTTAGAAGATAACCAATCCATGCCTAAGATCACATCTAGTTGCGTTAAAGGCAAACATATCAAATCAACAAGAAATCTTCTATCATGGATAACAATAGGACAGTTTAAACACAGAATTTGCCACTATAGGTTTAGCAGTTGGAGCAGAAACGATCAAATCAAAAGGCAACGATGTAACAGGTAAATTCAATTCTTTTACTCGATCCAAAGAGATAAAAGAATGGGTTGTTCCAGAATCAAATAATACGGTTAAGAGCTTACCTTCCATATCACAATTTCCTTGTATAAGATCTTCAGATTGAGAAGCCTCAACGCGACTTATGGTGTAAACTCTTCCGTTTGCCATTGGCCTTTCAGCTTTCATATTATTCACCACCAGTTCAACCTTCGGATCAATGCAGTCCTTCACCATGTGTCCCGATTTTCCACATCTGTAACATACCACTCCCTTCATGGGGCATGTGTCAGCCAAATGGTCTTGCTTCCTGCATTTGAAACATCGTCGAATGGGTCCTAAATTCTGATTCCTAATTGGTCCACCGCCAAAAGTAGATGCGATCGAACGATATGGTTGTTGATTCTGATTATTCCCCGAGGGTCGGGAATAAGGCTTCTTGTACGGCTGTTTCCCTTTCTCGTTCCATCCTTGAGTTGGATACACCTAGACGGCCCTCCTGTATTTCCACGATTGATTCCAGCTTCCTACATTGTCTCTATCTTCCTGCATTTTTCCACAAGCGGTTGAAATTGCCGAATCTCGAGTGGTAAGACTGACTCTTTGATGTTAAGTCCCAGTCCATCTTCAAATCTTTCACATAGCCAATCCTCATCAACCTGATCCTGAAAGAAACGAAAATACTTGGCCAGCGACTCGAACTTTGCCGCGTATTCTCCGATCGTCATTCCTCCTTGTTTCAGAATCAAGAACTCTTGTTCCTTTGCAGTTCTAGCACTTCTAGGAAAATATTTGTCTAGAAATTTAGCACGAAATACCTCCCATGTAACTTCTTGGTTATTGGCTTCGACTATCTGTCGAGCTCCTCTCCACTAATATTTTGCATCGCCAAGCAGCAGGTAAGATGCATAACTAACCTTTACTTCATCTGAGCATCTCAGCACCGTGAATATTTTCTCGATTTCTTGAAGCCATAAGTCAGCTTTCTCTGGTTCTGTTTCTCCATGAAATTGGGGAGGATCAAGACGTCTAAAGACAACCAAACCTTTAGACTCAGCAGCTTGCTCTTCCCTTTGTTGTTTGGAAATATCTCTTTGATTCTTCGCAGCAGTTTGTTGTACAATTGATGTCGCCATGTCGGCCATAACTTGAATAGCTCTATCCATGTTATTCCCAGCGTTGTTGTTTCCACCTTCAGTATTCCCAGTATCTATTTGTTCATTTCTATGAGCCATTGAATTCCGTTAAGGCAATACTAGTCAAAACCTAATAAGAAGACAATCCAGATAGTTCACAGTGAACACCACAAAATATATAGAAAACAATCCAAATAATTCAGAGTTCACAAAACAAAACACATAGAAAACAATCCAAATAATTCAGAGTTCACAAAACAAAACACAGCAGACCTACAACCCAAATTTACCCGAAAGACTCGATTTGCTCTGATACCACTATTGTAACACCCCCTTTTTCTAACCTTTAAAAGTGGTGTTACACTTAAATAATAATCCCATTTCTAATTTCTTTTGAAAATATAATGATTCAAAGTAGATATGAATTCAGATTCTTAACTTATGTAAAATAATTTTCTAAATGTTTGAGAAGATATAAAGGAAAATCATATCATACATCATAATATATATATATATATTATATGCATCATATATCGATCACTGTCGTCAGGTCATGACCATGCCCTTAGGCTTAAACAGGGTCAATAACTAAGTACCACATCTCACAAAAGTATCCAAAAGGTGGTACGTCCTATAAAGTTATATCTATCACAAGTCAGGCTACTACTGCATCTATTTCACAGATATGCTCGCACTCGTCCTCCAATAACCTAATCTGACGGTCCCAGAGTGACCCAGTGGTTCCCCCGTCGCCATCTGAAATGTAAGGGGTGAAATACTCGTACACAAGTTTGCAACACGATGGTTACACAAGTTACACATAATAGGATACAATCACAAGTAAGAATAGTATATAGACATAATAAGTGACACACATTAAACTCAATCAAGACTAAGAAAATTAACCACACACAATCACCAAATCCTGCAAAACATGACTGACATTCTAGTGAACTCAATTATCGATAGTTAGTCAAATAAAATAGGTATCATACTTATCCTGTAATCCATCAATAAAGTTAGTCTACTATCTAAAAATAATATACTCAACCTACTCCATGGAGATTTCTCTATCATCTTGAGCGTAAGGCCGTTTCAACTGCCATAACATGATTGTTTGCAATGAGATGATATCCAATCCATACTCCAATCATTCTGGCCCGAGCGCTGCACCTTATTATAGATAGTCCTGTACAGTCAGGCTCACCGTGTCGGGTAATACGATTTCCCCCAGCCAGAGATGCTACAATCTGACCATTGGTAGGAGTTCGAAACACAAGTGCCCTCAGAAGGTCTGTAGTCGACCCAACTGAACTTATCCCCAGTCTTATATACTTGATAGTACTATAAGAAACATCCTGTAATAGCTCTTAGTAAAATCATCAGTCTTACTAATCTAATCCGTAATCAACTTGACAATTCAATCCTTAGAATCCATAGAACAACTTGTGACATATACCTTAACTAATCAATCCTCATAAGTCATATCACTAAGTAACAACTAATGTTCTCGGCTAAATTCAAAATGTACTTATTTTGACACATTTGTAATTAACTCAAACAAATCAAAATCACACAAATCACTTAAGGATATCTAAATAATATATATACAAGCAACACACAATTTGTTCCCATCAACTTATTATTAGTATTTTCCCTTACCTTGAATTTGTTCCAAAAAAGTTTGTTGGTCAGCACTTGCTTCAAATTCCACAATACCTATTACTCATCAAAACAACCATGTCTTAATTTACTATATCCATAACTATAAATTTCATAACTAAAGTTCTTTTTATTAGAATATTTAAAAAAGTCATTTACTACTGGTGTTTAGCTATTTGTTATTTATATCTTGGGTTTAAGTATCACTCATTTAAGTTTACATAATCAAACTAATGAATAAAAAATAGGTGCTTTTTTGTACATGAACGTGTGCATATATAAGTTTTTAGTTTAGTCCATCATTAATCAAGCTTTTGAATCCCACTTTAAAACAATGCCATAAATAAATTAGTTACACCATATCCTAATATTTGAAACAGAATAAAATATAAATAAAATCTAAACTGAAAGTTGTTAATTAAAATGGCACGAGTTTGCATAACAGAGAGAGAGAAAAAGTATATACAGTATATAAGAACAAAGTTTCATTACTACTAGTAAAAAAAGAAATTTGGAAGATCATGTAGTTTAACAGAAGTTTTCTTCAAAAAGTGGAAAAAGAAAATAATAGAAAGACTAGAAATGATAGAAAGTTTAAAGAGATAGAGGTTGGAACTGTTCAAGAAAGCTGAGAGTGATGTTTTGGTGTGATAGAAGTGAAGGGGTAAGTCTCTTTATATAGTAGTTTTAAAGGGTCATCCGATAACACATACGTATACGTATCGGTAAATAGAAAATTTCTGTTCATCATGTTTTAACCACATACTCAATCCCTCATCTTTTACTACTTACTTATTGGTTATACTGGTAATAATAAAAGACGTATCTTCACTAAAATAAAATTCTGCAGATACAATTTCGATATTCATATTTTATAGAACTTAACGGACTAAATTTCAAAAATTTCCGATAAGTTTGGACTTTTTAGTGCAGTACAAATTTGCACGGACAGATACTTTTTAGCTATAATTTGATAGAGTTTTAAGCTCAAATATTTTTCATAACCTTCTATAATATTTCTCTCTAGTCCTAAAAAATTATTTTTCTTAAAAACACTCTATAGATACTAAACTAATTATTTATTTCACATAAAGTAAATACACAATTATAATACACACAAAGGAAGAAAATTCAGCGTGTTACACTAATAAACTAACTATTGAAATGAAAAAATAGATAGAAGATGAGGGATCGAGTTTGGAAGGATCTGAATCTTTCTTCCTTGTAGGAGATGAACGTGAGAAATATTGGGTCTTTTTTTATTTGCAACTTGATTTTGTTCTCAATGTGTGATTTTTTAATTTTAATGATGATAACAGAGAAAGAAGGAGGAGGATAAGGTGGCTTAGAAGGAGATGACTGATTTGGTGGTGGTGTGGTGGTTGTGGTGTGGGTGAGAGAGAGAGAAGAGAGGTGGTGGTGGTGTGGGTGAGAGAGGGAGAGAAGAGAGTGGAGAAGAAAGGGAATAGAAAATAATGAAAAATTAAAAATAATGAGTTGGCATTACAAGTCAACAATAAAAAAATAGAAAAGAAAAAAAATGACAAGTCAGACTTCCGTTAGCCACATCATCATTTTTTGTAACGTTGATTAACAGAAGGGCCTAAATCAAAAATTTGTATTTTGCAAGGAGCTTTTAAAAAAATAAAATTTGTAGGGTGCTAAACCAAAACACCCTATATTTGCAGGGGGCTTCAAACATATTTAAGCCAAAAATATATGACAAAAAAACGACAATAAAATAGCTATATATAACATGGGTGCGTCTAGGATGAAAGAGCAAATTAAATCTTTCACCGATGAAACACTAGTTAGTTTAATATAACACAATTTAAATAAGAATTAGTTTATATACACTATGTATGAGATTTTTTACAATTTCGATATTAAATGATTAATATTTAAGTTAAGAAGTAAGAATATTTCATAATGGATTGAATATTTCCATAAAATGATACTTTTGTCTATATTTTGTTAAAAACAAAATTATTTTAATATGTATATGCGTAAAAAAACCAAAGAGGAAAAATAGTGTGTTTGGGGGAAAAGGCCCAAAAAACACTTTTATTAGTTATTAATAAACTCTACGATTCCTTGGTGTGTGTGATGTTTATCTGACATTTCATCTAATTAGACGAAAAAATTCTAATCTTCGTGTAAAAAATAATAATGATAATAAACTCTACTAATACGTGTTTCTCATGTTTAGAAAGTTAAGGTTGTGTTTTATTAATAATAAATAGGATGAATGATAGACAAATAGAATGACGAATTTACCATCAACTTCAATTGAGAGTTTCGTTTTCTTCATAAAACCAAATCCCCTTAACTTAGAGAAAAAAGAGTGTGTTTGAGGAAAAAGACCCAAAATACATTTTTCTTAGTTATTAATAAAGTCTACTAATCTTTACGTCAAAAAAAATAAACTCTACCAATATAGGTGATTGACAAATAAAACGAAGAGTGTACTATCAACTCCAATTGGGGGTTTCGTTTTAGGGTTTGGGAGGACTTGGGTAAATTCTTCAAATCTTTTACATCATCTAATAATAGTCTTAAAATCAAAAATATATTAATCGTATGTATTCTTTTATCATTCTCTACAAAATTACTCTTTCAATTAGGGTGAATTTTTTTTTATATCTAAACAAAGCCCCCAAAAAGCCCTCCCTTCCCCTCCCCTCCCCTCCCCTCCAAACTTCCAAACAGGCCTTAAAGGATTTGACTGGACAACTTTAGTTGTACTCAGTTTGATTTGGAAAATGTTCATGATACTAGACAAAACTGTGGGAAACCACAATACAACATTCTGTCCAACAATACAAGTTCATGATTACCCCTATTGGAATAATGGCATTCAAGTGTGTGGAAGTTACAAAATATTTTTATTAATAATAAGGTTATGATATTTATGTTTCGGTTTTATAAAGTTAATAACTATAATCATATGAATTTATATTCCTTTCAATGCGTAATCGGTTACTAACTCTTTCATAAAGTTGGCCGTTTACTTTTATTTCATATTATGAAAAGTTAATGCTATTAAAATGATAAATGAGTATATATATAGCCATTTGTTTTTAGTACGGGTAGATATATAGTTGTGGTTTACAACTCTATAAAAAAAAAGGAAGGATAAATGAATGTGTGAATATATACTCATGATTGTGGGTTCTTTCTAGAGAGAAGAAAAAGAAAAGAAAAAATTGCTCCTCCTCTCTACTACTTCTTGGGTTCATCTCCTGTTACTAAAGTCATTCACTGACGCCAGAAATTCATGCTAGTTCGGATTCCTCATTCGTTATTCGCGATTGGGACGAGACCGGTTGTATCTCAGGGAATTTGCGCTGTAGAGGCGAATAAATTCTTCAGGACAGCCACCAGGCGCCTCCGGTTGTTTTCTCTAACGTTTGTTCTTTTCGCAGGCATTTTGGTTTGTTGGTTTTGTTGCGTATATCACTTCAATCTGAAGAATTTATTCGATGGCTGACGCAACCAACAATCTTAAGGATTTATCCTACAAACAATTATAAAACGATGTAGCCAGGTTTTTTCATTTTACGCTTTCTGGTTTCTGCAACGTGTTACTGTAACACTATTTCTGGTATGCAATTTCGTTTCTTTCCTCTATGTAAGATATCGCTTTGATAATCGGGTAAAGCATTCCCTGCATTTTCGTTCTTTAGTGAATAACATTGCCTTGTTTTGTGAGACTGCATATCCTCTCTCGTTATTTGTCTCTTGCGTGTTTTTCCATTGACATTTTTTTTGTATATATTCTTTTCCATGTGACTTGAAAAGGAGAAGTCATATATTGCCATATTAATCGTTCATATTGAATAATTTTTTTTTCAATTCATTTTAGACTATATTTCTAACACAATATTTGTAGTTTATAGTTTAAACAAATACTAGCAGGTTCGTTGAACTCCATGATGAGTAATGTTGGTTATCTGGATAAGTATTTTATTGTCATGGATTATAATGCGATGCTCGTGACCTTCTTTTACACGGTTCTAAACAAAGTCCTGTTTTATAGAAACTAAATGAGACGCTTGTAGAGATATATGATTTTCATATTTTGAGAATTCATTTTGATTTTTATACACGAGTTCTATACTGTGAGAACTAATAAATTTTATTTTACAATTGTGATATTGTTATATTGAAAGTTTTTGAAATTGTGGACTTTACTTTAGGCAACTATTAAAACATGAGGAATAAAATTACTTGATATGGTTCACCAGTGATATACAAAAGTAGTTGTCCACTATGTTGAATACTTGTTATACTCTATTTCTTTGCATTCACATGATCTCCATTTAAGAGACTCACTCAACACATAATTTTAGAATGACAAAATTGAGATATGATCATTTCATATTCATTGTTCTGTTAAATTGATGTTGATAAAATTCTGTGAGCCAAATTTATATCAAACTGTTTTCTTAATTAGTATATGTAATAACAAATATTTTTTGATGTGATTTATCCGCTGAGGAGAATAATTTGACAGTGGGGGAGAAGGCCTCGTCCAAGGAGATCTAAAACGTAGTTAGGCTTGTGCTTCCCAAACAATGGTTCAAACATGTCGTCTCTGATGGCTCTGAAGCTATAATGAAGTTGTGTGGTAACGAGTTGTACAAATGAGGTGACATTGCTTTATTCCTCTGAAACAACAGGTACACATTGTTACACTGTGTTATGTATATTTGGTGTGGTCAAAGTGTATTTGTTATATACTTTATTATGTGAGTCTATCTCTCTACATCACTGCCATAAATGAATGATTCTTCTGATGGTTATTCACTAAAAGAATTCATGACTATTTAATTTGATCTTTTGTGCGAATGGCAGCATAATATATAATATTATGTGATTCTATTTTTGTTGTGTGAAATTGTGAAGTATTTTAAGTTTATACATATATCCTTTACTTGTTGGGGTATGTGAGTGTTTTTATCATGTTGATATTTATTGGCAGTCACACATCCACCATGTACCAACGATGATGTTCTTACTAGATCATTAAAACAATATTTGATTTGCATAGTTGCATTATATGCAATATATAATTACTACTTCAATTCGGTGCTCCATTGATATTCAATTGGATTAATTATTTTTTTAAGCTCAGATTTTGTATTGTACTCTCACAAATGTGTGAAAGTTAGATTGTTTCTATCAAAGGAATTATATGTGCACAAATCTGCTAATGCACTTATAGTAGCTAATATAAAATAAATTGAGCTTCAATTTGGAAACAATATTTTCATGTTATTAATATGTGGTTTATTACTTTTGATTTTGTAATTCTATGTTGTATGAGGCATTGTGGGGGTTGTTCTTGGATTCATGCCTCCTATAAAAATTGAATGTTTTTGTTAAGACCTATAAATGTGATTATTGAGATTCTTGGTGTCTCTGCTTTCCATGTTTTGTTGGATTAATAGAGATCAGAAAGTGTCTTCTTTTAAAGCAGAAAAAATTTATTTCCCTATAAGATAGAAAATGAGATCACTTATTGACATGTTCTAAGTGATTGAATCCAACGATCTTTTAGATTTAAAGTTGACATGAATAATTATCAGATTTGAGAATTATGATTTGGATATATGTGATATACATATTTTGATATCACTTACTGATATGAGACATTATTAACATACTTGTGAAAATCTATAAATATTTTAAGGAAATGTTGTCGCTTAGAAATTATCTAAGCAGACCTGTATGTATAAGTATGTTATGGTGATGTGGCTTAGAAATTATCTAAGCATTTATATAAATTGTCTATAGAGGCATCTATGTTACTATATATAGTGAATATCCATTGTATTGCAATGATACCGTGATGATAGACGAGTTTGATTCACATGAGAATAAATCTAAAAGTGGATTTATTTATGAATGGTTGTCACTTAGAAATTGTCTAAGTAGACTTGGATAATTACCTTGTAGAGATTAAGGTTATTACTCAAAGATGATTGAGTTTGAGTATATTACTCAAGACTTTGTGATATATGAGATTGATTGACTAAGAGACGTCTTGGTCAATATTCCTTTATGGAAGAAATAGTGTCTTTCATAATTGTGTAAAGTAGCTACTAATAAACGAGAAGGATTATATCCTTAATTTATGTGAAATCAGAAGTAAATAATCTTCTGAAAAACCCCTAGGGAAGAAATTAATTTGTGAAACATCGAGGGGAATGGGACTTAAGCCAATTTAAATCAAGAAGTGATGGTAACCCAACCTTTGTGATTGGAGATCCCATGAAAAAGGTTCAATGTGGTAAAAACAAGTTGCTTATTGATATTACTAGCACTGAAAATTAATTCATGTAATTAATTTTATTCCTGTCCCTTCCTATATATGGTGTTATGATGTTATTGTGATAGTGCTAGTTTGCAAGGTAAAGAGGTTAAGCTTAAAGCTTTTAATGATTATCATAGCCCTTATGGGTGGTGTATGACTTGCAGCATACACTTGATAAAATCACCTATATGAGTGTCAAGTGGGGCCGCTTGCATGAGATCCTGGCGAGGTCTCTAGAGCACTCATGAACACCGAGCACGCGCAGGACCTAGTAGCACACCACCGCGAAAACAGCAAGAATTGTGGGGATGTAATGTGATAGTAAAACCTCTAGCATATAACAAGTGTTTTGGGTTCGATAGCTTGCTAAACCAATTCACTGTATGTCATGTTTTATCTATCTAGGACTGGTTCCATAGCTTGCTATATAGCTCCGATGCATTACATCTACGATGTTAACCCAGGAAACTTCTTTTATAAATTTATTTTCCAACTTTTGAAATATGTGGGGGATTGTTGTGATTTTATTCATTTTAAAAGATATTTCAAAAGTGGAAAGTCTCTAATTTGGCTTTGGACATACTAAATTTTTATTTACCGATATATTATTTTGTAACTATATTATGGGTTTAATTGAGCCTATCCAAAAATTCTATTTTCTACAAAATTTGAAATATGTTTTTCCACTTGCTTGCCATTAGTGGGGGATTGTTGGAATAATGGCATTCAAGTGTGTGGAAGTTACAAAATATTTTTATTAATAATAAGGTTATGATATTTATGTTTCGGTTTTATAAAGTTAATAACTATAATCATATGAATTTATATTCCTTTCAATGCGTAATCGGTTACTAACTCTTTCATAAAGTTGGCCGTTTACTTTTATTTCATATTATGAAAAGTTAATGCTATTAAAATGATAAATGAGTATATATATAGCCATTTGTTTTTAGTACGGTAGATATATAGTTGTGGTTTACAACTCTATAAAAAAAAGGAAGGATAAATGAATGTGTGAATATATACTCATGAACGTGGGTTCTTTCTAGAGAGAAGAAAAAGAAAAGAAAAAATTGCTCCTCCTCTCTACTACTTCTTGGGTTCATCTCCTGTTACTAAAGTCATTCACTGACGCTAGAAATTCTTGCTAGTTCGGATTCCTCATTCGTTATTCGCGATTGGGACGAGACCGGTTGTATCTCAGGGAATTTGCGCTGTAGAGGCGAATAAATTCTTCAGGACAGCCACCAGGCGCCTCCGGTTGTTTTCTCTAACGTTTGTTCTTTTCGCAGGCATTTTGGTTTGTTGGTTTTGTTGAGTATATCACTACAACCCCTAACAAATACCAAAATATTGTTTTTATTTCCTAATCAATAATTCTTTCTCCTCTATTCTTTCCCCCTATCTCTCTCTCATCTTTTTATTTCTCCTTTCTCTCTAGCTCTCTCTTCTCACCTCTCTTTTTCATGAAAATTGCCTCTAGCGTATCGCGGTAGGTTACATTTAGCTATGAATACGAATACCATATATCCTGAGTTGAGATAACCAAATTTCTCTTTATAATAGTAACTCAGATTAGAAATCAACTAAATGTATCCATAAGAATAGATTTATTGTCAAAAGGTAGCCGTGGAGATAAAAATAGAGCCTTATCTTACAATTTTAATTACAGGGATAATCGTGAGGGGAATCAACTCAATGGAGAAAGTGGAATTAGAACTTTTTGAAGCAGAGAAGAGCGTAGCCGCTTTAGACGTTATGAAACAAAAACTGGAATTAGAATTTAGAGATCCAACAATTAAAAGTATCACTAACTACATTGAAGAGGAACTTGAAGTTGAAGATATATTATGCAGATAATAAAGAAGTTCTGAAAAAGATATTTGCTCTTGAGAATGAATCAAGGGTGTGAAGAGAATAGAAACTCCTGGCCACACCCTTGATTGGGTTAAGAGAATAGGGGAATTTGACACTAGACCAAAGGGAAGGAGAGCAACTTTGCGAGAAGGAATACAGTTTCCCCTATTCTCTTCACATATCTTTTTCAGGAGTTTCTGATAGAAGGGAAAGCAAAGGTGTTTTTGTTGAACATATAGTTCTCTTATTGGGTTAAACTCCTAACACTTTTCACTTGCTAATTGTCTGCTTTCATGTATTTTTCATTCTAGCAAGTTATTAAAAATGAAGACGAAAAGCTGAATGGGTTGAGAAGAGACATGGGTGAAGGGGCGTACAATGTTGGGTATTGGGCTCCCTTCCTATGTGGATAAAGTCCCAAATAATTTAGCCCATTATGTTTCTCACTTATTATAAGTGGAGAGGATTAATTTAGGGTTGAGAGAGAGAGAATTTCGGATTAGAGCAGCCACCAAAGAGAGAGAAAAGAAGAGAGAAAACAATTCCCGTTTTTCTCAAACCTGTCACCGTAAAATTGCGATTCCGGTTTCGTTAACCGTTGGATCGTCTTCGTTTTTGGACAGCAGGTTCGTGAGATATAGTTATAGACTTTCACCGTTCGGATCTTCGAAACGAGTTCTAAGGAGAGAGATATTGGCTTCGCACTGAAGCTGCAGTTTGGGTATTTTCATCTTCATCTTCTCAAATTTGTAAGCGTTTGTGCTTTATTGTTTTGGTTGCTTGTTGGCACAGTTTGTGCTTATTGTTTGAGACTCTCTTGTAACCATATTTGATCATAGTGGAGCTATTTCTTTGGTCTGGACGACCCGTGGTTTTTACCCTTTCTTTGAGGGGTTTTCCACATTAAAAATATCGGTGTTCATTGTGCATTTTTATTCTCGTTATATTTGCCGCCACGTATTCGGTGTTGCTCCTCATAGATTCTTGCAAGTTTGGGGAATTTATTTCCGCTGCATATTTCTCTGTTATTACGTTTATGTGTTGATTCCCCATCAGAGTGGTATCAAAGCTCTTGGTTAGGAGTTAGTTTACTTGCTTGAATGATGGAGGCAAATATGAATATAAAGATGGTTTCTTTGAATGGTACTAATTATCATTTGTGGAAGGGCAAGATGAAAGATTTATTGTTTGTGAAGAAAATGCATCTTCCTATTTTTGGTAAGATAAAGCCGGATTCTATATCAACCGAAGAATGGGATTTTGAACATCAACAGGTATGTGGTTTCATTCGCCAATATGTAGAAGATAATGTTTATAATCATATTGCTAATGAGACTAATGCAAAAACCTTGTGGGAGAAGATAGAGTCCTTGTATGCCTCTAAATCAGGGAATAATAAATTGTTCTTGTTGAATAGCTTCATAAGTTTGAAGTATAAGGAGGGGACTTCTATTTTAGATCACTTTAGTGATTTTCAAGGGCTTCTTGATCAAATGTCAGGAATGGGTATCAAGTTTGATGATGAGCTTTTGGGACTATTTCTATTATTATCTTTACCAGATTCTTGGGAGACATTTCGGGTTTCTATAACGAGTTCTGCTCCTAATGGTATTGTTTCTTTGGAAACGGCTAAGGGTTGTGTCCTTAATGAGGAGATGAGAAGGAAGGCACAGGGTTCTTCATCTCAATCCGAGGTATTTGTCACAGAAAATAGGGGGAGAAGTACTCAGAGAAAGGAATCGAAGGGTGGTAGAGAGAAGAGCAGAAGCAAGTCCAAGTCTCGTTATGAAAATGTGGAATGCAACTATTGTCACAGAAAAGGGCGATACTAAAGAATTGTTTTCAGAGGAAGGGGGAGAATAAAGACAAGAAAGGTAAGCATAAATCTAGAGATCATGATGATGATCATGATGATCGTGTTACTGCTACTATTGGTGATGACCTTATTATTCTCCGTGATCATGAGACAGTTAATCTTGTGTCAGATGAGAGCATGTGGATAGTTGATACTGGTGCTACATTGTGTGTTACACCTAAGAAGGAGTTCTTCACATCTTATACTCCAGGCGACTTTGGAGTGTTGAGGATGGGTAATGATGGTGTATCTAAGGTAATTGGTGTTGGTGATGTTTGTTTGCAAACCAACACGGGAATGAAGTTGTTGCTTAAAGGAGTCAAACATGCTCCCGATGTTTGCTTTAATTTGATTTCTGTGTCTATGCTTGATGATTGTGGTTATGATAATCATTTTGGTGGTGGAAAGTGGAAACTCAGCAAAGGTAACTTGGTTTTGGCTAGAGGGAAGAAAATTTCTAAATTGTACTAGACAAAAGCTATGGTTTCTATAGACAGTGTAAATGCTGTGAATATGGAAGCATCTTTGTGGCACCGTAGGCTTGGTCATATCAGTGAAAAGGGGTTAAACGTTTTAGCAAAAAATGATGTGCTTCTAGGTTTGAAGAATGCAGATTTGGAGAAATGTTCTCATTGCATGGCTGGTAAGCAAACTAGAGTATCGTTCAAAAAGCATCCTCCCTCTAGGAAGTCAGAGCTACTTGAACTTGTGCATTCTGACGTTTGTGGCCCTCTTAAGGTAAAATCTTTTAGTGGTGCACTTTATTTTGTTACCTTTATTGATGATTGTTCCAGGAAATTATGGGTTTATGCTTTGAAGACAAAAGACCAAGTGTTGGAGAAGTTCAAACAATTCCATACTTTGGTTGAGAGGCAGACAGGTAAAAAGTTGAAACGTGTTCGTACCGACAATGGTGGTGAGTATTGTGGACCCTTTGATGATTACTGTAAGCAGCAGGGTATTGCACATGAAAAGACTCTTCCTAAAACTCCTCAGTTAAATGGTTTAGCAAAGAGGATGAATCGAACACTAGTTGAGAGAGTGAGGTGTATGCTTTCTGAAGCTAAGTTGCCCAAACACTTCTGGGGTGAGGCGCTATACACGGCTGTGCATGTTATTAATCTCAGTCCTGCTGTTGCTTTGAATAGCGAGGTTCCAGATAACATATGGTTTGGGAAGAATGTCAATTATGATCATTTGAGAGTCTTTGGTTGTAAGGCTTTTGTGCATGTTCCAAAAGATGAAAGATCCAAGTTGGATGCAAAGTCAAAACAATGTATTTTCATTGGTTATGGTCAAGATGAATTTGGTTATAGGTTGTATGATCCTATAGGGAAAAAGCTTCTCAGAAGTCGTGATGTTGTTTTCATGGACGACCAAACTATTGAAGACATTGATAAGGTGGAGAAGACTACACCCAAGAAAGATGTCAACTTGTCAGATGTTGATCCAGTTCGGTTGCCTATTCAAAGTTTGGATAGTGTTGATGGTAATGTTCAAAATGGTGAGCATCATGATTATGTCGATGATCAACAACTTGAAGATGAGTTAAATATTCCAGCTAATGTTGATGATGAGGAACATGAGATGTCACAAGATGAGAATTTTGATGATGCGTCTGAATCATCTCAAGTTCAACTTAGAAGGTCTAGCAGGGAAAGACAACCATCTACAAAGTATAATTCTGATGAGTATGTGACACTGACTGATGAAGGGGAACCTGAGTATTTTCAAGAGGCCGTGGAGAGTGAAGAAAGTCACAAGTGGCTGGATGCAATGCATGATGAGATGAAATCATTGCATGATAATCACACTTATGATTTGGTGAAGTTGCCAAAAGGTAAAAGGGCTTTGGAAAATAGGTGGATTTATAGAGTGAAACATGAGAGTAACTCTAACTCTCCAAGGTATAAAGCCAAATTAGTAGTGAAGGATTTCCGTCAAAGAAAGGGTGTTGATTTTAATGAAAATTTCTCACCTGTGGTAAAGATGTCATCTATTAGAACTGTGTTGAGTTTAGCGGCTACTCTAGATTTAGAGGTAGAGCAAATGGATGTAAAAACAGCTTTCCTTCATGGTGATTTGGAGGAAGAAATTTACATGAAACAACCTGATGGTTTTCTTGTTGAAGGTAAGGAAGACTATGTGTGTAGACTAAGAAAGAGTCTATATGGTTTGAAGCAGGCTCCAAGGCAGTGGTACAAGAAGTTTGAGTCAGTTATGTGTGACCAAGGATATAAAAAGACTACTTCTGATCATTGTGTCTTTGTTAGAAATTTTTCTAATGATGAATTCATTATCCTGTTGTTATATGTTGATGACATGCTTATTATAGGGAAAAATATTTCCGAGATTGACAGGTTAAAGAAGCAGTTGGGCGAATCTTTTGCCATGAAAAACATGGGAGCAGCTAAACAGATTCTTGGTATAAGAATCATGCGTGACAGAAAGGAGAAGAAACTTTGGCTATCACAAGAGCACTATATTGAAAGAGTGTTGCAGAGATTTCAGATGGAAAACTCTAAGGCGGTAAGCACTCCTCTTGCTACTCATTTTAAATTGAGTTCTAAACAAAGTCCTTCCAATGAAGATGATAAAATTAATATGGAACGAGTTCCTTATGCGTCTGCTGTGGGTAGTTTGGTGTATGCAATGGTGTGTACAAGACCAGATATTGCGCTTGCTGTTGGTACAGTCAGTAGATTTTTGTCAAATCCAGGTAGAGAGCATTGGAATGCTGTGAAATGGATTTTGAGGTATCTTCGTGGTACTACTTGTATGAGGCTTTGTTTTGGAGGTGACAAACCCACATTAGTGGGGTACTCCGACTCAGACATGGCGGGAGATATTGATTCCAGGAAGTCCACTTCGGGGTATATGATTAAGTTTGCAGGGGGAGCTGTGACTTGGCAGTCTAGGTTGCAAAAGTGTGTAGCATTGTCTACTACTGAGGCAGAGTTCATAGCCATTACCGAAGCATGCAAAGAGTTGATATGGTTGAAGAAATTCTTGCAGGAGCTTGGTTATGTTCAGGACAAATATTTCTTATTTGTTGATAGTCAAAGTGCTATTCATCTTGGTAAGAATCCGACTTTTCATAATAGGTCCAAACACATTGATGTGAGGTATCATTGGATACGTGATGTTTTGGATGCTAAGTTGTTGGAGTTAGCTAAAGTTCATACTGATGATAATGGTTCAGATATGATGACTAAGGCTTTGCCGAGAGTAAAGTTCCAAATCTGTTGTGATATCGCCGGTTTGGCGATCACCTCCACATAGTTGTGAGGGGGAGATATGTTGGGTATTGGGCTCCCTTCCTATGTGGATAAAGTCCCAAATAATTTAGCCCATTATGTTTCTCACTTATTATAAGTGGAGAGGATTAATTCAGGGTTGAGAGAGAATTTCGGATTAGAGCAGCCACCAAAGAGAGAGAAAAGAAGAGAGAAAACAATTCCCATTTTTCTCAAACCTGTCACCGTAAAATTGCGATTCCGGTTTCGTTAACCGTTGGATCGTCTTCGTTTTTGGATAGAAGGTTCGTGAGATATAGTTATACACTTTTACCGTTCGGATCTTTGAAACGAGTTCTAAGGAGAGAGATATTGGCTTCGCACTGAAGCTGCAATTTGGGTATTTTCATCTTCATCTTCTCAAATTTGTAAGCGTTTGTGCTTTATTGTTTTGGTTGCTTGTTGGCACGGTTTGTGCTTATTGTTTGAGACTCTCTTGTAACCATATTTGATCATAGTGGAGCTATTTCTTTGGTCTGAACGACCCGTGGTTTTTACCCTTTCTTTGAGGGGTTTTCCACGTTAAAAATATCGGTGTTCATTGTGCGTTTTTATTCTCGTTATATTTGCCGCCACGTATTCGGTGTTGCCCCTCATAGATTCTTACAAGTTTGGGAAATTTATTTCCGCTGCATATTTATCTGTTATTACGTTTATGTGTTGATTCCCCATCATATAATGTCGTGGTGAAAGCTTTAGCAAAGCTAAATGAATATAATCCTAGTGGGAGATACGTCACCTCGAAGTTATGGAACTAGAGGGAAGGAGAGCAACTTTGGGAGAAGGAATACAGTTTCTGATGAACCAGTTGACAACAACAACACTGCATAAACGCAAGAGGGGAATGATGTGAAGGTCCGTATATAGTTATATAATGTATTTAAGTCGCTGCAATTTTGTTGTAAGTTGTATAGCTAGAACTTAAAATTATATATATATATATATATATAGTTGCTGCAATTTTCTTAAGAACCGTATAGCTAGATTTTAAAAATGAAAGTGGATTAGTGTGGCTTAGTTACTTTTAAGTAACAACCACCTAGGTTATCTCTCTCTTCTCAAGAAACTGCCTCTGCCATGACATGCTACTACTATGGATTTATTGCAGGTTGGTTGATGTTGATAATGGGAATAAACATGTTGCATTGATGTTTTGTGTAGTTTAGGTAATAGTTCCACGAACGGATTAGTGGATTTAAAAATCGATCTGAGCACATCAAAAGCAAAGTGATTTTCCGCAATTTTCAATTTAATTTGGGTTGATTTACGGTTTTTATTGCTTTACTTGGATTTGAACAACCTTATTTGATATGTTGAGGTTCAAATATCATTGTTTCACATTTAAAATTAAAATGTGCTCATTAATTCTACTAGAAGTGGGGGAAGAGGAGGTTTTGAAAAAATTACTTTAGAAAATAATCACTCCATCTCAAAATGTAAGACCTTTTAGTCATTTTTGTTTGTGCCATATAATATAAGACCGTTTATAAATATCTAGATACATTTATTATTATTTTTATTTTAAATATATCACTTAATTTATTTTTTTATAAAAAAATATATCACTTATTAACAGTAGAACTAAATATAAAAAGTTAAAATTGAATACTTTTTTGGCTTAAATACATGTTTTGCCCCTGCAAATATGGGCATAATCCAGTTATGCCCCTGTAAAACAAAAAACTTTAAAATTGCCCTCGCAAATACTTAACGTGTATAAAAGGGCCCCTACTGTTAGTTTATGTTAACACCGTTAACTGTAATCTAACGTGGCTCATATTACGTGGCATCAGGGCTTATATCATCATCTTCTTCCCTCAGATCTAAAACACACACCCCCTTATTTCATCTTGTTCTTCCTTCTTCTTTCTTCTTCTTCTTTCATCTTCTCTGTTCGTTCACTCCAATGGCCAGAAACAATGCTTCTTCGAATGCTGCATCAAGGCAAGGCTTACTTCCTGTATGTGGATGTGGTTCTCCTATGCGTATGTGGATAGCCAACACTGCTGAAAACCGTGGAAGAAGATTCTGGAGGTGTATCAACAAGGGGGTAAGTTAGATTGCTGGTTAAAAATGTTGTATTCGTTTCTAATTACATAAACCCTAAACCTATTTCTTTTAATCCCTTCTAAATCCGCAAAGTGATAAACCTAATTCTTCTATTCTCTGTTTTTTGATTTTGTGCAGAAGCGAGTAAGCTGCGATTTGTTCATCTGGGACGATGAACTAGATGTTGATAGAATGCCCATGGTCTCAGTCTCAGAAATGAATCAATGTGAAGCTATGGCTGTTCCTAATACTCAATCTTCAACACAAACAAGCTGTCAATGTAAATGTGGGGAAATTTTTAAGGATTTGGAGTCAAAAAAAATAGCAAAGCTGAAGCTCAAATTGTTAGATGAGAGGAAGAAGATTAGTTGGATGCAAGGAATAATAGTTTTGCTCATCATCTTTGTAACATTTCAGAAATTTGATTACCTTAAAATATAATGTAGGTGTTAGGTCTACTATCAATTTCCTTTGTATGAAGTTGTTTTAGGTGTACTACCAATGTAAACTCTACTTTTATTATCAATGAAGTTTGTTAAGTGCAAAATTATCAATTATGTTTGATTCACCAAAAAAATGGCACCTGTGAGCAAAAATAAATGAAACTGAGGAACAATTGAATAACATAACTTTCATTAATTCCAAACAGACCATACATGAAGTTACCAAAACTTCCATAAGCTGTTACCAAAACAGACCATACATGTCTCCTTAATAACCATTCATATGTTACCAAAACAGACCAAAAGTTAGTAACAGACCATACATGTTACCAAACAGACCAAAAGCTGTTACTAAGACAGACTACAGACCATACTCCTAATTAGCAAACTACATAAACTACTTCATTCTTCACTCCACATTGTCTTGTGTTAATTCACCATGTTTGTTGGTTCCTTCATCATCATCAACTACCACTGGTTTGTTGGGGTTAGAACCAGGTCCAGTATAAGGTAGAACTGTCTTCTTTAACCTTGTACTAAATCTAGTCTTCTTGAGACCAAGGGTCTTTTTTCCTTTAGCTGATGGTTTATTTGGTGCATCACCCATTGGTCTCTTCGTTGAAATTGGAAGTTTCTCAACTCTAATAAGCTTATTTGCAGCAGCATTTGGTGGAGCAAAAATGGGCACAACTGTTGCACTTACATTTTGGCTCACAGTAGCAGAATGAGCAGCAGAATTTTGGCTTACAACAGCAGAATTTTGGCTCTCAACAGCAACAAAATGTTGACTCACAGCAGCAGGTGACTCATTTCCCTGTGATGCATCATTTCCCTCGGCAGTTTGGTGGACATCAGTTCCCTGTGGTTCTTCATTACCCTCATGTGCAGCAGTTCCCCTTCTTGGTTTTCTCTACATGAACAAAACATAAATTTCATGAATAAAACAGACACTATTAATAAAACACACATAGATGAATAAAAGAAGACACTGTTATTACCTTCATTTTTTGTGCCTCTGGATCAATCACTGTACTTTTGCATCCTCTGCTATTATGACCAAATTTATTACACTTTCTGCATCTATATTTTGTACCAGCCCTCTTTAATTTCTCAGCATTAGTTGGTTGTGGCTCATCAGGTTGCCTCCTTCTCAGTTTACGTGGTCTACCAGGGCCTTTCTTATACACTGGTGGCAGCATATCATCCACTTCAACAACAGGCCACATATCTTGGCCATTTATAGCACTTACACCATGACTATATGCAAGTTCATAGCTATACCTAGTATAACAAGTATCCACATAATCCTTAGGCTTGTGTTCTCTATATGATATGGTAGCACAAGCATGTCTACATGGTATACCAACTAACTGCCAGAAGTTACAAGTGCATGTTTGTTTACCTATATCAACAATAAATCCCCTATTTCCAATTGTGTTTACAACCTGAAACTTAAGATCTTCAGACCATGTAGCCAACCAATTACCACTACACTCTATTTCCTTATCCAACCTCTTCAATGGCTTAGGCATCACTCTATGTGGCCATAACTGTAGTTTTTTGGTTTGGGTAGCCATCCTTCTCATCAAGTAATCCCTAATCCACTCACCCATGGTGAGAACAGGCTTATCTCTAGCAGTTAATATAGTACTATTGAATGCCTCAGCTAGATTATTCATAACTATATCACATTTAGGGTAAAAAGAAAAGGCATGCTTACACCAGAATTTCGTGGGAATACCCATGAGCCACTCCCAACACTTAGCATCTATTTTCTTCAACTCATTCATCTTTTCCTCCCATGCTTGGTAGTAGGTGGCCTTTGATTAAGTGCATCACACATAGTCTATGTTCCAAACCCATCTCCTCAAACATTTGAATCAACCCCTACATAAACAGAAAGTAAACTGACATTAAACTCTGTTAAACAGAAATTAAAACTGAACTTAACAGAAATTAAACAATTAAACAGAAATTAAACTCATAAACAGAATTTAAACTCATAAACAGAAATTAAAACTCTGACCTTCTGTTGGTTTGATATAAAGATCCATCTTCTATCTTGACCAATGTCTTCCAACAACAAAGTAAGAAACCATCTCCATGACTCCTTTGTTTCAGTTTCAATAACTCCAAAAGCAAGTGGGTAGTATTGGTCATTTGGATCTCTCCCAACAGCCACCAAAAGCTGTCCTACATACTTGGTTTTCAGGACAGCCATCAAAGCAAAAATAAAAAGATCCAAACCTTGGTTGATCTGTTGGTGTTGGTCTAATCACTGAGATCTTGCAACTATTTCCAGGATTGACCCTCTTTAACTCTGCTGCATACCTCCATAGCAAAGAATATTGCTTGCTTGCATCACCTTCAACTATTTCTTCTGTCATTGCCCTCCAAGCTCTACTCCAACTAATGCCAGCCTTATAATTTTCCCTAATATCAGCAATTATATCTTTCACTTTCACACTGTCAGTTGTTTTTAATCTTTTAGTCACTGCCTTGGCAACCCACTTTGACCTAGCACTTGAGTTATTTAATACCCTAGCCCACTTGTGGGTCCCCTTCCAAGTTTTCATTCTAAATGTTTGTTTGTACCCCACCTTATTTACAAGGGCTGCAAATCCACATTTTACTTTACATTCAACTCTAACACTTTTTGTACAGCTTTTCAGAGTTTCAATTTCTTTCCTATTTAATATTGACCACTCTCTAATTGCCTCCCTAAACTCATCAAGACTACCAAATTCTAAACCAACCTTAAATTTGTAATTTTGGTCAAGCTCCTCCATCCTAAACCTGTCATATTTTGGACCGCCCTTCTCTTCTTCATCAGGATCACTACTGTCCAGCTCCTTACTAATGTATTCATCATCTAGCTCACCCATATCCTCAACTTGGGCACTAAAACTCGCACCACCTTTTTTATTTGGTCTCCTTTTTGCCCTGGACTTTACTTTATAGGGGTTCCATTTATGACAACTCTTGATCCACCAGGGGAATTCATTGATGGTTGTGGGGTTCTAGGTGGTGTCTTAGCCACCTCTTCATCTCCAAACCCATCATCTTTCCCAATTGTTCTCTCTTCCTCACTATTGTCCATATGAATATACCTAAGTTCACCACCACTCTCTTCCTCATATGCTTCAGTTGCTTCAGTTGAATGGCCAGCTTGTTCAAAGTGCTCAACAAATATATGAGCTTCAACACCCAACTTCAATGCATGCTCAGCCAATTCTAATGCATCCTCATGACACAAAAGCCTCCTAAAGAGCACATCTTTGCCAATTCTCCACCATAGCCTATAACTACCACTATCAAATCCTAAATCATTCACAAGTCCAACAGCTTCAAAGTAACTCCATGTATCCACATCTTGACCAACAACAGATGACTCACTACCCCCTTCATATTCAAGTTGGTCATGTTTAACAAATTTCCCCCCATGGTAAATAACAACAACAATAGACATCACTGTATAACACAATATAAAGGTACAATTCAGATTAAGGGCTAATATGTACATTTCAACCTAACTTAGAGACCTAAAATAGACATTAAGACATCACTACACCCAACAATTTCAAAAGCAGTAAATAGACCCCTAAATATTGACAACACAACACTCAACAATTTCAAAAGCAGTCAAAATTTCCTAGTCAATCACAAAACTACAAACAAGACACTGAAAATTGGTCCCTACCCACGTGGTTTTCCCTTACCCAAAATTTATTGTTGTTTTCAAAGTCAGAAAGTACAAGAAATAAGTGAGAGCACGTGGTTTCTGAAAGATCAACTTACCTTCGTCGTCTTCTTCAAATTTTTTACTCTTCGTCTTCGACAATGCTTCATCAATGGCTTCTATCGTCTTCGTCAATGCTTCCTTCGTCATTGTTGTTGCTCTTCGTCGCCTACGCCATTGCTCTTCGCTGTCTTCCTCACTGTTTTGTCTTCGTCAGAAACCCTAAAAATCAAAGTGTTTTGAGTGTGTGTTTTGAGTGTTTTTTTCCAGAAACGTCAAATGTGAGAGACTAGAGAGTGATACTGAAGAGTTGAGAGTGAGAAGACTTGTTGTCATCCACGTGTCCCAATCTAGTGCCATGCACACAACAAGCCACGTCAGATTAGAGTTAACAGTGTTAACATAAACTAACAGTGGGGCCCCTTTAGACATGTTAAGTATTTGCAAGGACAATTTTAAAGTTTTTTGTTTTACAGGAACATAACTGGATTATGCCAATATTTGCAATGACAGAACATGTATTTAACCAACCTTTTTTTTGACCAAAATATTGAATACTTATCTCAGCATAAGTGAAATAGGACGTTACACTGTTGAGTTGAAAATATACTGTATTTTTTTTTGGTAAGAATTGAGTTGAAAATATTCGCTTCCAAATAAAAAAAATATACGCGCTCTAATGCACGATCAAAAACTTAAACCCTCTCTCAATAGAAAAGTGCAATAGTTCAGGTAGATATTATGACAATCACTCATGGAAATAAGCAAAGCCGCTTCTCGTGATAAGGAACGGAATGGAAGCGTCTTCCAAAATCCAAAAGACGAATTAATTTCATTGCAATCATGCTCTCGATTCCTGGGGAATCGCAAAGAAATTTATCTACCATAAATTTCTAAAACGGAGGAGTTATTCCGTTATTAGAGAGCTCTATCGTTCTGAAATTTTCCCTCCTGGTTGATTCCAATGTCGTCGAGTAGAACTAGATTGGATTCACGAATCAATTCATTGGAGAAAGTGGCCATCGATGAGCCTCCATTTCAGAAGCACGATTTTGATTCTGAAAGACAACGCCATCGTCGGGGATGGGTTGGCAAAGCTGAAAAATATTTTGAGGTTCATTTAGTTTTGTAACTCAATTTTATGAAATACATTTTATTTCTGCTTGCTGAAATGTAACTTTATATTTTTATTATAATATAATATAATAGGAACAATTGAATTCTAAAAATACTGAGCATAAAAAGCAAATGGATATGAAACAAAAACTGGAATTGGAGATCAAGCAATTGAAAGCATCACTAAATATGTTGAAGCACATTGAAGATGATGAGGATGAAGAAGTTCTGAGGAAAATAGATGATTTGGAGATGGAATTAAGTGAGAGGTTACAGGAGCTTCAAGACATGGAAGCATTGAACCAAACATTGATCATGAAAGAACGTCAAATGAATGATGAGTTGCAGGAAGCACGAAAGATATTGATTAATGTAAGTGTTTTTATTTTCAAGTTTATTCAATCTTCAAATCAATTTGGTAGAGTATCTGTGAGGACTAGGGTTTACTATTCTTTAATCCTTGAATTATAATAGTTATATTTCATCTGATAGATATGTATTACTGAAAATGTTTTTAATAGTCCATCTAGTTATCAAGACAAGACTAAATTGTGGATATTCACTTCTTTTTTGTGATATTACTTTTATCATGGACTTCTTGATTGATTTGAGAATTTCTTGCATTGTTTAAAGCATTATGGTACATTCATTGTTACTTAAAAAGCTTGGTGATAATGTTTTTTCGCTAACTTGCAGGGAATTAAAGATATATCGACTGGTGGTGATATTGGTGTGAAGAGAATGGGCGATCTTGACCCTAGACCATTCTTTGAAGCTATGAGGAAACGTTACAATGCGGGGCCAATCTGACAAGAGAGCTGCAAAACTCTGTTCTTTATGGGAACTCTATATGAAGGTGGCATCCCTTCAAAGTTGTCATGATTGGAGGTTGCTGTAAGGTATGTTTTTATTGTACATAAAGTTCTGTAATAGTCATCCTAAATTTGGTTTCTATGTTGGTTATGTTTATTTCATCGTTATGAAGGCAGTGAGTATTGTAATGAACCCTGTACTCGTCTTAATTAGTACTATTTGGTCTTCTGAACTGGAATTCTTTCACCTTTTGTTATCATCTAAGGGCATTCTTTGTATACCAAAAAGCAATCTAGGGGTATTCTACATATTGATCCTTTCCCTTTAGGATCTGATGTGTGATGTGGATGAGGGAAGTTTGCTGATTAGAAATGTAATAGTGGAAAGTGGATTAATTAATTGGAAATAGAATAACCAGACAACTAAGAATAGGGGCAACAAGCTAAAATTTTGAACAGTGGAGTCTAAAACTCCTGAAGCAACTGCTTTTTCTCCTTGTGAGTTTATCAATCAGGAAGGTTTGAACAACTGAAGATACACTATTGCAAAATCTGTCTATGTTACAAGTAATTTTTAACATTAAAGATGTGGCATCTTATTGGTGTTGTTTTGATAGCATTTCTTTTTGCTCTGCATCTGATATGTACTGAGAAGAAACATCGAAAAGCAATAATAAAATTACTGTATTGTGGGGAGCCTCTTTTGTGAATACCATAATACCCTTACCTGAATCTAGTTCTAAAATATCCTGATATACTTAATGTCACTTTAAATCAGTTGAGCTATATTTTATTTCTGTCTATAATCCATTGTGACTATATTTTGGAAAGGCAAGTTTGGTGATTTTTGATTATCACTTCTTTTACCAGGAACAGTTCATCTAACCTTACTACTTTGGCACATTTTATTTCTATTGAAGCAAATTTTTCTGTACTATGGTTTCAAATTCATTTAAATCTATTAATCCTGAGTTGTTTCTTTTTTGTTGAAACTTCTAATACTTGCACTTGGATATCTGATTTCTCGCCGTTTTCATTTAAGTCAATCATTAATGAGGACGATAAGGAGCTCAATGCGCTGAAAAAACAGTATGGTGAAGAGGTGTATAATGCTGTGGTTACGGCTTTAACAGAGATAAATGAATATAATCCGAGTGGTGGATATGCAATCTCTGAATTGTGGAACTATAAAGAGGGAAGGAGAGCTTCTCTGGCGGAAGGTGTACAGTTTTTGTTGAACAACCAAACTTCACTTAAACGCAAGAGGGAAACTGAAACCATGGGAAGGTTTGTTTATATAACTTTATAGAATGGTTTTTGGTTATTGTATTTAGTTACTTGTATATAACTTAATCCAGGGCAACTTCACCTAGTTTTTAGTTCTGGATCTTTTCTCAGTAAACTACTTGTGCTTTCTGGTATTCAGAATCAACCACCTCCCCTTTGATATGATTATCGTATATGTTTTAATTACCATGTCATGTCCTGCTAGTGCAGTTTCTGCGCCCGGAAAGGATGATACATTTTGATCCAGGAAGAAACAAGTTCAACTGTGGAAGAGATACTTTTGCATCCCAGCTGAGTAGCACGCGTCCATGGTTGTAGAGCTGCTGCAAAATCAAGATTGTGTTTTTCTTGAGTCATTTGTGATGATTGTTGAACTTATTAGTTTCACTAGGGGCTTGGTACATGTCTTGCTGTGAATCAAACTGCATTTATTTTGACATCCTTTATACTATCTCAGTATCTCTAGCGTGGGAGAAGACAAACTTGTTATTGTTGAATATATATTTGTTTTGTGAGTGTTATTGTTGAATTTGTTTTACTATATTTTTTTAGCCTTTATGTACTATGTTTGTTTCTGAGTAATGATTTCATGCCAAGAGTTTGATCTCGTCCAAGTTTTTTTTTTTTGAATTTGTGAATAAAGTTGTGAATATCATCTATTAGAATCTTTCTACTACAGTAAAGATTCAATGGAATTCAAATCACTAAAGTCAAGCAGAAAGATATAGATAGATGTTTCAAAAGATATCCAGGTGCCTATTGATATGTGGGAGACATTTTTATTCAACTAATAGATATCTATGTATCAAATCAATAGATATGAAAAGTAAAAGAAAGGCTAAAACAAAGAGACATTTACATCAAGTAATTCATGAAGCTTATGAATAGAAGCTAGGTTGCAGGGCAGCTTCCCCCCAAAATGTCTAAAGCTTTCTCACTGCGTCTCTCTCAGTATTGAAAGTAATAGTACCTTGGCAATGAAGAGAGGGAAACACAATATATCTTCCTTTCACAAAGGTATCTATGTTCAAATTCCACTAGTTAGGGTTCTAGAGGGTTCAAGTTGCAACAAAAAATGAACCTTTTGGTGAGTGGCGATAGTTACGGTTTTGGTGAGCGATTATGGTGAGGGATTTTGTGAGTGGCGGTGGTGAATGGTAAGTGATGGTGGTGAGGGTTTTGGTGAGTGCAGTGGTGATCGTGAGTATGAGAGTGAGTGGTTTTGCTAAGGGAAGCGAAAAGAAAAAGTGGGACTGGGTAAATTTTATTGCTCAACGACGGACTAAGCATTCCTCACTATTAGAGGGATATTTTTCGTTTCGACATTCCTCACAAATGTAAACTAGGGTTGCGCGTTTGAAAATACAACTACAGTTTGAAAATAACGGACCATGACCCTCTCCTGTCCTAACTAAGATTCGCCCCCTACTTCTCATCTTTCTCCTTGGTAGAAATTAAATGAAACTCTTCGGAAGCTTGTTTCTTTTTTATAGTATTACGTGTTGCATTTTATGTAGAGGGACTCTTCTTATTCTTCTGGGGATTTTAGGAGGGATTCTAAGAGGATCATCTTTTTGGGCGTTTGATTGGTAGAGCTAGGAACATGTTTAGCTGGGGACTTGCATCTCATGAAGTGTTGGAATTTTGTAATTATCCTAACATCCCTGTGGTTGATCAATTGATGTGGGATTACTCTAATTTAGGAGATCTGATTTTCAGTGATTCTTTTCTTTTTCTCGCTCCCGTTGGGCAGATTGTTCCCTAGACTAAGACATTTTGGAAGAATTTTATTCCCCCCCTCAAAATCATTTATTCTTTGGAGATTCATAATAAGATGCCAACAGATGACCAACTTTGGAATAGAGGTTGCACGGTGGTTTCTGTTTGTAGCATTTGCGGTAGTGATTTAGAGACTTCTCACCACCTCTTCCCGGCTTGCCCATTTGCCAAACACATCTGGAATTTGCTCGGAGGAATCCTAAGCCTCAACATTGACACTGTTTCTTTTCAGAGCAATTTAGCCTTGACTTCCTATGGCTGGAATCCTCAATTGAGTGACATTGTCTCTGCTGCTAATGTAAACATTTTTTGGGTTTGGTATTGCAGGAATCATGCTAGGTTTGATAATCACGTGATCCCCTCACGTACGGCTATCATTTTAATTATTTCCAATGTGATTTTAGCAGGAAATGCCTCTAAATCTACAATGTCTTCCTTTGCTGCTGAATTTATGATTATAAAAGCCTTTAATATCAATGGTAACTACAGAAATTCTTCGATGATCAAAGAGGTAATTTGGAATCCACCTGCTCCTTACATGATTATGTGCAATACAGATGATGCTAAAGCGTTCCCTGGTCCAGCTGCTTGTGGTGGTATTTTTAGAGACAAGAGCCCCGATAGGTAACAGTTATGCCCTTCATGCTGAGCTTATTGGAGCTATGTTGGCATCGAAATTGCTTTTGATAAAGGCTGAATGTCTTTGTGGTTAGAATGTGATTCTCAATTAGTTGTTTTGGCCTTTAAGAACTGTAATGTTGTTCCATGGAGACTCCACAACAGATGGAACAATTCTTTATCATAAGTAATTACAATCAAGAGATTGTCCACCTATGCATCCAACTCAGCCCAATCAGAAAATTACACGCACATCATCAAGAAAATAGGTGGCACATCCACCTCATCAAATACAAGCGCCAGCACACCATATCATAAGTAATTACAATCAAGAGATTGTCCACCTATGCATCTAACTCAGCCCAATCAGAAAATTACACGCACATCATCAAGAAAATAGGTGGCACATCCACCTCATCAAATACAAGCGCCAGCACACCATAATCAATGGCTACCAAACCTCATCTCAACCAATTGCTAAAAACGGATGGCCTGGATCTCCTACACTCATTCTGTATCTCTCCAAACGCAGCATTAATATAGAAAACGTTGACATTTATGAATTAAATGATTCCCTAATTATATGGATCTACATTTATTGCATTTAATTATCCATTCTTGCCCAAGAATCCATTCCAATAACCTATACGTTATACCTTCAGAGAACAGCTAAACATAACATCCTTCTATTAGTCGCTGAACCATCACTAAAAACAAATTCAAAACATACAAAACTCCATTTCTCATTGTTTTCAAAGCTGTTGATCATGAATCTTCCTCTTTCGTTATTTGATGACTTCCTCCAGCGATACAAAACTCCATTTCTCATTGTTTTCTTTCTTGGAGTATATGCAGGAAATGGTTACTAACCTCATGTTATTTCTTCTTTTCAGGATAGATCCTGAAGCCATTTACCAACAAGCTATTATTTGTGGATTTTCTCAATTCCTCAATTTATTTGCTTTTATTTATTGATTGACTATCAATTTCTCTCTTCCCCACCTACAAGCTTTTCAATTACAAAAATGTCTTATATTCACGTCTATAGTGGTTTCTCTGATTGAGAGTATGGTGTCTTGAGTGTAGATGTGTGTTGCTTCTCTTAAGTTTGTTACTTTAGTGTTTGCATCTTTGTTGGTTTGCATTACTAAATCTGCCATAATGTACTAAACAAAAGAGGAAATTGTTTATTTTTCATGTAACTAGAGTTTTAAGTTTAGAATTTGATTTGGGTTTTTTTTCTCTGACTTGATGTTATTTCCCAATAAATTTTTGGTACCATCTCTTAAGTTTCATACTTTAATGTTGTCTTCTTTTGAGACTATCAGATTTTGTATTGTTAGATTTAGCAATTGGGGATGAAGACATAAATCCTTGGTGTTGCAGGCTTGGGGGATGAATATGTTAGTTGTTGTAATTGACTTCCAGAAACTTGAGGTGGTTACTTTATATGTAGATTCATGCTTCAGATGAATATAGCATAAACAATACAAGCCTAGCTATAACGCTCTATTTCACTTATGTTTACTATACTTGCTCATTTGTTAATTGAGAAAGTTAATTTTATGTTTGATGATGAGAAAAGAAAGGATGATATGTTGTTGCCTTTAGTTATATCTATTTTTGCATGGTTGTTGCTTTCTTTTGTCCTAATATTAGTTTGCAAATAGATTGTGCAGGTTTCTAGATCAAACTATTGCTGATATATGAATTTAATCACTTAAAGCAAATTTTATTAGTCTATTAATTTCTATAGTTGTTATGATTGTTGAGCAAAACCATGATGCGCTCTATTTTGGCTATGTTATCATTGGTTTAGTGTTATGTACAATTTTTAACTATGTTGTCCTTGACATTTGGTGTTGTTGATCACAAAGAAACGGGAATACTTCATCTTCTTTGATTCATCAATTGAGTGTGACAATTTAAATGGTAGGTATTAGAAGTTTTTGCAATTCTCAGATTTTGTTCTATGCAAAGTCTATGAATTAGGTGTTTAACATACTATATTAAGTCTCTTGGATAGGTATTAGAAGTTTTTGCAATTCTCAGATTTTGTGCTGAAGTTTTTGCAATTCTCAGATTTTGTGCTGAAGTTTTTGCAATTCTTAGTTCGTTTGGATTTTCTTTTCATGCAGTGTGCCGATAAAGGAAGGTAGAAGTGAGCCTAAAGATCTATTCAGCTGGAGAATTAAAGCTTGGTGGCCTTTAGAAGAGTGCTCACGTGAAGTTCTCTTCAGCAAGGTAGTTGTTCTTCAACCAGTTGCCCGCTTTTTCTGTTTGCACATTCTGTTTTATGTAGAACATGCATGTATTCCCTACTTTCTTACTTCTCAAATATGGCTCTTTTCTGTTATCATGTTTATAGTATCTGTGATGATAGGATCTTTTCACAGGGGCTGCTGGGGCATCGCTTGCTGGTTTCTACATCCTCCCCATGGATTACAAGGTTGCACACCAATCCCTTTACTCAACAACTACACCCTATTAGCAGATATTCATGATTTATTTAAATGTCTTGCTTCTTATGATTGCTTGATTCCTAACTTTTATCTTGAATGTCTTCCTTCTGGCTTATGGTTTCTTATTATAAGTATGCTTCTTTCTTTACTTTTCATTGAATCTCTCTCTGAAAGTGCTGAATTCCCTAAAAAAAGAACTAAAACTAGAACAAACCTGCATTTTATATTTTTTAACTCTTGCTTTTATGCTTATTATTTCATTCACATATTTAAGGTATTTGTAAAATCATCTCTCCAATTGCTACCTCTTATCCTGCTGCCTCTATCCTAATGGAAGAGAAAAATAATTTCAAGTTTCAAATAAATGTGCAACCTCTTTGACTTTCTAAATGGAATCCATATGATATAATAATTTTTTCTACGAAATAAAGGTAAAAGATTATTACAATTTAAATGTCTTATAGTACCTAATGTTGAAATATAACTTGATTGTTTTTGGTATTATCTCATCCGGAAAACATACGGATGATAAATTTGAGGCTCTGGCAAACAACATTCTATAGTATGGAGTAAATATTGAGGGGTAGTTCCTTTTCATATTAACCTGATGCTTGGATCAAGCAAATGGAATTTAAAGGCTTCCCCTAGACTTCATGGCCACTCCATTTCTTCTCAGTGTTTTCCAAATATAAGTTTGATTGTGGTTGCGATGCAAGAATTCTCAAAATCTTTAGGTAATAAGTTTTTCTATTCGAAATCAATCTATCAATTTTTCCCTGTGGCACCTTTCTTTCGTAAGTTCATTTACTACTTGATTAATATTTTCAATGGATTTCAGAATTTTTCGCTGCTGCTAAAGTCCCCATTGCATTTAGTTGACCGTAAAATTCCACTATGTAAACAATTTTATTTTATAACAAAATTTGGTAACAATATATCAATAACACTAACACTAAGAAGCAAACAATACCCTATTTAGCAAGACTTTAATTTGATTGTATTCTGGTATGCTTGGTAACAGTATCTATCAAATAACACTAACACTAAGAAGAAAATAGTATACCATTTAGCAAGGCTTCCTTTAAATTATGTAATGGTATGCTTGGTTTGATCAAGTAATGTGATATAGGATACTTTTAGGATTTATGTAGCGAAAAATAACATATTATTCTAAAGCTTGACTCAGCAGATGCAGGGTGTTTTTAGTGCATCAAAGAATTTCAAAACTGGCCTTTGTTTTGTTTCTTAATTGCCACACTTGATAAGAAGTGGCCCTTTAAGTTGTTTCTTAATTACCCCGGTCCATTTGCTTGCTTATTGATATTGTAGGTAATAATTGTATGACACAGTTTTATGTATGTCAAATCTTATCTAACTCTATATCAAAGAGCATATGACATTTGCCCCATTTACAAAAGAGTGACCAATCTCTATCCGACCATTTGCTAAATATTGAGTGAAAAGATGCTGCGACTGAGGAACTTGGTATGTCGTGGGGACTTGACTGTTCGACACATGATTTATTCAGTGTAAGGAGAACTCATCAAATACTTATTCATGTGTTGTGGGCGGTGATCATTATCCTTCTACCCTTTAGTGATGTCTGTTGTTCTTTAGATGCAAGGAAGGAGCAAGCATAAAGGTTCTTCTCAACTTAGAGGATGGAATGGCTTTTTATAGAGTACTGGTATGGTATGATATGGTATTACAATTATAATTATAATTACAATTATAGTGATTTAAAAAGGAAAGCTTCTTGACATATCATTAGAGGAGCCTTGGATATGGTAAGTTTCTGTTTCTGACCTCATTTGACATATCACTTTTAAAACCCATGCTTTGCCCATTTTTTAGTCGTTGTGGTTCTTCTATGTAGGAAATCAATAAAGGTCGAGGTCACTTGGATATGTGATGTGCTTCGAGGTGATAATATGTTAGAGTTGCAAGTAAAACTTCTAAAGCAAGTTCCAGAAGAGTATGCATATAAGGATGATGAGTGTCATTATGTTTTGTAGTGTTGGACTTCATCTTTACCCAAGTATCAGAATATTGTCTCTCTGTATTTTCCCGACACTATCGCACACTTTCCAATATTTGCTCGGAAAGCTAACTCAATGGCATGGGTCCAACAAATTGAGCGTAAACAATTTTAACCCACTTCAGGCATCTATCACATTTTAGAAGTTAAAAGGAATTTCAAGTCTTTATATCATTGAAAACTTAAAAGAATTGGCGATTTTTAGTTGTTCCAAGTTTATTGTTGTGTTATGCTTTAAAACCTGGTGTGGATTTCAAAGGAGCACCAAATTTTTGTCAATTAGAAGAAATCAAAGCAATCCAATCAGTGCGCACAATAACGAATTGACAGTGGTGATCACATACGGCAGAGGCAAAGTGACATCACCATCTGCGCGTACTATCACTGATGCAAAAGAACAATGTTGAGAATGTAGTGACCATCGGCGCCTGCCATTGCCTGAACTTCGAAATTTGCAAACACGAGAATTGTGAAACACATTTTCATCGTTTAGGAAAGAAGAATGCAAGAACTGATGAAAACCGAAAGTTACACTGGTGGTGATCGGCATCGCAATGACCTTCTAAACAAGCATATCTTCAACTACATTTAAGTCAAATATTGTTTAGCTTATACTAAAAATATTCTTGAAGATAAATTCCCAACTATATTTTGGTGTTTATTTGAGTTGATTTATGTTCATTGCATTATATAATTTCCCTTATGTTTTTCCGTCGAGTCAACTTCCTAAATTAAATTGATTCAATCATACTAATATAATGGTAACCGTGAATATATAAGTCAAAAGTTTATTTATTTTTTTGATGTTAAGAGTCAAAAGTTTATAAATACTAGCCGCCTGACCCGTGCTAGGAATCAAACTCGGGAGCACAAAGTTGACCCCGTGTCCTAGGGTAGCTTATGCTAGTGGACCAATGATGTTGGTTTGTAAAATATATAGTCAAATAATTGTGGATTGAAATTAAATTATAGCTATAAATTAAATAAGAAGATTATAAAATTTAAAAAGAATATTGACTAAAAACGTTGAAATTAAACATCCATAGATAATGGGAAGAAAATGTCTAAAACTTTTAATAACATGATCCATATTTATCAAATGCAAATATAAAAACTTAGCCCATAATAAGAAAGAAAAGAATTAAAAACTAAAACACGTGGGTATCAAGCATGGTTGTATGAAAACTCATGATAAAATAGGAGCAGTTATACAAAGTTGAAAGAAGATGGTGGAGGTTGTATTATAAATGTGGCTGAAGTTCCCGTTGAAAGAAGATAAAAATTTAAACACCAGTTAAAGTATGTTTTCAATACCGTTTGATGCGAAATGACAAAAATAAAGAAGACAACACAAATAGAAAGTGAAACACGTGGCTATCGTGCATGGTTAGATGAAAACCACCAATAAAATAGAATCACCTATAGAAAGTTGAAATAGGGCGATGAGGGGATCTATTGTAAACGTGACCGAAATTCCCGTAAATAAAAATTAAATTAAAAAACTATAAATTAAATAAAAATACTATAAAATTAAAAAGAAACATTAATAAAGACATTGAAATTCAACATCCATAGATAATAAGAAAAAAAACGTAAAGAATATTAATAACAACAAATACATTGAAATTGAACATCCATAGACAATTAGAAGAAAAAGTTTAAAAAACATTAATAACGTTATCTATATTTATCAAACGTAAATATAAAAACTTAACACATAATTAAAGAGAAAATAAGACAACATAATTAGAAAGTTAAGCACGTACGTATAGGTATCATGCAGAGTTTGATTTAAAACCACCAATAAAATAGAAGCACATATACAAAATTGAAACTATTTTTGAAGAAAGAAGTTCGCATATTTGAATAAAATAGAAGCACATAGAAACACTATTTAGTATCGCACTATATATTTTGTCACAAATTTTTTCCACCAAACGGGTTTTTGAGGAATGAGCTTTGTGTATCCGAACATGTAAAAAAATTTGAATCCTAAAGTACCTCAACAAATTGTTTGACATTACATTTTACGTATTTTGTCACGTATTTTTTTTTATTTTTCGTCAAACAGGTTGTTGAGGAACAAACTTCACGTATCTGAACATATAAAATTTGTTGTGGACTCTAAAGTACCCCAAAATTCAATGTTCGCATCACACTTTACCTATTTTGTGCTATTATTTTTTTTGACGAAACCAGTTATTGAGGAAAAAACTTTGGGTGTTTGAACAACTATTTTTTTTTCTAAATCCTAAAGTACCTCAAAATACACTACTTAATATCATACTTTATATATTTTGTAAAAAAATAACATTTTTTCACCATCAAGTACACCAAAACATACTGTTTAGCATTCCACTTTACGTATTTTGTCATGAAACTAAATCTTTTTTCACCGATCGATTATTGAAAAACAAAGTTTGCAGATTTAAATATCTAAAATTTTTCAAGACCGTAGAGTACCCGTTAGAATATAAAAGAAAGATAAAATTTAAAAACATAAAATATTAAAAACAAAAAAACAAAAAAAAACAAAAAACTGAAATAAAAAACAGAATAAAAAAACAAAAAACAAAACAAAAAGCGGGAGTTCCCGCGCGGCATTGACAAGCCGCTTATAATGAAGAGATTAGATGTGCATCAAATATATTTTGACTATACATATAAATTACTAAGAAGACGATGTATACCCGTGCAGCGCACGGGTGATACATACTAGTACTTGACCAAGCAGATGAATTTCGTTTTCACTCACATTTATAGAGAAGGTAATGCTTGTGCTAATAAGCTTGCAGGTTATGGAACTAACTCAAGTTGTTTTACTTGGTGGAATCTCATCCCGAATTTCATTGTTTTTTGTTTTGATTCATGATTTGTGTATCATTTTTATTTCCATTTTATATTTTAGGAATAAGTTTGTTTTACTTGGTGGAATCTGTTTAGTTCCCCCAATTCTTTGTCTCTTTCCCTCACAACTCACAACTCTCTCTCTCTCTCTCTCTCTCTCTCTCTCTCTCTCTCTCAACCGCGTCCTCTCCTTCAATGTCACAAAATGGTTTTTGGTTTCAGAAACCACAGTTTAAAGGTTGAAGATGACTCAGGGACGAATTTGTTCTAAAAATTGTCAGGGACTGATTCGTCTCTTTTTAAAAATTTTCAGGGATGAATTTGGCCCAAAATAAACGCATATGTGGCATCTAACGCGGCAATGTGGCACGTTAAGTGCCACGTAGGAGACATTTAGTGAGCTGGTAACGGTTAAATGGACGGAGGGACTAACGTGTCTCGTTTTAGAATTGTCAGGGACCAATGTGTCTCGAAGAAATTGTCAGGGACAAATTCGTCCCGCGAAAAAATTGTCAGCAACGAATGCGGGTCTTTACTCTTTTGATAATCACAACCTACACAATACACTTGGCGTCGCATCAAAGAGCAATTAATACGTAGCCAGGATTAGTGGTACACAGAAAGCTAAAGTTAACACTTATGGCTACTACTTTGTTGACAACCTTCTAATCAGATGTGTTGATTATAGCAACCCCATTATCACCATTTAGCACACAGTTTCACCTTCGTCAGCAAAATATTGCTAAATCCCATGACATCCATCATATATGTCACTTCTTCCATTAGGACACTGCACCAACTAAACACTCTTCCAAGAGGAATTACTAAGTATGTTGATTGCAACTCAAAAGTCATTATTAACCCGGTTCTCATAACTGATTGCATTCTAAAAATATTGAGCATAAAAAGCAAATGGATATGAAACAAAAACTAGAATTACTAAGTATGTTGAACCACATAGAAAAGAAGGTAGATGCTTTGGAGAGGACCCTAAGGGAAAAGGAAGAGGAACTTCAAGACATGGAAGCATTGAACCAAATACTAACCATGAAAGAACGCAAAATGAATGATGAGCTGCAAGAAGCTCGAAAAAAAATGATTCATGTAAGTGCTTTTTCCTCAACATATATTATATTATCTTCCTTTTCCAGTCTACTCATTCTTTAAATCAATTTGGCAAATCATATATAAAGTATTCAAATCCAACATTGCTTTTTTTTTAATTTTATTTTGGGTGAACTTCAAATCCAACATTGCCTGAAAGCTTGTATAATGCTTTTTTTGCCTATCTCGCAGGGCTTTAAAGAAATAACTGTTAGGGGTGATATTGGTGTGAAGAGAATGGGGTCTCTTGACACTAAGCCATTCCTCAGATCATTGGGGAAAAGGTACAGTGCAGACCAAGCAAAAGCGAAAGCTGCACAACTACGTTCTTTGTGGGAAGAGTATATGAAGGACCCAAAGTGGCATCCATTCAAAGTTGTCATAGTTGAAGGTCAAGAAAAGCATGTTTTTGTTCTACATTTAGTTCTGAAATCATTTTAGTTTACAAATACCTTGGGTTGTTTCTTATTTGATGAAACTCCTAATACTTGCACTTGGATATCTGGATTCCTGCATTTTTTTTATTTCAGCAAATCATTAAAAGTTGAATGGGCTGAAAAAAAGATATGGTAAAAGGGTATATAATGCTGTGGTGGCTGCTTTAACAGAGATAAACGAATATAATCCGAGTGGGGGATATGCAACCTCAGAATTGTGGAACTTTAAAGAGCGTAGGAGAGCATCTTTAGATGAAGGAATACAGTTCCTGTTAACCAAACTTAACGTAAACGCAAGAGGGGAACAAATACCATCGTTCCTGCAAGGATGATTGATGTTGATGCTGGGAAGAAACATGCTGAATAGTAGGAGAGAAACTTTTGCATCGTAGCTGCGTAGCTCGCATCTATATTTGTAGAGCTGCAAAATCAATGTTGTATTTTGCTCAAGTAATTTATGATGAGAATCAAACTGCATTATTTTGACAGCCTTTGTATGGGAGAAGACAATGATGTTATTGTTGAATTTGTTTGACTATCTTATTTAGCCTTTATTTCCTATGTTTGTTTCTCTAAGTAATGTGCATTTTGGCATGGTTATATGTTCTACAATCTCTTGGTGTTGATTCAAATAATTTGATTGTTATATTTACGCAAAGTTATTTGTTTGTCTCCATGGCTTCATGTCAATAGTTTGGTCTTTGCAGAGTTTATTTCTCTTTGAAATTTGTTAGGAAAGTTGTGGTGTTTATCATAGTATGTAATGGTGTAAACAAACTCAATGTGGAAGAGTCTGTTATTGACGGAGGTTGGTAGGGGAAGAGAGCCTATGGAAATGTTTGGCTAGATAGTTATTATTTGCTTGAGAGCCTGTTTGGAGTTTGGACGGGGAGGGAAGGAGAGAGTACGACTTTGGGGATAGTATAGAAAAAGCTATAAGAATATTTCATGTTAATCGAGAGACTAACTAGTGCGATCCACGATGCACGGGTATACATTGTCTTTTTAGTAATTTAAATAATAAATATTTGATGTGAAAATAATTATTTATATACTTTTGGCTCAATATATTCATATTTTTCATTGTATTAATATGTATGACTCAAATGAATTTAGGTATTTAATCATTCTATTATTTCTTATTAGATTAAACAAATGATATTTAGTTATTGTAAAGTTGGTGATGTTATGATTACCTATCATGGTTTAAATATCTCTTGAGTATGTAAGTTATGCACTATGAAACTTATGAAGTTATGATGATCATGGTTCAGCAATTTGACTCAATTGAAATACATAAGAGGGATATTTTATTGCACTAAACTGAAATTATCCTAACTAAATACCAATTTAAAGTTATCATTGGGAAGTTTTTACAATAATTAAACAACACCCCTACATGTAGGGGTGGCAACTCCTACCCGTATGCGGGTATCCCGCTAACGAAGAAATGGAGAAAAAAATTCTTTTGTGCTCAATTTGAGAATGGGGATGGGAGACCCCATTTCAAATATGAATATTCTTATTATATATATATATATATGGTATTATAAGTTATTGATTTTTTTAGTCTCTTTATATGTGTTTCTAATAAAGAATATTAATAAAAAGTCGAATTGTGATAATTTTTATATTATTATTCTTATTTTAGTTGTTTTTAAAATTTAAAATATGAAAAAATACTAACCTTTATATTTTTTATATTAAAATGTTGAACTTTGGTTTTTCTCATGGCGTGAATCGAGGATGAGGAATAAATTGGGAGCGGGACGGGTAGTGGGTGAGTACTCCCGCATTCACACCCCATTGCCATTGCTACCTACATGTAACTCGAAATATGCTTGCTTGGGTATATTGTTAACTCATGACCGTATATACTTAAAAAAAAGTATAAATCCAAATATTTAAAATATATTATTTATCTATATTAATAATGTGGACGACGCAATTCAAATGTGGACGACGCAATGATTTGGAATGGCAACTTGGAGGGTGTGTATACTGCTAAGTCTGGGTACACTTGGCTTCGGGAACGTTATTATGGCCCCTCAACTCATGATAACCCAGCTTCTTGGAGGTGGATTTGGAGGCTCCCTGGTCCGGAGATGATTCGGTTTTTGGTTTGGACTGGGTGTCATGATGCAATCCCAACTGCATCCATGCTTCATCACCGTGGAATGCTTCCTAGCGCTACCTGCCAGCGATGTGGTGTCACTGAAGAATCAACGCTTCATTGTTTAAGAGATTGTATTCTTCCTAAAAGTGTGTGGCTGGCTCTTGGTTTTGATTTGGTCTCCTTCTTTCAGTATGGACAGCAAAGGAGTGGTTTAAGGCTGGTATCAGTGGCAATAATCCGCATGTTTTCTTAGCAGCTGTTTGGAGCCTATGGTGTGCTAGAAACGCTTCGGTTATGGCTGGGGAAATTGTTAATAGTTATGCTCTGACGTTATCAATTCATAATTTGGCATGTTTCATTCTAAAGTGCTATAGTGGTGCTACTTCAGTAGACTCTCCTCCTCGAATGGTTTGTTGGCACCCTTGTAAGGATGATACAATCATTCTGAATGTGAATGGTAGTTGCCTTGGCAGTCCTGGTAGGTCAGGGTTTGGTGGTCTCTTACGGAATGGAAGTGGTTCGTGGCTTGGAGGTTTTGCGGGCTCCATTGGAGTTTCTAATAATCTCAAGGCCGAGCTCTTAGCTTTGTACAGTGGGCTCTTGTTTGCTTGGAACAAAGGATATCGTTCACTTGTGTGCGACTCTGACTCTCAGAACGTCCTTAATTTGGTTGCATCTCCCTTAAATAAGTGGAGCAAGTATGCTCCTATCATTCAGAATATTAAAGATTTGATTCATAGAGATTGGCTTGTTGATTTGGTGCACACGCTTCGAGAGGGAAATGCTTGTGCGGACTTCCTAGCTAAAGTCGGTGCTGCTGGTTCTGATTCCTGGATTGTCTTTGAGACTCCTCCTCCTGGGTTGCCTCCTCATTTGGTAGCGAATGCCTCCTCATTTGTTTTTTTCCCTTTTGGTGTGATTTCCTCAGTGTATCAAAAAATATATATACATAATTTTTTTTTATTTATCATTTTGATTAATATTTAGTCACATGAAATATATTTAATAATTGTTTTATATTAGCTTATAACTTGGTTATATCTAAATTTATCACTTAATATACCAAATAATTAGTGTTTCGCCTATTCAATGTCCGATCCGGTTCAAGCACGGTTGAATCATTGAACCTTGAACCAGTGCACTCACCAGTTCAGTGCCCGGTCTGGTTTTCTAAACATTGTAAAAAACATAGATTTAATCTGTGATTGATTATTTAAATTAGTATATATCATGATTATATATGTATATGCGTTGAATATTGTATTGTGTCGAATTTGTAATCTATAAACATACAAAGTAAAATATTTTTATGGGCTCTTTATCCTAGGTGTCAATCATAGGTGAATTTCACCAAAATCTATTTAATGCAAATCCTAATTGGCATCCTTTCATACTAAAAAAATAAATTAAAAGAATAATTTATTTAATGAAAAAGTAATACAAATGATAATTACAAATAAATGAATTTCAATGAGGGTATAAATTTTCAAACAGTAACGTATATTTTCCAATTAAAGTTTCAGTTATAATTATAATGAAAAAATAATACAAAGGATAATCTATAACTATTAATAAAGGGGATTCTAAAAAAATTGTTATTTTGGTGTCAGATTTTTCTGACCAAAATGCCCTTATTGTAATGATAACTACCCACTAACACCCAACACATTTCTATTTCTATTTCTAATAATAATAATAACCACTCACTAACACACCAAAACACCAACACACGAAAGACGGGTCCGAAGGGCCCGTCTTTCCCCCCTATTACAAATAAATGAATTTCACTACAAGAAATAGTGAATTTACTGTCCAAAACATTCCGGCGGATATAAATCCGTCGGAAACTTTCCGGCGGATTTGATAGATTTCCGGCGGATTTGATCCCACGGTAGTTTCCGGCGGATTTTTTGGACTTTCCGGCGGATTTATAATTTTTTTTTTTTTGCAAAAATCCACCGGAAAATACCAAAAATCCGCCGGAAATTTCCGGCGGATTTTTGGTAATTTCCGGCGGATTTATAATTTTTTTTTTTTTTTGCAAAAATCAGCCGGAAATTTCCGGCGGATTTTTGGTAATTTCCGGCGGATTTTTTGGACTTTCCGGCGGATTTATAATTTTTTATTTTTTTTTGCAAAAATCCGCCGGAAATTTCCGGCGGATTTTCCAAAATTTTTTTTTTTTCAAAAATCCGCCGGAAATTTTAATAAATCCGCCGGAAATTTCCGGCGGATTTTTGGTAATTTTCGGCAGATTTTTTAAAAAAATCAAAAATTCGCCGGAAATTTCAAAAAATCCGCCGAAAAATTTTGGAGGGAAAAAAATCTGCCGGAAATTTTAAAAATCCGCCGGAAAAATTTAGAGGGAAAAAAATTCGTCTATAAATACAACTTTCTCCTACACTCATCTAATTCTCTCATTTATCTCTTTCTTTCCTTCTTATTCTCTTCTACATTTTCTCTATCTTATCTTTTTTCTTCTTTCTCATACTCTCTAATCTTCAAAAATTTCTCTACATATCTCTCTTCTATAATTCTCCTTTCTTCTTCATTCTCACTTCTTTATTCTTATTCCTTCTTCATCTCACTATTTTATTCTTATTTCTTCATAATTCCTCATTCTTATTCTCTCATATATCATTTCTTCTCATATTCTCTTTTATTCTTTCCTTTTTCAACAATACCATTCAACATTTGATTTTACTTTTGCTTTTTGACTTTTATTTAAAACACATATTAAGTTATAAAATTCAAAAAAAATTTAAAAAATTTCGGATTTTAAAAAAAAAAATTTGGAAAATCCGCCGAAATTTTTAAAAAAAAAAAAAAATTCCGGCGGATTTATGGTAGTTTCCGGCGGATTTTCCAAAAAAAAAAAAAATTAAAATCCGCCGGAAACTACCAAAAATCCGCCGGAAATTACCAAAAATCCGCCGTAAACTACCAAAAATCCCCTGGAAATTTTCGGCGGAAAATCCGCCGGAAGCTGTTTGCGACGAGGGTTTTTCCGGCGCCAAAAATCCGCCGGAAAGTCCACATTTTCGGCGGATTTTGGTCATTTCCGGCGGATTTTGGTCGCCGGAAAATCCAGTTTTTCTTGTAGTGTTTCAATGAGGGTATAAATTTTCAAACAGTAATGTATGATTTCCAATTAAATTTTCAGTTATAATTGCAATATGTAAAATTGATATACAAAATAATAGTCCTAAAAATCCTAAATAATTTAAAAATAAAAATCTACTGCAGATTATATCTCAAAATTTTCGAAAACTTATTTGGCGCAATTGCAATCATATTTCAAAACTTGCACAAATTTATTTGGCGTAATTTTCAATGTTTTGGTGAACTTTTTAAATTACATTTTCATACCATTTGCATACAACTAACATCTAGATTAACAATATAAATAGGCTCCATTGGTATGTCAACAAACCATCCTACATGTTATAGGCTCTTCTCATTTACACATTATATATATTTTTTCTGTAATCTTGTTATTTCTTAGAAAAAAATGGAACTAATGGATGTTGATTTTCTATTTATGCACTACACACCATGTTGGAACAAATGTATATCCAATTTTTTTAATCGTTTCTTCAATCCGTTTTCGATTCTCACTCATATTTTTTTCAGTTATTGGTGAAACATATATGATTCCCAAAATAATTTTTTAATCGCATTTGAATAATATAATGTTCCTTACACCATGTTGGAACACAAAATGGTTTATGAAGACACCTATTAAATATAATTACCAAGTAAATATAATTTACAATCTTTTTCTAGATTTTAGTATTATTTATCACCATGCAAAAATTACCAATGAAGAAGGAAATGTAGAAATTCGGTTATACGTTCTTACAACCTTAAAATTATAAATAATTAATATTATATATATCTATTATGAGGATTAAAATATATTAATAATTACTTAACAAAAATAAATTATTTACTATCTTTACTATACTTTTTGATTATTTTTCACCATGAAAAAGGTACCAATGAAGACTAACATGTAAAATAGCATATAAATAAATATAAATATTATGATACATAGAACAATTAAATGATCCGAACAAATATAAAATATACAATTAAATCAAAGTTATAAAATAAATACATCATTAAACCAACTAAACAAATAAACAATCAACAAATATGTATCAAATAGACATTTTATGAATGTTATTATTGCAGTTAATTTTGCATATTTTTCAAATTTCAAATTCACATTATTAAATAAATTCAAATTTAAATTTTGAATTTGAATGACAAAATTAGTCATTATACATATTATATTTTTTTACAACATGATACATATTATTGTAAGATTTTAAAATTTAAATATGAAATTAATATTTTGTTTTCTCTCTTAGCTATTTAAGTTGAGGAATTAGTGTTTTACTCCTGCCGAAGGATCCACCATTCTGGTGATTGTGGCATGGAGGAGGAATTAATATCATTGAGGGGCGAATAGAAAAGTAACTAGCCAGTGGTCTTTTCAATGAGCCCTCCGCCATCTCCTCCAAATTTAAACTACGCTGCTACTTTTATTCTGCCTGTTGGATTCAATAAATTTGTTATCTGATGTGTCAAGGATCTATATCTTTTTGTAATGCATAACAAACACATTAATTCTTAGTTTCACATTCTCTATTTGTAGCTACATCTTATTTTTTATTTTATTATAATAAGTTTGTTATCTTGATTGATATGTTGTTTCCTTATGATATGTGATTATTAATATTTCATGGAAGTTTTGTTATTGTATCTTAATTTGTGTTGCAATTCTGTTTTTCATGCCCCGTTATTTATTGAATTAGTGAATTCACTATCTTTTGCGCATCTCACAACATTCCAATCTAATGTATCTTTTTTGACCAACAGTCCACAGTGTATATTCATGCTATTTTTCGAAGTTTGGATCATCTGCAACAACTATATAGTGCAACAAGTTGCAGAGGAGCTGCATTCTATTTTTTGTACCTTTTCTTTCGTCATCATTAACTTATGTTTTTATTCATAAACTATTCTCATCTAAATTGTCCCTGCCTCTTAGAGTGATTAATATTTTACATGAAAAGTATTCATATTTCATTAACAATTTATTAGTATTTAAATTATATGGTAAATGTGTATCATAAGGTGACTGAATATTATACTAAGTAAGACGAGAGAAAGCAAACTTCCATATAAAAAGTGGAATTGGATAGGTTTTTCCACCATAGACAATACAAAGATGGTGGTTCTTTCCTGCATAAAAAGGATGGTTCTTTTCTTTTAAGTAATTAAAGTCGATAAGACAAGAGAAGTAAATAAATATAAGGCAAAGATTTGAATTTCAATTTGTTAATTTGTCTTAATGTGCAATCAATATTGAGACTTTAATTCAACGTAAAAGAGGAGTCTGCTATCACACATTTCCTTTTGATGGCTCAACAAAATAATTATGATTAAATTTCTAATTTGCATTTAAAATACATTTATTCTTTCTTTTATATCACAATTACTTTTGTGTTAGTTTATTTCTAAAATGGATGAACATTCGATTTAGGGGTGTCGGTGAAAATTAATGTATGTTTAAATTACTCCAGAAAAATAGAAACTACACAAAAGCATTCATGAAGTATAAAAGAATGTTTTAATAGAAACTACACAAAAATAGAAACTTTTGTATTGATAAATTATCAATTATTAGTAATAAATAGGTAATAATATAAATGTGTAAAGAATAGAAGGTGATTTATTTTAGTTTTAATCGATAAAATCGTGAAAGAGATTAAATTACAATCAAATGAGATTTCAATTCAGTTCTTATATTTAAAAGTCCTTATACTTTTGTTAGTTTTGAATAATATCTACTCACTTAATATTTTTAATTTTTTTTTGACAAAATTAGTTTTAATTTTTGAAGAAGTATAATATCTACTTTTGTTTTGGTCAAAAAATATCTACTTTTGTTTGTTGTCTTCTTATATTTAAAACCTTTACATATTTTTTTTAGGCAAGTGACCTAATTAGGATATAAATTGCTAAACAAAACACTTAAAACAACATATGATTCAAAATAGAGAGTGGAATAAACATTTAAGTGATTTCCCAAACTTCAAATGTCATTTCGTGATATAACCATGGAAGAATAATGCGGGAAATATATATATATATATATATATATATATATATATATATATATATATGTATATATTACATTTATATCTCTATCATAATGTAGTATTAACCTAATATGGGAATTTTTTCACATTGTTAGCGAGATATATTCTTATTATTTATAACACTTTACATATAATCAATATTACATTTTTCATCCAAATATTCTAGATATTTATTTCCTTTCGAATTTTTATTTAAGTTGATATTTTAAACCAAAATTGTTCCCCGTGCATCGCACGGGTTACATACTAGTTACAACTAAATCTAAATATTCACGGATCGAATTGGAGAATAGTTTAGAGACTGGAAATCCATAGTGTGTTGTACACACAATGACTTGCACATTATTGTCAAAAGGAGTTACATTTGAGAAAAAACGGAATAATAGTGTTTGCAATAAAAACATACCAAATATACAAAATGTGTATTAATGTGTAATAATAATATTGGAATATTTAAATAATAATTGTTAAAAAAATAGTATTAGAATATTTGAATTAAAAATTATATGAAATTTGTCCTTGGTTTAAAGTCAGTTAAATTTGATAACGATTTTTTTAATATATTAATTTATTATAGAAGTATTTTTAAGTTGTATCAATTAATTTGCATTTAGTGCAGATTCGATGGGATTGTTTTATGGAATATTGTTTTTAATATCTTTTCTGATTTTTTTTATTTAAGCATATAGTCATTTAGATTAACTAATAGAAGGTTGACATTTAGGATAAAACATGGTGACATGGACACATTTTATTTCTAATTAACCAATGAGATGTTGACATATTTATGATTCCTTAAATAGTTTTTCTTAATTGTATTATTAATAGAATAGATTACTAATAGATTTTGTATACAATGATAAGAAAATGTTTATAACTAACATATTTTTTTTTGAGACAAAAAAAAAACATATTTTTAATTTTAAATTTATCTCAAAAAGATGTAAATCATTTGAAAATTTTGCCTAAGCCCTCCCAACTAAGGGGGTGTTCGCGGGTCGGTTTGAATCGGATTTGTCCAAATCGGCTGCCCGAGTCGATTACAATTACTTGGTTTGGATTGGTTCGGATGTTATTTTTGGTTTTTTTTTATCCCCACACTTTGACCATATACTCCCACATATTTTGATAAACCGAAAATACCCCCATGAAAAAGTTCCAATCGGATTTATCTCCTATGAAGGTAAATCCGCTTCGTAAAAAATGCAAAGCGGATTTATCTCCTATGGAGGTAAATCCGCTTAGTATATAAATCCGTTTGAGTCATTTTCATGGGGGTATTTTTGGTTTATCAAATTATGTGGGGGTATATGGTCAAAGTGTGGGGATACAAAAAAACCCTATGTTTTTTTTTTCAAAATCAGAACCAAACCAATTCGATGTTTGAATTGGTTGGCTCGGATTGGGCTCACGGTAAGGGTGGAAATAGGCTGGGCCGAGCTTGACTTTGCATGGCATGGGGCCTGACTTGCATTGAAAATGTTGGGCTTGAGCCTGGCCTGTGGCTAGGGGTGTCAAAATGATCCATTTGTCCACTGGATATCTGGTCCATCCATAACAAAATCCATCCAATCCATCCGTTACAAAAAAAATTATAAATGGATTGGATTGGATCCATCCATTAATATTTTCAAATCCAATGGATTATCAATAAGTACAAAATCAAAATCCGTTGGATAATTATAATAATTACTTTTTTAGCAAAAAAATATTTATAAAAATACTTTTCAGTTTTTTTATAAGAAATTTTCAGTTGTAAAAAAAATATTTTTTTTTGCAGATCTTTTTTAAAAAAAAATCAGAACAAATATATTTAAATATACATACATACATACATATATATATATATATATATATATATATATATATATATATATATTAAAAATAAATATATAGAAGCCACCACCGGCGGAGAGCTGCCGCCGACCACCGCTGGCCGCCGGAGCGCAGCCACCGGAACCACCGCGAGTCGTCGGAGCTCCGCCGCGGAAACCACCATGGGTCGACGGAGCTCCGCAGTCAGCCGCGCCGATTGTCGGAGCTCCGCCGCCGGCCATCGCTTCAACCACCACCTATTATTTATATTATATAGAATATATATTTATATATAATATATATTTAAATATATATATATATATATTTATATTATATATTTATAAATATAAAAAACTAATTAAATTGCTGCCAGTTTTAAAAAATAATTAAAAAATATTTTTTTCATAAAAATGTTTTTTTATTAAAAGATTTTTTTTATGTTTCAGTGGTTGGATTGGATATCCATCCATAAAAAATTGTTAACGGATGAATTGGATGAACTTTTTTTGTGAATGGTTGGATTGAATTGGATAAAAAAATTGTTAATATTTATTTATGCAGGCCGGTCTGGTAGGCCTAAAAGGCCTTTTCGATGACCTGTAGCCTAGCCTTTTTATCGAAATAGGTTTTTAAAAAAGCCTTGGCTTTATCTGCTTAGAAAAAAGCCTGGTCTGGTCTGGGCCTGATGTAGGCTGGGCTGTAAGCCCCTGTAGGCTGGTCTGGCCTATTCCCACCCCTAGCTCACGGGTCATGCAAAAAAACATATCGTTTGGATTGGATTGTAGGTTGGTTTGGATTTGTCCGAACCACTGAACACCCCTACTCCCAACCTTTGTGAATTGAGTTCATTATAATTGTACTGAACTCGGTTTACTAAGATCATCTCTAATGATAGTTCTTATTGGATTCATAGAACTCACTTTTTCTTAGATTCACCATTAGAGCAAATATTGGATGTAGTTGTTAGAAGTTATGTGGAGGAGTGTACCCCATTTAAGAGCCAAATATTGATTCACCATTGGAGATGCTCTAAGTTCGCTTTGGTTGTTTTGCAAAATAACACTCATAAACTCAATCCACTAGTACTTTTTTTAGAAAACTTTTGTGAAATAAGTTCATTATAGTTATAGTGAACTCAGTTCAGTATAACTACGTCAAACTCACTTAAAAAGTAGTGACATTTTTGTTATTAAAATTTAATTTTTAAAATTGGGGGGTGTGGATAGCAAAATGATGGGTGAGGGTAAAACCACATTTATTTATTCGTAAGGAAAAATGAAACCCTAATAGAAGGGGACGATGCTATATAAATATGCGTGGGTTACAGAGATTCAGCAATTGAGCTGCTTCGGCTACAACGAGAGAAAGGGCAGTGATTAGAAAGAGAGAGGTCTTGAGTGGGAAAACCCTAATTTCATCCCATACTTCTTCTTACAACCCCCTCCGTTCCATTTTATATGATCAACAACAACAAAAACAAACATAAGATCAGAACTTGAAGGTGCCGTCGTACTCTTTTCTTCATAGGGTTTCGGCTTTGGTATCTCAAATTCTATCTTCCTCTTCTTCTTTTTCCTCTTTTTCTCTTGTCCCTTCGTAATTGAATTGGGGTTTTTCCCACTGTGACAGAGCTTTCAAAATTTACACTTGATATGAGCCCAACACACTTTTGATTTTCTCTTTTATCGTTTTTATTTTGTTTTTTTATTTTGCACTGATTGCGTTTTAGATGGGAAAACCTATTATTTGTTTTCTCGTTGAAGCTTCGGTGCGTACATTGAAAGCCTGATTATAACTACTTTCGCTTATTTCTGATTAGCAGATTTTCTTTCTTTCGAAAAGGATCTGTTTTTTCTAGAAATGTCGTAGGTTTGTTGTAATTAGGCAGCGGCCAGACAACCGTAGTGATGGTATCCACAGATGCTAAGTTTCTTTGTCTCAGTTTTCTACTGATTCCATCTCTCATTTTACCATTTTTTATTAAACTGTGCTAAACCAGTTTTATTTGTTAATTTGATTTTATTATTCTTATTTTGATTTAATTTTTGGTGTTTGTATGATAAGAAAGAAATAAAACAATGAGTTAATGTACATCCTGCATAGGGTGATCTGATCTGATAAAATTCGCCGCTTATGAACAATTTTTGTAGGGTTGATTAAAAATAGCTGCTTTTTTTTTGTATTTTTAATCAATCAATAGTTTCAATACTAATGCTGACAATGATTATTCATGACAATAGCTGGTTTTTGTCAAGGGCTTGTTTTATGATGCTGTTTGCTTGGGTGCATAAAGTTTCATCTTGCCATTGCAAATATGCTATATGAGATTAGTATTGTGATCCTTCTATACAGTTGATTTATACTGCACCATATATTTGGCAGGACTCAACTTAAATATTTGTTACCATCAGAACTAAATGATTGGGCTTTAAAACCAGAAACTCAAACTGTGGAATGACCAAGTATTGTAGTCAGTTGTAGGGCTGGATATCGGACGCTTTTGGTTGATTTCTAGTTAAAATTTGTCATACCGACTAGAATTGAGTAAGCCTAAAATCTGAGTTGTGCAGATTGAAACAAACACTAGTAGCAATAAAGACCAAACTAAAAGGGAAAAGTTGAGCTAAATGGTTCTAAGATAGAAAACTCCAACTTGTAATACAACATGAACACGGCTTTTTGCAAATTTTTTATTTAATTATATATTAATATATAAATACTTAAATAAATTTATAAAAATGATTATACCTATCGAAACTACTTCCACAAAACATTTTTTGGTGGTGGCCATTGGACTGCTGGAGGGATAACTCGACGGATGATGTCATCGGTGGAAATAGTTGTTTCGACGCACAATTCAATAGGACTCTGAGTATGAGGTTGAAACATCTCATGCTGTTGAAACATCTGTCGAACGTGTTTGTCAGTCTTGATAGTCATTACGCACCACCGAATACGATTACCTTCGCCGGTCCAGGGGCGGCGATAAACGATACGAGTGATCGTTTGCTCCTCACCCTCCAACTACGCCTTTTCCGTTAGTTTTTCATTTACTTCGGCGAAGGTGATGTTGTTCTTAAGTCTGGAATAAATGGTGTTTCGATCACTAAAATACACACCATCTTCTTCCCTATACATAACATGGGCCTAACAGTGAAGTGTATAGTAGTGGTTGATGACTCTTTCCGGTATGACTTGTTGTGGTGAGGGTGGTCGCAGAAGATGAATGATTTCTTCCGGAGTGCGTATTGTGTCCACGTATAGCTCCAAGAGACTACGTCCCATTGGAATGTTAGCATGAGCTTCCATCATTGTGCGAACGTCGTCGTCGCTTTGGATCTCCATGACCGAATAACGGAATGTCTCGTCATCTCCATAATTGTACTTTCTGTAACGGATACGCTCCACGTCTTTACGCCACCCTCCCTCTGGCCGTATCTTCCTCTCAGCCTTCTCCTTGAGTTGGGCGAATGTGATGTCCTTATTCATCCTACAAAAGATATGATTAGGACAACGAAAGACAACACCATGTTCATCGGTTGTTACAGTTCCACTGTGATAAAGTGCTGTTAGGAATTTGTCATTTGAGTACTGGGTTGGGCACAACTGCCATTCCATTTCAGCGGGTTGGGCGACGGTGTTTGGGAAGAACCAGAGAAGAGAAGATTAATCAGAAATATAGGTTGAGGGTAAACTGTTGGTGTGAATTTGAGTGTAATGTGAGAACGTATTTATAATAGGGGTGATCGTATGTAAGCCGTTGATTTTGGATGATCTTAACCATTGATTTTAAGGTTTAGTGTCGGCAAAATCTAGGCCGTTAAAGAGTGTCGGCAAAATCTAGGCCGTTAAATAGTGTCGGCAAAATCTAGGTCATTAAAGAAATTAAGACCTATGCACTCTGCACAATCCAAACTTTAACCGTGCACTCTGCACAATGCACACTGTAATAGTGCACTCTGCACTATGCACTCTGCACAATGCTTACTTTAATAGTGCACTATGCACAAAGCACTATTAAAGACAAAAGAGTAAATTATTGATTCAAATGTAATAAATGTCACATAAGATTAAACCCTTAAAATTAATAACTTAATTAATATAAAATTACAATAATTGATAAACTAAAAAGACAGTACAGAAAAAAATTAACAAAGATGAGACCCAGTTCCACACTTTCGAGGTTGGGGGACACGCCGTAGACGTTGATGCCGATGTGGTGGTTGATGTTCTTCCTCAGTCGGGGCAGGGAGCGGTGGCTCTGGAAAATATTGGGGAACTGATGAAGAACTAGCACCGCCGGCCTGCTCTTGAATTTGACAAAGCAACGCTAGAGATTGCGCAGAACCGGGTTGGACCCCAAAGCACTCATAGAACATATCGGGGTCCCTTTCGGTGGTAGAATGTCGATATGTATCTTGAAAAGGAGTATCTTCTACTGACTGGTTGTATTGTTCGTAATATTGGAATGTTGGTGTGTGGGAGATAGAGTGGCAGTGAGCCACATCTTATTGGAATGTTGGTGTGTGGGAGATAGAGTGGCAGTGAGACACATCTTCTTGGGTCCTCTGTTGAGTTGGTGGTGCACGTCGATGTCGATTACGGTTACGTTCTCGACGTTCGGTTTGAGTAGTTGGGGGAGCTGGCACGTCTTGTTCATCGTCTTCATCCACATCACCAACATTTGCAAGACCACGTGGATCCCTTAGATGTTGGTCAGCTGAAATGTATGGCCTTGATTTTTTTAGAAACCAGCGCATGTATTTATCTGACTGCGTTGGTTTAGCAAAGCACGGTCGACCCACAACACGTCGATTTTCTCTATCATTCCATAAATCAATTAACTGGCTGTGATATACAGCCCAATTGACATCAGTCTGTCCCTGCATGGTGATGTTGTGCATGTGGCTTATATCTATTGGTGCTGATGGTATGTCTTGGACGAGGCCAAATTGCAAGGTCACTCTATCTGCATGGTGCCATTCTACAATATGGAAACAGACCATAGTCGTGTTTGTAGTCCATATGCCTTGGTGCCGATATGCTATTTCTGGCAAATTGAATTCCCGATATGGCAACTACTCAAACTCTTCATGTGTCATGCGGTCTATTGTTGATCTGTACAAAACAAGGCTTTTTGGACACTTAGTGTGGCTAAGTGGCGTGCGAACCCATCTGGTAAAAAAAATAAATTGTTAACGTAAAGAAGAAATATAATTGTTAGTATTCATAAGTTGTGTCAAATTTTTACCTCTTTGCTAGTGGCCATTCATAAGGACGGTTGTAGTCTGGTGCTAGGAACGGCATGCGGTACCAGACCCAAGACTGTAACAAAAGAGTACATCCACCCATTGTGCGTGAGGAGCATGTAACTGTCTTACACAACATTCTGTATAAGTTCGTTAGACATGCTGACCCCCAGCTGTAACTTGAAATTTCATCGAAGTTTTTCAATAGGGGTAGGTATTTTATGTTGACTCTGTTTGATGATTTGTCTGGGAGTATGTATCCCCCGATCAACTGCAATAGGTACGCCCTACAATATTGTCTTCGCACTTGGTTGGAAGCGCCCTCTGGAACATTATTAAATTCACGTTGTAGCCAAGTGAACTTAATTTGGTTGCCTACCATGCCATTTGCTGGGATAGGCTTACCCAAAAGTTGTTCGCATACTCGATCCCAATTTTGTTCACAACTTCCAGTAACGGCATTTCCATCAACGGGAAGTCCCAACTGCAACGCCACGTCTTCGAGAGTTATTGTGCACTCCCCTACTGGAAGATGAAAAGTGTGTGTTTCTGGTCTCCAGCGTTCGACCATTACTGCCACCAAAGCTGGATTTATTTTGAATGCGCCAATTGAAGCAATGTCACGAAACCCAGCTCTTTCTATCAATGGTAATATAGAGGCATCTGGTTCTGGAAGTTTGAAAGCGTGGTGAACTTCCATTGGGTCATCGTTGAGAAGCATGGAAATGTGAGGTTCTTCGTTTAGTAAGGAAGACATTTTTAGAGGAAGTGTTGTTGAAGAGTTATGGTGACTTGAATGTTTGAGTTATGTGGTTGTGTTGCTGCCTTTTGTTGTATATATTCTAGTCTAAGCATTATTGTCCTTTGTTGTCAAAAGTAAAAGTGTCGGTGCAATCTTGGCCTTCGAAACAATGACTAAAAAAGGTTTTTCCTAAGTCTAAAAAATGAGTTTTTTACCATGTTTAGATCAATTTTAACCAATTTTGTTAAATTACTAAATTAAAAAAAATGATATGACATTATAGTAGAGTTATAGAACTACGGTTTCATGTTTTGAATTAGTACTAACGGACTTATAACCCACGTGAACAAGATTTGAAACAATGACTAAAACCGGTTTTTCCTAAGTCTAAAAACTGAGTTTTTTACCATGTTTAGATCAATTTTAATAATTTTGTTAAATTACTAAATTAAAAAAATGATATGACATTATAGTAGAGTTATAGAATTACGGTTTCATGTTTTGAATTAGTACTAACGGACTTATAACCCACGTGTACAAGATTCGAAACAATGACTAAAACCGGTTTTTTCTAAGTCTAAAAAATGAGTTTTTTACCATGTTTAGATAAATTTTAACCAATTTTATTAAATTACTAAATTAAAAAAAATGATATGACATTGTAGTAAAGTTATAGAACTACGGTTTCATGTTTTGAATTAGTACTAACGGACTTATAACCCAGTGTACAAGATTCGAAACAATGATTAAAACTGGTTTTTCCTAAGTCTAAAAAATGACTATTCCTAAGCACTAGACACTGCACTCTGCACTAAGGAGTGAACAATGCACATTGAACAATTCAAAAGTGTCGGTGCAATCCTGGCCTTTAAAAGTGTCGGTGCAATCCTGGCCTTTAAAAGTCACGTGTGCAATCCTAGCCTTTAAAAGTGCCAGTGCAATCCTGGCCTTTAAAAATCACGTGTGCAATCCTGGCCTTTAAAAGTGTAGGTGCAATCCTGGCCTTTAAAAGTGTCGGTGCAATCTTGGCCTTTAAAAGTCACGTGTGCAATCCTGGCCTTTAAAAGTGTCGGTGCAATCCTAGCCTTTAAAAGTGTCGGTGCAATCCTGTCCTTCAAAACCATCGGTGAAATCTAGACCATTCAAATTTCAATAAATAGGCCCTAAATCTCTCACCACTAAACACCCAACTGTCATAGTTTCTCCTACTACCAACTGAAACTCAAACACACCCTCCTACTCCCAACTTCGTCAATGGCTCCAACGAATGTTTTCATCACGGTCTTTTACAATGGTTATGTTGAAAAAATAAATACTGAGGGTATATTTTTTAGGTGTCATAACAACACCCTTGTCAAACTCAACTCTAATTCCAAACTAGCTCAAGTTAAACAAGCCATTGAAAAAAATATCTCTCCTGACCATTCAAAAATGGTTGCTAGTCTTACATAACGGTACCCCACAACTCTCAGTACTGGCCATACCTTTTATGGGGGATTCGAAATATATTCCGACGATGATGTTGAACTTATGATAGAGCATTTCAAAGAAGATAGACACCTTTGTATATGTACACCAGAAATATACGCAGATTTGGTTGAGGCTCCTTCTAACTACACCCAGGTAAGTCACGGCCACTCTATTCCATCTTCATCACAACAGAACTTACGTTTTTCTCAACAAACAGATATACCATACAATGACTTCATTCCACCTGTTTACCCTCAATTCAATCATTCATCATCCCAAACTGACATGCATTACAGTCCTTCAACACCTCACCATCACTCTGCACCATCATCCTCAAACACACCCATTGACCTTAACACAAGCCACCCTCTACATACTCAAACTAATACCCCACCATTTAGTATGTTTGTTGGTGTCCATAATGAAGACGTTGGGGACTTTAGCGAAGATGAAGATGAAATTCCTCAGCATGACTTCGATGAGGAACCAATTGAAGCTAACCCCAACATAGGTGTTGCATTCCGCGAGCCTGTCCCACACTTTCAAAACGTCACAGCTGATAACCCAGAACCTTATGATGTAGAGTTTGGCCATTCCATGGACAGGAACCAACTTTTATCCAATGAAGGCCCAAACGAACTCTAACTCAAAATGAAATTTCCCACAAAAGAAATAGCCCAACAATTCATCCAAACATATCACCTAAACCACTCAGTAGCAATCAAAGTCTGTGAGTCTAAACCACACGCATGGACCGTTTGTTGTGTTCATGAAACCTGTTGTGTTCATGGACCGTTTCGGATTACTCTTTTAAATAACTATTGTAATTTTCAGTAGGTCTTTTAAATAAATTATTGTGTTGTAATATTTCTTTGTGACCCTTCAATTTAATTAGAAAGATTACAAATATTAATTATCTAAATACAATTGTTTTATTTTAATTAAATTAATTTTATTTTTATCATTTTAATATATAATTAAATAAAAATAAAAAAACACAGTTCAGATGGGGGGGGCGACTTCTGAACTGCATTTTAAAAAAAAAATTGCAAAACACAGTTCAGCCCAACTTTGGTAAATAATTTTTTTTTTGCACCAACATGGTTTTTTTGCCCATTACTGTGCAGCTGTTACGACCAATGCGCAAGACTTGTTCAAGAGTTGTGATGACCATTGATTTGCGACTGAGGTAACATTCCCTCACCCTGAAATGCAAAAGAAAGGCAAAAACAACTAAATTCTCAGAAATGTAACTCAGCATCAGCTTGCAGCGTGTTAGATAGGCTAACCTCCGAATGACATAGAAGCACTACAACTTCATAAAACCTATATTCCAAACCAGACTTAGTCCTTTGAAAAGCTCAAATGCATGCTCAAATGACCATGGAAGCCAATTGAAGGGCCTTTACTATGTGCATAATCAATAATTAATCATTTGCACATAATCAATAATTAATCATTTTGGAAATAGGTATTTCTCTTTATGTTTTACAGACTTCTCAAGTAGTAAAGAAATACAAAAGAAGTAAAATTAAAATCCATCGAGAGAAAACATGTTTTGAATTACAAATAGTCACTCAAACTTGAAGAAATAAAAGCTAGGGGTGCTAGGTAACCCTCGTTTAATAGATTGAACTGCGAATCTTGGGGTGGACAAATGAAATACATTACTGGTATTACTGGTATATGGACAATTTTGTTTAATGTGGAATATTTTCTACAAAGCTTGTTACCTGCTCGAGTTAAATCACTAGAAACCATGGGTTTTTCGGTTACCCCGACAATTGACTGTAATCAGTGAAATTCTTCATGGGCTTTTCGGGCTGACTACTCTTGTCCAGCCCTAGACAGTTGTTATCTACACCTTACACTCCATAAGCAAGCCTCCACATAAATTTGATTTGAAAAAAAATACTTTTAGTTGTACCATAAACATCTAGCTTAGAATATACATTTAAAAAATTTATGTGTATTCTAAATTAGCTATTTTACAGACCTAAACTGAGTTTGTAAAAGATCATTAATATTTTGAGGATGAAACTCAAATTATCCCATTTCAAACAAGGTTTACACCAACAGATATAATCCTCGAACACCAAGAGATTAGCTTAGTGAAATATGACATAATTTGTATCTGGGAGGTTCTGAGTTAAAATCCCTAGTAGTCTCCTTGGGGTGACCTTCGTAAGCTCTTAAAGAGCTCAAAAGTCTTCTCTGCCTTAGACTGAGGTAGCATCCCCTCACCCTAAAATTTTTGTTACCAAAAAATATTCCTTCCAGACTCTTTTTGTTTAGTTCAGTGGTAATTAACATAGTTTTTTTAATCCAAAGTAAGAAACCACGCTTATTGCATGTGCATAAGCGGAACTACTATTTTTTTTTTCACTTTTTATCATGCGCTCTCACAAATTGTGATTTTTTTTCTAACCCGATTTGTTAACTTTTGAAGGATTTATTATTTTTTAAAAAAAAAAATCATTTTTTTACCATCCAGAAGTTAATTTTGAATTGTTTAAGAAACAAAAAATTTGAAATGAGTGCTGGAGATTAAATGTTAAAAGGGGTCCGTGTTAGCAAAAAAGGAGGTGTCAGTAGTTGTCCCTGCAGATAAAACTCGATAAAGCCCATTAGCCCAGTTAAGAGTCTTTGCCAGCCTCAACCAATACTTTGACAAAAAAACGTCAATCAATGCATTCAATGCTTCAACCAAAAAAAATTTGTACCCCCACAACTTACCTATATACCCCCACACGTTTTTTTTGGACAAAAATACCCCTGTTTTATTTTGCCTCAATCAGATTTAGGTTTTGAAGATATAAATACGATTTGTTTTTTACAAATCGTATTTACGTATTGGTGAATACATACGATTAGCCTGTAAAATTTCCAATCGTATTTACCTAAACTGAGCTAAATACGATAGAAGAAAAAAAAACCAAAACGTATTTACCTTGGGGTGAGGTAAATACGATTCAGACAAAATACAAAGCGTATTTACCAATGGGCGGGGGTACATACGCTTTGTAAAATACGAATCGTATGTACCCTCACCCAAGGAAAATATGATTTGTTAAAATAGAAATCGTATTTACCCTTAACCATAGGTAAATACGATTTGTATTTTAATCGACGGCCAGATTTACTCCACTGGCCTAACTGCTATTTATTCAACGGTGTAGATTGCACGGATAGTATCAACGGTTGAAATTCATTCACGAATTCTATAAATACCCACCCCCACCCTCATTCATTTGACACCAAAATTTCACTCTCAAATACATTTCTCACACATCCAGAATGCAGATTTGCCTAACACAACGGTCCGCTGAGAATAGGCTATGCGGTATACATTATGGGGGCAACAATACGATTAGAGAAGATGGGGTCTACTTTTGGAGTCCGAAGCCGGCGTTATGCCGAATCGACCGCGCCATGGGGTTTGATGGGTTGAAGGATAAAGTGTGGTCGAAAGTACAAGTGATTGGGGATGACCGCGACGTCACTAGTATCACTTATCGGAAACCCGATCGTGGAGATGATGGCTGCATTTCCTACTCGTCGATGTCTTTCAAGACCGACGAAGACGTGGCGATCATGTTCGACATTCACGACTGGCTTATGGTGTATAAGCCTTTGGAGCTGTACGTGGAAACACAAAGGAGCGTGAATGAGATTTTACGTCGTTTGCGAGATCCGGAATAATAGGGTTTAGTTTGTTATGTTTTATCTTTTATGTAACTTTGTTTTATCGAATGAATGAAATAGAAATTTTAAGTAATCTCGTAATAAATAGTAATGAACTGATATAAAATAAAAGAGTTCAAAAAAATCCAGAAAGTACAGACATAAAATAAAAGTAATAATATAAAAGGCCCTAATCATCGGTTTCTATATCTAACATCTGCATCAGCTGGTAGAGACGAGCGTACGTCGGAGTGGACATACGAATATGCCCGCGACGAAGCCCCTATTGTACTGCCTCTATCACACTCTGTACCCAAACTAGATTGCGCTGTGGGGGTGGTGGTGCAGCTGCCTGCGCTGGTGGTGGTGGTGCAACCTGCAACAGCCTGGGAATAGATACTCTGACGTACCACTCTAAGTAGTCCGCAGCAATCTCACCCAAATCCTGAGCAGGCCTAGTCGTCTGAAGCACCTCGTGCACAGTGGGTAAATAGTGGGAAATCCGGAAAATGTAGTCATCATGGCTAGGACGACCGGTGAGAGGGGGACGTGGGATGACCTGGACATACCCAAATTGGCGGAGGCATCTATCTGGCATGTAGCGAACGATGATGTCTCCAAAGCTGAGGAAACCCCTATAGAGTGCAACATGCTCGAAGGGTCTAACATCCCGATGACCCTCAAATGGTCGCCAGCATACATCATCAGCAGTGAGGTCGTCAATCCTCCGCTTGTAATCGACCAACTTCAGTGCATCTGTCTTCTTCCTCTTCCAAACCCCGTAGAGTGGTGTGTGCACCTCAGATGGCTGCCTCTCCACCAGATGAGGAAAGTACCATAAAATCCAGCTCTGAAATGCAAAGATAAATAACTGAGTTATTTAAATTAAAAACATAATTATTTAAATTAAAAACATAATTATTTACCTGTAACATGGAGGGGTAGCCAGCTAAATGTTTAGCTTGGTCCAACGATCCATAGTTGAGCTAGTCGTACATATGAGCAAGTGCAGCCACACCTCATGCATATGATCCAGCACCATCAGCAGTAAGATCCTCAAGCAGCAGTAGCCACTTGGCCTTAGCCCTGTCATACGTCTTCACTATGAAGATGCTCCAACTCAGAACCAAAAGGATCATCGCCCTGACAGCAGGAGACATGTCAGCAGAAATGGACAATGCAGCAACTATGTCCAGGAGCCAGCTAAAACGGTAATACGGTCCCTGACCAAGTTGACACTCAACACGGGCCTCCTCCTCAGTAACCCCGAGATATGCCACAGCAAGCTGAACTGCCTGATCAGCGGTGACACTAGTGGGTGGTGCTCTGTAGTATCGGCCTGAGAGCGGAAGGTGCAGCAAACAGGAGATGTCATCTAAAGTAATGGTCATTTCACCGAATGGTAGGTGAAATGACAAGGTCTCCTGGTGCCACCTCTCAACAAAAGCGGACAGCAGCTCGTGGTCCACAGTAGTATGTCTTGTCAATATGAGGGGGGCCAAACCTGAAGCTGTGAACCTCTCCCAAAACTGGTGGTTCTGGGAATAGACCAGCAGTCTCTTAGCTAGCTTGTTACCGTGGTTCGTAGCCTTCACTTTACGCTCATAGATCTGTTTTTATAAATAAAAAAAAAAAATTTAAAAATTATGCTATGTAAAAAAAGATAATTTAAATACAAACACAATGTAAAAAAAAATTCACTAACCGGGTTAAGCTGAACACGGTAGCAGACATGACACTCCAGCCCAGTGAATAGAGAATGCTCCTTCTGGTCGTCATGGAACTACTGCTGAGGCTCACCCATATGCTGGTCCTGGGCCTGATAGAACTGCTGTTGAGGCTCGCCTATATGCTGGTCCTCCTCCTCATACGGGTGGTGCTGCTGGCCTGGCTAGTACTCAAACTCTGGGGACTCTAGCTGTGGGGGCTGTCTGACCTCAGCGCGCCTACGCCTAGTGGAGGCGTGTCCCGCAACTCTCCGGCGGGTGCGTGTGCTAGGAGTGGAAGACGACGCCTGGTCAGTTTGTCGATAAGAAAACACTGGAAAAAAAAACAGGTTAGTTACCAAAAAATAGAAATCGTATTTACCCTGAGAAGAGGTAAATACGATGCGAAAAATTTGAGGAAATCGTATTTATCTATAAAAGGTTAATAAGATTTACTTTTTTTTGCAGATTTTGGAGGAAATCGTATATAGGTAAATACGATGAGATATTTTGGTGGAAATCGTATGTATCTTCTACGAGGTAAATACTATGCGCTCTGAAATTTGACTGGTCAAATCGTATGTAAGTGACAAATGGTAATTGTTTTGTAAATTTGTAAATTTTTTAAGGGTATTTTCGACTTTTTGCCTTTTCATGGGGTATGGAGTCAATGGGTGGGGGTAAAAAAAAATCCCATAAAAAAAATGCATTCAATATCCATATATCCACTCAATATACAACAATTCAAGTTGACCAAAAAAAGAAAATAACAGTTCTTACATTGATCAAGAAACAATTTTTGGTCACCCGTCACATGCCTAATATGCCAACCTAATTAAACCCCCACTTTCTATGTGCTTCATATATACAGCAAGAAAACAATCAATTAAGTTAGTTGAAAAATTCAAATTCAAATTCAAAATAAATAAATAAAGTTTTTTGTTGATCAGAAAAAGCAGGTGAAAATTTTGGCGTACGAGGTTCGAAATCCGCTCCCCCTCCTCTCTAACTACTAACACACTAATTTTTAACCACTTTGCCTATAAAAAAAAGTAATTTGTATTTTTTGAAAAAACAAATAATTAATGGAATTTGTAGATAGAGAGAAGGTCAATTGGGTGAGGCAATTTAATTAGTGTCCAGAATCTTGGATCAAATCACGTGCACCGCTATTTTATTTCCTCATTATTTTGGGTTGGAATGGACAAATTAAATGCAATCATAGAAAGATGGCACTGATGCATGCAAAAAGTTTAATTTAAAGCATATATACACCCACACACAGAAGATTGAAGAAAACCCAAATTTAGATTCTAACACCGCCAATATCAACTTAGCAAAAAAAAAGCTTAGCTAGGCCTGTATAATTTCAATCTTCAAGCAACCAACCCTCTTGCTTGCAAGTCAATTTTATCGACCTAAGTCCCAAACTGAGGGAGAAAGTGGCATGTGTATTTTTTAAATCAAGGTATCTCATAACACGTACCTGCAGAACTAATTCCTCGAGGCACTGTGATCTATTTAAGGGGTTGATTTCACTCCTATCGGATGTTTTTCGATTGAGAATTGAACTCTTGCATGACCAAATGATTAAGAAGTCTAAATATCTACCACTTGTGTAACCTCAGGTTGGAATAAAGTAGCACACACACACACACACACACACACATATATATATATATATATATATTTGCACGCGAGAAATGTACTCTTTAAATTTGTTGGTGTAAAATTTGAACATGCATTTGAAAAAAAAGTTCTTAAAATTTAGGTCAATCCTTGGTTTTCCCCTTTGTGTGTGTGTGTTAGGTCCTGGCAATTGCCAGTTCGACTATCAGACCAAAAAAAACACACCTTACACTCAAGACTAGACAACTGGAGGACCCGAGTAGCCCGATAGCGGGTGGCGGTGCTTATATTAATAATCACAATCAAATATATAAGGAAGTTGATCCAAGTTTTGTGGTGTGAAAATATGGTGTCTTAAATTCACGATAAGATAGTAATTAGTTACAATCAATGATTGATGAACATAGACGTTACACGTGAAAGAAATTAAAAGAAAAAGATAAAAGGCCTAACTGTGAAGGAGAGTGCAGTGGTAGAGATTCTGTGAAAATATAGAAAAGAGAGATGGCACTGCAATATTGCATTGGTTAAACAAGTAACTTTAATGGTTGTCTTTACTGCGTCATAGTATAAACAATGTTTGCCTCTTTTTGCCGCGCCATAAACCCCAACCCAACCTTGTGGATCACGTTAGCTAATCATCTTTCTCTTTCTCTCTCATTCTTTGCATCAAGGAGACAACTAGCTGGCGGAGCAAACTGAGACATGCTGTTTTCACAATTAATCACATGCTTTGCTAGCTAGCTACCTTCAATTAAGTCACACCCACATTACATATATGCGATCTTTTTCTACTATATATGCTCACTGGATTCCTTTAATCCAATCTAGCTGTATTAATTAATTATATTATCTCAAGATCTAGAGCAATTTATATCAGTTCATAGGGGACTGATTTGGCACTATGATACTTGAAGCATGGTTGAAATTGCTTCACTTTTGGAACATGTTTCCTCACTCTCTTGTATACACAACATGACAACAAAACAAACTTTTATTTACAACTTAATCCCTCCTTCTAATCACATTAATACGATTGATAACATTTTACAGATTTTTAAGGAGCATATATTTGTAGTTTATGTAGTTAATATAATTAATAGTAATTTGAGCACTACATTATGAAAGCACATATATTCGTATGAGATTGAGAGAATCAGAATACAATTACTGTAACCCACGTTCCTCTTATAAAAAACTATATGATGGTAGAAAATTCAAAAAAGTAAATAAACACAAGCATCAAAACTCGATCTCATGTGTGTTTGTGTTATTGTTCTTTGCTTCTATGTCTCAAAAATAAAAGGCTTTCTAGACTCCTATATCAATGAAGCTAGCTCTTTCAGAAAAGGGCCTTGTAGACAAAACTTTGATTTGTGCACTTGTATATATACGAATCTTGACCGTAGCAAAAGCATCTGATTTTACCATGATATTGTTCTCTATCATCTCCTAATTAGTACAGCCTAACAAATTGACTTAATCATCAAAAGTTTTGATGCATATTCACGATAGATACCTTTCTTCAACTTCCAGCTACCGCCTTAGGAAAAAGTAACATAACTAACTTCTTCTATTTTTGGTGTACAAGGGAAGGGACCCAACTCCATCTTTCACCAACTATATATATTTTATTCAAAATGGTCATCAGAGTTTTAATATAAACAATTCATGATGACGTTTTCATATCATGATATATTTTTTGTTAATTTGAGGTTTAATTCAATCTTTCATATATTCAAAGACTAATTTTATAATTAACCTTGTTTTGTACGGTACTTCCGACCTTAAAAGATGGTCCGAGGTAGTTAGTGGTTGATGTCATTGGTCAATGAGTGTATCCGATCCTAGCTGGTGTTGTACCTGCAAATCCACTCTGACGCTTAAGTCAGTGAGGTAGTCTTAGTAGAGTAATAAATGTGAGAATGCTTACTATTAATGAGACATTGAGTGTTGTATTTATAGAGTGTGGTGGGGTTTGTCCCAACGAATCAGAGCCGTTCGATGTTGTGGTTCGATCTGAGCCCTTGATATTTGGATTGAGCCATTTGATATTGGACTCTTGTAGGGTGCGAATAGATGTGAAAAAGGGGGTGTATATGGTCAAAAGTCTTACCATAACAAACCTTAATTCAAAATAACAGATTTGTTTAAAAGAAATAAATTCATATACAAGTAACAGAAGACTAACAACCACATCAATCTCTCAAAACCAAAATAGCCCTATTCTATATCACACAATTAGCATGAGTTCAAGATAGTAAGCTTACTCGGATGTATATAGACGATGTTATGATTTTATGTAAGAGTATTCAAAAAAAAATATTAAACTCTTACAAAACCTGTTTGATAAATAGAGTGAAGCAAGCTTCTGGTCAATTTATCTACGTTAGTAAGTCTACTTGTTACTCTGGTTCTATTCGACATACGCGGTTGGTTGTTTTGGCATCAATGTTCGAATTCTCGATCCAGAGGCAAACTTTTGTTTAGTTGCCTTGGTGTTCTTCTCTAGAAAAATATGTGCAACCCTTTGGTGATAGAATTAAAGATAAGTTAGCTGTCTGGAAATCATTTTTGTTATCTATCATTGGTTAAGAACTTGTAAAATATTATCTATGGAATGCTTCTTACGGCTTTCAAATTTATGTTTGGCCTATATTAGTCTTTTAAATCTGTTGGATAAATAATTTCTGCTTATATTTTACTAGTATTATTCAAAGTATTTTGCAAAACCGTCTGGCGCCTAGCATAGATATTATACATGCTTGACTTTGAATTCTAAAGTCAAGTCAAGCACAAGCGCTTCACTGAATCAGCCTTTCAGCTACCGAAGTTGACTCAGTTTTTAGGTTCCATTTTGTTCGATAATTAATTCAAAAAAGTTGTTCAATTTATTTTACATTGTCACTAAACCATTAGATACTCTTTTATATTAGTTAGACCTTTAAACATTTATATGAAAGAAAAATGTATTAGCTAGAAACAAATCTAATCAATCAGAAAGATAAATGTTTTATTTTTAAAAAAAAAAAGAAGATAAATGAAACACTAGGAAATTTTATATATATATATATATATATATATATTATCAAGGACTAAAATATTAATTGTATTTGTTATTTTTGTATCAAAATTTAAAACATCAAATAAAATGAAACGAATATAGTATGTGCATGTTAATTTAGCATGGAGGAAAGTAACATAAGATTAACAACTCCTTCTGAATTCAAGTATCATCAGCACATGTAATTACCGCGAAATTATGGAAAATGTTTTAAATTGCTGAGTCTTCGTCTGTTGGTCAATCAAAATTAACTAGAATTCCCTTGAGATCAAGTGCACCAAACTTGGAAAACTAGCTAATACCCATGTTATTGTTAATTTAAGGATTGCACGTGACAAATTTATTGCTACCGAACTATTTGGTCCTCTCTCGTTTGGTATGTGCTGGTAGTACATCTCGTCAATTAAGGCAAATCAACGGTTAATAAACATAATTTGACCTATGTGATGAGGGATTATATTTTTGACAAATATGTGATGAGGGATTTGGAGATGTCATTGTTGTCCTTTTCAAAAGGTATGTTTGGTCTAGCTTTGATGTCCTTTCCAATGTTATGTTAAAATTGTCCTTTTTAATTATAACTTTCATATTATCTTGAGTTTTTTAATTGTTATCTTTTTTTAAAAAAAAAACTATTCTTTTAAATTGGTAGAATACATTGGCGACGACACAAATTTAAACATCACTAAATGCGAAAAGGTTGAATTGCGAACAAACTCACATCACATAAGTTAATAGCATAAAACAACAAAATGCCTATAAATGTGACAAAATCAAAATGACTAGAATACTTGTGCCTCCAAATTTGTAATGGATCGAATTGGATCTATCAATCTGAATCAAACGAACACCGCAACAAGATAAGAAACAATAGAACGTCGCACTTAGATGATGAAACAAAGGAAAAACAGGAAACAAAAATTAATTATATCTCCATGAAAACCAATTATTTAGATAAAAAGATAGAAAAGGTTACGTAATTTCATACCATACAAAGATGACTTAAAATAATGAGAGAGAGAGAGAGAGAGAGAGAGAGAGAGAGAGAGAGAGAGAGAGAGAGAGAGAGAGAGAGAGAGAGAGAGAGAGAGAGAGAGAGAGAGAGAGAGAGAGAGAGAGAGAGAGAGAGAGAGAATTCTTTAATTGTTATTATTATAAACACTAATATCTTATGTCCTATTTTTATGAGATAAAATGACTTCTGTTCTTGACTCTACCTAACAGTATTATTAAACCTAGACTGATCATCGACCCGATCAAGACATTGGATCAATAGGATCATGGTAGGAGCAAGCATATAGAGACACAATTTCATTTATTAAGGGATCAAGTGAATAAGAACAAGTTAGAGTTGGTACATTGGGAGGGTGCCAAAGATTTATTCACTTTACCAAATTTGCTTAATACTCCTTACTTGATGGATGAATACTCTTCGACATGATCAAGCTATTTGGACACTATGGAACATGACAATAGACGGAAATTTCTCTTAACTTTGAGTACTTTTTCCATTTAAAGAATTATATATTATCTATTAGTATCTATTTAAGAAAAGATATTGTAGTTTAAATTACCAAACTGTTCTTGCATCTATTTTTAAAAAGTTTACTATTTATTAATTATTATTTTGCTTTTGAGCCATGACAGGTTATCTACTCTACTATCTATTTAAGAAAAGATATGACACTTTAAATTACCAAACTGCCTCTACATTTATTTTTAAAAAGTTTACTATTTATCAATTACTGTTTAACTTTTGTGACACGACAGATAAACATAATAAGTGATCGATTTAATTTATTTTCGATAAGTACATAATAATATTTTAAATCATTTGTATCAAGCAACACGGTACGACCCGTGTGTATATACGAGTATAGTGCTAGTTGTACTAAAAACTAACATTGCGGCTTAAGACAATACCTATTTGATGTTTTTTTGGTTGAAAGGATGTTCTATTTCACGTTATCTAAAAGTCTATTAGTTGTTGTGTTGTGTTGATGTTATAATTCTAATTATAATGCTAATATTTTCCTAAATCATGAAAATTACGTAACTATACATTAATTCCAAAAGTAGAAAAACGAGTCAGTGACGAAACAAAAGAGTTGTATAACTATTGAAGTATTAGAATAATCATGTCAAAAAAAAGGTGCTCCATTATTAGAATAACAACATTAGGAGAAGACGAAAAGGGTAGGTTAGTAAAGCAATAAAAGAAAACGGTTGAACAATGACTTTTGGGCTGAACTACATGCGAAGGAAAGTCTTCTTGCGCAAAAATCAAGGGACAAATGGCTAGCGGAAGGTGATTCAAATAGCCACTTTTTTCACGCTTGCATAAGAGGAAATAGAAGAAGGACTCAACTATTGAAGATTGAGGTGAATGGGGAGTGGCTGGAGGACGTGATAGGAGTCAAGAAAGCAATAAGAGACCATTTTGAAGAGAAATTTTAGGAAGAGGAGTACAATAGACCGACACTTGATGGTATCCAATTTAATCAAATTTCAAGAGGGGAAAATGAGTTACTACTTGAACCATTTACGATGGAGGAGATAAAGGAAGTTGTATGGGAGTGTGATGGCAACAAGAGCCCGGGACCGGATGGGTTTAATTTTAACTTCATAAAGAGTTTTTGGGAGTTAATTTCACATGACATTCTAAAATTTTTCAATGAGTTCCATAGGCTTGCAAGATTGCCAAAAGCAATAAGTGCATCCTTCCTTGCACTTATTCCAAAGACAAAAAATCCTCAAGGGCTAGGGGAGTATAGACCGATTTCCCTCATTGGTTGCTTGTACAAGATGCTTGCGAAGGTTCTTGCGGGGAGGTTAAAAAAGGCGTTGAAGGGCGTGATTTCAAATGGGCAAAATGCCTTCCTAGCCGGGAGAAATATCCTCGACGGCATCGTAGTGGTAAATGAAGTGATAGATATGGCAAAAAGAAAGAAGAAGAAATGCGTGGTTTTAAAAGCCGATTTTGAAAAAGCATATGACTCGGTGAGTTGGTCGTACTTGGATTATATGATAAGGAGGATGGGTTTTGGAGAAAAGTGGAAAGGTTGGATGCGGGCATGCTATTCCTCTAATTCTATTTCAGTTTTGGTTAATGGAAGCCCAATCGATGAGTTTGTGGAGCAGAAGGGATTAAAACAGGGTGATCCTCTTGCACCATTTTTGTTCTTAATAGCAGCGGAAGGTTTAGCGGGCCTTGTGAGGAAGGGGGTGGAGTCAAATAACTTATGCGGATTCAAATTAAGTGAGAATCTTTCGGTTGAACTTTTACAGTTTGCGGATGACACAATCTTCTTTTGTGATGGCGGGGAAAAAAGTGTATGGTGTTTGAAAGCAATTTTAAGGAGCTTCGAGTTAGTGTCGGGGTTGAAAGTAAACTTTGGTAAAAGTAATGTCATCGGTTTGAACATGGAAGAAAGATTGTTGGAAGGAATATCACAATTTCTTTCGTGTAGGGTGGGCACAAGTACATTCAAGTTCCTCGGTATTCTGATAGGAGCGAATCCGAGATTGGCAACCACTTGGCAACCGGTTATCGATTCAATCAAAGCAAGTCTTAGTAGTTGGAGAAGTAGACAACTATCCATTGGGGGGGCGCGTTACACTCATAAACTCGGTATTAGCATCTCTCCCGTTATATTTATTTTCTTTCTAAAAGCTCCTAAGAAAGTGATTGTGGAGATAGTAAAGCTCCAAAGGAGATTTTTGTGGGGAGGAGATGGGGAGAATAAAAAGATGGCTTGGGTGAAGTGGGAAAAAATTTGTACGCCAAAAAAAGGTGGTCTCGGGATAAAAAATATAGAGGTATTTAACGTAGCCCTTCTAATGAAGTGGAGGTGGAGGATTTTGTCGGAAGAGGGTAATCCGTTGTGGAAGGAAATATTAACGGTGAGATATGGATTGAAAGGAAGGTGGCCAAGTGAAAATGAGTATAGGAGAGGATGGGGGGAAACTTCAATTTGGTGGAGGGATCTATGTCAACTGGGGGATGCTCTTAACTTAAGTTGTGGCTCGTTCGATGAACTTGTGAAAATTAAATCGGGGAGAGGTAATTTAGTACGGTTTTGGAAGGATACGTGGCTGGGGAGAGATAGTTTTGAGGTGCTTTTTCTGTCAATATATAGTTCCTGCAGCAATAAAGAAGCGGTGGTGGAAGACATGGGAGTATGGGAAGGAAACGCATGGAAATGGGACTGGAATTGGACGACGGATTTGCTGTCAAATGGTGATCAAAACACACAGTAAATGCAGGATATATTGCTCTCGGTTTCGCCAGCACATATGACAGCAGATCGCTGGTCCTGGAAACTTGATATAGTGCATGGTTTTTCGGTTAAGGGCTGTTACGCGTGGCTGGTTGATCGCTGTACTATTGCTGGTGTCACAAATAATGACAGCAACTCTGCTGTTTGGCTGAAGCTATGGAAGACGGACGTGCCATCAAAATCGCTAATTTTTGCGTGGCGTGTTTTATTGGGCAGAATTGCAACAAGAGAGGCACTGTACCGGAAAGGAATTCTGCAGAATGAAGAAGATAAACATTGTGTTTTGTGTTCGGACGAAGAGGAAACTGTTTTGCATTTATTGTTACAGTGTAACCGAGTAAAATTGGTATGGCAGCGAGTATTTGCGTGGCTGGGAGTGGCGTACGTTGATGAGGATGATATTACGGCTCATTTCTTGGCTTTCGGGAAGTTGATAAATGGCAAGAAGCAACGACAGGTGAAGTATCTAATATGGATAGCGGTTATGTGGAATATATGGTTGGCTCGAAATAGCATAATTTTCAAAGGCGAGGTAGTGTCAATTTCATCCATGGTCTTTGGTATCAAAGATTGTTCGTGGGGGTGGTTCAAGGCGAGGAAAGGAAGAAATTGTTTGGTTGGTTGGTCGGATTGGCATAATTGCCCGTTGGGGTGCTTATCATCATTGTAATTTTATCGTTCGTATTATTGTAACAACTTTGTAGTCGGGGTACTCTTTTTCCCTCTCGGAGTCTTTTTCCCATTGGGTTTTGGCTCCCGGAGGTTTTAACGAGGCCCCCTAGGTGTAAGGGGTTGGTGCACCCCTTAATAGAATTGCTTATCTAAAAAAAACTATTGAAGTATTAGAATAATCACGTCAAATAAAAAAGGTGCTCCATTATTAGAATAACAACATTAGGAGAAGACGAAAAGGGTAGGTTAGTAAAGCAATAAAAAAACTAAAATCAGTAGTATGTGAAGTTTGTAGCTTGTACATCTCTCAAACGTGATATATATAAGACCCAAGTTAAGGAATACTTGTTGAACTTAGTTACCTGTTCTAGCTCGCTAAAAATGTTGGCAATGGAAGAGCAATTGGTAACCAACTATATAGATCTTAAATATTGGTCAAATTTATTGTTTTGTGATAATTTTAAGAACATTTTAATCTTTCTCAAAGACAAATTTGAATTTTATCAAAAAAAAAAGACAAATTTAACTGATGTTTAAATTTTTAACGTCAAATTATTACTTTTCATTGAATAGTTCTCTATTTTTCGTAAATAATATTTTTAGACATTTTCTTATAAAAAAATTAAAAATACTTAGGTTTTTTCACTTTTATATATATATATATATTGATAAGTACGTAATAATATTTTAAATCATGCGTATCAAACAACACGGTACGACCCGTGTATATATAAGAGTATAGTGCTAGTTGTACTAAAAAATAACAATGTGGCTTAAGACAATGCCTATTTGAGATCAAAATAGTAAAATGATTTAATTTATATATATCGTTGTTGTACAAGATTTTTTACGACGCCAGCTAACAACGAAACAACATATCATAAAAAGGATTTGATTTTCTCTTAACTATCTTAAAAGTCACCCATATTATGAATTTTTATTGGTTGATGGTGTAATAAATTTTACAAAGAATGTGTACACTAATTAAATCTATAATAAAAACTAAAAAAATACAACAACAAAATTAGGATTAATTTTTTTGTATACTATTATCTTTTAATTTTATATGAACTCAGAACCTTAATTAAGTTGGAAGAGACCCAAATCATTTCAACCAAACGCTCTTGTGTAGCAATGATTTTATTTATAAGAACAAAAATCATTCTCATTAAATATACTACTCTAGTCTCATTTATAAATTTGTTTAAGCAAAGTCTCATTTATAAGTAAAAAACACTTTTTAAGTTCATCTAATCATCTGCATGTTATCTATATTTGTTTACCGTGGTTTTTGGTAAACACCGCTAGTTTGAAATTTCTTCTGCTTGCAGGATCAACTAGTAAATCTAAGACCACTTGTGTTAAAGTTTTTCCAGAAATTATGAATGTTTTTACGGTTTTAAAGAAAAGAAGGAAGATAACTGGCAGTTTCGCGTGAAACTGTCGAAGTTACTTCAGACAGAGATGAAGAGAACAAATAAAAATGCAGAAAATTGCTTAAAGAAACAAAGTAAAATGCATTAATTGAAAAGAGAGTTGGTACACATGATCATACATTCTTCTCTGACTCGTTTTCTCTGTGATGTTGGAAGTTATAGCGTGAGAATCTGTGTATGAGTTTGTGACCCGTTTTTCCTATGAAAAACTACTATTTATACAAATAGAAAATAACTGTACAAAGTTTAAAAAATGTAACTGCTACGTGCTTTCGACAACGGTTGCTTGATTCTACTTCGTTATCAGCCTTCAACTTCTTCTTGTCGAAATCTCTGCCTTTAGCCTCTTCGACTTTGCCAAATCTAAGGTCGAAATCTGCTTGATGCAACCTGATAACTTAATTCATTTCAGTGTCGAAATTGATACTTGTCTCTTGAAATGCAAGATCAAACTTTAAAAATAAGTCAAACCTCGTTGACTGCATTTAATTGAGCCAGTCGAAAATGCAGGCTAACAAATTGCCCCCCAAAAATGTCTTTTTCGACTAAAATTTAAATGAAGGAAGAAAATGACGTTTTTGAGAATTCACTCAACAGCTTAATGTCAAGTCTGCTAACGTCACCACCATCAGCTTTCAGAATTGAAAAGACACTTTTTGAAATGAACAGTTTTTTGCGCCAACTATTCAGAGATAGTAGGCCACGTTTGCTTTGGAACTCCCCACAATATCCACTTCTCGACTTAATCCTGGCATTTCACTGTAGTCCCAAGCAAAGCAATCCTTGTACTCCTTCAGCAATTCGACAATCTGCACCTTCAATGCTTGATCAATCTTTGCACTAATATATGTTGGCCTTTTTATGGAGCCATCTCCCAAATCAATCTCTTCTAAGGGATCTTGTGCCTGAATCCTTTTGGTCGAACCCAATGGATCCTTTTCAAAACCTAGAGGCTCATCATCGTAGACGCAATCAAACCTCTTGTTTTCGACAAAGTTGTCTTTATTTTCATTTTCAATGGCTTCAGCAACAATTTGTTGTTGTAACTCGGCTTCTAAAGCCGTTTTTTGTTTGTTTTCGGCCACATAGGCCGTAATTCTATTCCATGCACTGGGCTTATCCATAAATAATTATTTATGGTCCATCCCATCCTGTAGGCTTGACAAAGCCTTGTGGGTGGTTGTCTTCATCTATAACCTCTCTCCCAAATAAATCCATAATTGGGGTGGAGTGTAACGGAAGATCTAATATTGTCTTGATGTTCATATCCAATTTCAGAAGATGCACATGGCGCAATATTCGCCAGTTCTTTGTCGAAGGTTTTCTTGGTTATAGCATTTACCTCAACTTTGAAATAACTCTAATCACTTTCAATATTTTCGACCAAACCATCTTCTCGCCAAATGATAAGCCTTTGGTGGACAGTCGAAGGTATTGCCCCCACACCATGTATCCATTCCCGTCCTAGCAGCAAGTTGTAATTTGCATTTGATGGAACTACCAGAAACAATGTTGGTCTCTTAATACTTCCTACAGCAAACTCAACTTCAATGGCCCCAAGTGAATGGCCACTTTTGCCTTCATAGTTTGTAAGTATTACATTGTGTGTTTTCAAATCAGTTTCACACTTTCCAATTTTCTTCAACATATGTTGTGGCATCAAGTTTACAGCAGCACCACCATCGACTAGGATCATGTTGACACCAATGTTATTCACTTTTGCTTGAATGTACAAGGGTTTGAGATGATTCATCATTCCACAATCTGGTCTCTCAAACACAGCATGTTGTTCCTCCACGCAACCATTCTTCAGCACATAGTGATGAGATCTAACATGATCTCTAGGGTTTAGGATCTAGAAAGATGACAACTAATATGATTTCTCACAAAAACTCAAGAACAAAAGATGAACACTTACTTGAAAAAGGAAGAAAATGCAAACATGGAGGAGTTGGAAATGGTATTGGAGATTGAAGATCACCACACCTTTCTTGGAAAGGTGATAAGATCACACTATCCTTAGGATCTCCTAGCCTCAAGGATGTGAGTTTTAGGTTCTCATCTCAAGAACCAATGAGAACTTTATGATGAACCTCACCTCTCATATGCATGGAACTTGTCCTCTCACCTCTCACTCTAGGTATTTGACTTTCACTTTGCAAAATGAGGAAATGATTTCATTCAACATAAGAGTTCTAAGAATTACACATGAAGGTAGGGTATTTATATTGTGGGCTCTATGGATCCTATGTCCACAACACAAACCCAATTTGCACACAACCAAAGGCCCATGGCCATAGTCTCCCTAAACAAAGCCCAAAGTGGCCCAAATTAAAAGTGTCTTACAAATATACAACTATTACAAGAATATAAAGTATAGAAAACACTTCAACTAAGCTCCATGTGATCTTCGTCCAAGCTCCATGCATGTGGGCTCACATCATACTCCCCCTTTTGAATTTCACTTGTCCCCAAGTGAACTCCCCTTCTTGGAAACCTACATCAAACATGGAGAAAATCACTACTTATTTTGAAAATAAAAGACAACTAAACTAATGCATTAATTTCTTAGGCTCCACCGGGATCAAAAGGAAAGTGAGTGACCCCAAATAATAGCCTAGTCATGCAAAATTCAAGCATAAGTTTCCTTAAAGCACAAGACATCTTACATTTCCCTTTAATACAACTAAGCATTGGATAAGAAATGAAGAATATACGGAGTAGATTATACCTTTGCAATATTGTAGCTCTAAAAACCATTTCCATTACCTTTTTCATGCTACTTGGTGGCTCAACTTTAGGAGTCCTATCTAATTCCTTGCCTTGTCCACAAGATAGTGGCTTAGGAAACACATTCAAAGGTGTCCTAAACAAGAAATTAACAAAACTATGTGCAAGGAAATAGTTAGAGGTAAAAACCGGGGTGCCTACCACAACTACACTTTGGCCTTCCAACTTGAGGTTGGCCTTTCTTTCTTTTTCCTCCTCCTCAATTTTATTTTTCAAAATAGTTTGGTCTTTCAAAACTTCTTGAGGACTAAGGGGAGAAAGAACAATTTTCAAATTCTTATGCATAAAGGAATATTTGTTAGTAAATCCATCATGGATTGCTTTTGTGTCAACTTGCCATGGCCTTCCTAAGATTAGGTGGCCGGCATCCATAGGGACAACATCACAAAAGACATCGTCTTTGTACCTATGAATGGAAAAACTAACAAGCACTTGTTTATCCACAACTATTTCTTTTTGATCATTAAGCCATTGTATTTTGTATGGGTTTGGATGATTGATGGTGGGAAGGTTGAGCTTTGTAACTAAGCGAGTGCTAGCCCAATTAACACAACTTCCAACATCAATTTGCAAACAACATAATCTAGTTGACACAAGACATCTAGTATGAAAGGTAGAAGGATTAGTAGTAGGAGTAGAGAAAGTTTCCTTACTCTTTGGCACTATGGCCAAAGCTTTATCACTTACCGTTTTAGGTGTATAGGCTTCCTCCCTCTTTGAATAGGCCTTCCAAGTATTGGTGTGGGTATACTTGGAGAAGTTTTCTTCTTTGATGTTCCTCCTTCTATGCCTCCTTTCATTCTCCTCAACAACATATCTAGACCTCCTATTTCTTTTGTCATAATATTCACAAGGAGAGTTATATCTAATAGGGGAATGATACCTTTTTGGGGAACTATATCTCCTAGTAGAATCATACCTTTTGGGGGAATGATACCTTATTGGAGAATGATATCTCCTAGGAGGATCATACCTCTTATCAAATATGGACTTCATCATGCCATGATTTGTGTGCACCTACAAGACAAAGTTAGTAAAAAAAACAACAACCAAAAGTCCTCACAAGAATGTTTATCTCACAAAGTGTCACTCCACTCGTGTTTAGGCTTTTAAGAACAAACACTATTCACTCAAGTTTTTTTTTTGTTGGCACACAAATGTAAACTAGGTCACTCAATTCTCCTTTAGATCTTGAAAAGGAACCCTTAAGCTTCTATCCAATTCTTGATGTTAATGTTACTATAGAGCCCAAGGAAGGTATGATCAATCACCAAGAGAAACAAGAAGAAAGAGACAACTATGACAAAACTAAGATTTTTTTTTTTAAAAAAACATCTCAATGAATACTAGATTTTTTGAAGAACAAGTGATTTCTAAAAACATCTCAATGAATTGGGCAAATGCTCAAAACTCAACCAAAATTCATGAAACAACTTGTAATAGGAGCGAAATTACTGCAGAAACTGATTTCTAGCAAACAATTTCAACGATACCGAGCACAAATCGAAAACGAAATTGAAATGTCAAGAACACAAAAAGGCTACGATTTTGGACATTCAAGTGATAAAATCAAGCTCAAACGAAGTGAAATTAGTATGTGTTATGTCAGAAATTTCAGAAGGAACAATATGCAAACACAAATTGATGAAGAAACACACTGAAATTCATAAACGAAATTCGGCCAGAATGGTGAAAAATGCAAGTGCAGCAAAACAGAAAAGTGTTGCAAAAAATATGAATTGGCAACACTTTAGCTGTTACAACTAAAACCTTTAATTGTGAGATTTTTTTTTTCTTCTAAATTTCACTAGCTTTGATACTCACTTGATGAGATCTAACATGATCTCTAGGGTTTAGGATCTAGAAAGATGACAACTAAAATGATTTCTCACAAAAACTCAAGAACAAAAGATGAACACTTACTTGAAAAAGGAAGAAAACGCAAACATGGAGGAGTTGGAAATGGTATTGGAGATTGACGCTTGTTCTTGCGTACTTTGTGCCTAGCAACGGTTATGCCTGCAATATTTGCAGCGTTAGCGTCACTAACTGACGCTTGTTCTTGCGTACTTTGTGCATTTGATGCAGAAACATTATTTGTACTAGAGCGCGCTATCTCTGAAAGATGTTTTTCACTTCTTAAACGCATGCACAGATAAGCACAATTTTTCAAGATTTCAACGAAAAACTTTAAAAATTAGCACAAATGTCCCACCGGGCGTGCCAATTTGTTTACCGTGGTTTTTGGTAAACACCGCTAGTTTGAAATTTCTTCTGCTTGCAGGATCAACTAGTAAATCCTAAGACCATTTGTGTTAAAGTTTTTCCAGAAATTATGTGTTTTTACGGTTTTAAAGAAAAGAAGGAAGATAACTGGCAGTTTCGCGTGAAACTGTCGAAGTTACTTCAGACAGAGATGAAGAGAACAAATAAAAATGCAGAAAATTGCTTAAAGAAACAAAGTAAAATGCATTAATTGAAAAGAGAGTTGGTACACATGATCATACATTCTTCTCTGACTCGTTTTCTCTGTGATGTTGGAAGTTAGAGCGTGAAAATCTGTGTATGAGTTTGTGACCCGTTTTTCCTATGAAAAACTACTATTTATACAAATAGAAAATAACTGTACAAAGTTTAAAAAATGTAACTGCTACGTGCTTTCGACAACGGTTGCTTGATTCTACTTCGTTATCAGCCTTCAACTTCTTCTTGTCGAAATCTCTGCCTTTAGCCTCTTCGACTTTGTCAAATCTAAGGTCGAAATCTGCTTGATGCAACCTGATAACTTAATTCATTTCAGTGTCGAAATTGATACTTGTCTCTTGAAATACAATGTCAAACTTTAAAAATAAGTCAAACTTCGTTGACTGCATTTAATTGAGCCTGTCGAAAATACAGGCTAACAATATTATAGACCAGATACATCAGTTATTTAACGAATATACAAAGTGTTTTTTTCTTATAAATGAGACCGGAGAGAGTATTAATTTTTTTTCGACAAAAAATATATTCAATTAAAATATTTTTTTTGGGGGAGAATTGCCCAATTGTGAATAGATCCGCCAGTATAATGCAACGTAAGAGAAGACATTAGAACGTGAGTAATTTATTTTTTTTTGTGAAAAAATAAAGAAAACGTGAAGAAACGGAAAAGAAGAAGGTGAAGGTGAAGGTAGAAAGAGTGAAACGCGTACGAAGGAAGAAAACCCGAACCTGGTGATTAAGTTTGACCCGAAAAGCAATTAATTGACGAAATAACACGTTTCGAATAATGAGGATACGTGGGACCCGCTGAACTTTTGTGTCAACGAGCGACCGCACAGATAAGATAAAGTGATAAAACCAAACAAAAATGTTAACAACACCAAACAATACTTTGACATCTGTATCAAAAAAAAAAAACAATACTTTGACACGAAACTGTTATCTACAACACAAGGCTTGGATAAAATAACTGCTAACAACTTTTGTTTGCGCCCATTGTTTTTTTTCTTTCTTTCAACCGCTTGAGCCACCTTTTTTTTATCTTCCAACCATTCATTTTATTTATTTTTTATTGACATCACCATTCATTTTATTCATTAATAAATGAAACGCATTTAACAGCGTATTTTTTAAAAGTATAATGTCGACATCATAAACTTGTGTGTAATTGACGAGTTCTTCTTTTTTTTTTGTTGACGAATTCTGTTGTTTAAGTGCAAGAACTGAATGTGTCAAATTTCAATTGGAAAGCCTCTTTTAAACCACTTAAAGTTTATTTATCATTGAAATCACACAAGGTATATTTTTGGTCAGTAAAATTGTTTTAAAAATAACCAAATATTTGGACTTCGATACAACCAAGATGCTTCCTTACAAAGCTCTTTGAAGAAAAAATTTAAAGCCAACAAGCTAGTCAAGTAGCTTGGATTGAGAGACTAAACTCACTAAAAGAAGAGCCTAATGAATTTGGGATGCAATAACAAGATTAGTATCATCAATGGGATAATTTATGAGCCATAATCCTTGCATGAGATCTGTTGGAGAATGCTTTCTGAAGTTTGGCCCAAGTATATATATGTTAAAGAAGTAGCTCACTTAATGATAACTTGAGCTTTTATATAGGACAGCATTAGCCTAGAAATAGGTTGAATTTGTGACAACAAAAGTATATCCAACTCCAATTTTGGATGGATGGTTGGCATCAGTGACATGGACTTCTAGGTTGCTGACCTTCATTGAGTAGATGTATGAGTTGCTTGTGTTAGTATATGTAGGATAACTAGTTGCACTTATTGATGCCAGATTGAATTTAATCAATGAGATTGGAATCAACGATGGTGGAGGAGGGATTAGTGGTGGATAATGAGTTTATCAACAAAAAAAAGTGATTATTCCCGTACCCATTCAGAATTGGGTGGGTATGATACTTTTTAGACAAAACTAGACAAAATTGGTTCAATATTTATTTTTATTTTAAAATATTTAAATAGAAAAAAAGACGTGTCATTGAGTATTTGCCTAGTTTTGCCTAGAAGGTATTATACCCACTCAACTCTGAATGGGTATGGTAGAATTTACCACAAAAAAATTGTCAAAAATAATAAGCAAACAGAAAAATATTTAGAGATCGCTTGAATTGCGTGATTGAAAATGGGGAGGAAGTCTTATTCTAGAAGAATCAATTGAATGGGCTAGGTCCATTGCAGGATGATGGTGTTGGTGTTTAGAATGGTTTCGTGAGCTAGTTGAGGCTGAGACCACTTTGTCAGGACATTTGGACTCTATTTTGACGGAATTCCATCCTAGAATCGATCAAGATCAATGGGAGTGGGATTTGGAGTCTTCCAATTTTTTCCCCGATTAGAACGGTATATCAGGCATTTATGAAGCATCGTCACAAGTTAGGGTTGGCATCCGAACTTTTGCATATGTTGGGATAGATCTGGAAGGTACTATACCTTCGAAAGTTTGCATTTTTGGTTGGAGATTGCTAGGGATGCACTTATACATAGGGGGTTGTACTCGAAACCCAAGAATAGTGTTGTCCTATTTGTTTTTAGCAAGACGAAACAATTCCACATTTATTTATCTTCATTTAGATAAATGTGAATTATTTGTTGACTATACAAATTTCTTATTTTTATAATAAATATAAGGGCATGCGCGAAAAAAGTATTAAAGCTTTATTCAAAATGTAAAACAGTAATCGATTTGAGACAAAATTGATTTTGCTAAAACAACGAACAAAATGGAAGAGAGAGGGTAATAAGTTTTATACCACTAACTGCTAATTTAAGCATTTGAATAGCACTAGATCCAATGCAATTATTTTAATCATGGAGACGTTGATAATGCATTTTAATTCTTTTCAACCTTCTTTTTCGTGAAATTCTTTGATGGTTTCATACTGTTTGTCATACTTGATTTTTTTGGTACTCTCCTCTTTTCCATATTATATGATGTTTTGGCCAAAAAAAGTTGTCTCATATTATATGATGTTTTACAATATCAATAAATTGAAGTATTAATTTTCTTCTATCATACCCTTCATTATTTAATTATCTCTCTTCTTCCTATACTGTTAATTGATTTTCAACATGTCATTAATGAATGATAATTTTCTAAAGTAACTCATATTTATCTTTCCCATACAAAATTAGCTACTTTTATTAATTTATGTGAAATAGCCAAAACAATATATATTATGGGACAGAGGGAGTAATATTTAGTATTTCATCTACCAATGAATGTTGGCTCAACTGGGGAGTTGGCTCATTCTGTGCAAGGGTGCGGGTTCAGCTTTCGCTGCCAACGTGATGACCTTTTTGGTGGGTTATCTATACGTACATTTGTTAGCGCTCAAAGAGCATCGAAGCCTATTCTAACCCTAGTGAGCCCCCGGAATCCAACTCATCTAAACTTTCATTCACACAAAAAAACGTATTTCAACCTTAAGTAGTATGTAAAATAGATAATCAATCAAATTCTGAATTAAGTAACAAAAATGATATTTATTTCAACCGTCGTTTGTTCTAAAAAAGTTCATTTACACCGTTGTTCGTTAAAAAAGGATAGATGAATGTTGTTTTATGTCAACTTAAACGAAATGACAAATAAGACATACACAATATTATCTAGTGGAGGCATCCGAGTTTGAATCCGAGAACAGTCATCCTATATCACTGAGATGGCCAATACAACAAATAGTGGGAACAGATGAGGGAATGTTGTATCCCAACCTAGCTAATTTTAATTTTTTATTATATGATTTTATTTCTAAAAGAAGAGTTTAAAAAGTTTAATAATTTATAATTCTCTCAACAATTTGACAAGTTTTAAAAAGGTTTTGCTGAACCAAAAAACATCTATATTGGGTCCAAATTTGAGACCATTCTATTATAGAATGGATTAAATACTTGTCACCCCCTGTAAAATTAACATAAGTATAAATAGATATAAATGAGAACTAGAAATTGAGGAAAAGTTTATTAAGAATTACTCTCTCTGGTCCTATTTATAAGAAAAATTTGTAGTTTTAATTTCATTAAATAAATTACGTATCTAGTATATAATAATGACTAGATACATCAGTTATCATTTTTTTTGTCGAGACCAGAATATCCACCGTCGAACGCAGTTATCTAATGAACTTGAAAATGCAATTTTTTCTTATAAATAAGACTAGAGTTAGTAAAAGTTAAAATTTAATATTTTATATGGACTAAAAACATATTTAATATAAAATAATTTGGGCATATCAAATAAAGACATGAGTTATTGAATGATAATGAAGATGAATTTATCCTCAATCAAGATTTATGAACACATGAAAAATAAACGTACTCAAAGAAAAGGAAAGATAAAAAAAAGTACCACTAAAAAGAGATAAAAACAATGGAAAGCAATGAAATATGCACTCACTCCCTAATAAGGAAAAGTCAAATTCTAAAGTTTTTCTATACATCATGGTCTCATCTCCCTAATAACAAAGGTTTTTATTATTTAGAAGAGAAAAAAATTATTTAGAAGAGAAAAAAAGTAAAGCTCCACGTGGCAGAAGCAATCGAAAGGGATTAAGGTGGGTTTTAAGGATGGGTTCTAAAGAGGGTTTTGGTGGGGGAGAAAGACAACCTACTATAACCGGTAACATAATACCTTTTACTGGCTGGTCAGGTTTAGTGGTCAAAACCATATAGCTCTCTATAAAGGGTTTAAGACCACTGTTGCGTGGTTTTTGTTTATAGGATTGGTGGGTTTTTGTCCTAAAAACTCTTTCTCTATTCTCTCTATCTAAATCTAATCTACTATTCTATCTATATTCTTTCGTTCCTTCTCACAAACACAAAAGAAAAACAAAACAAAAAAATATGAAAATAACTTAGCATTATTGAAGGAGAGAGAAACAAAGAAAAAGTTGTGAACTTTGGTCCTTTCAGTTTAGATCTCTCTTGCATTTTCAGACAGTTTTCTGTTTTAGATTCTCAGCATCAAACTTGCACTTTTTACACCCCCCCGTTTCCTCGGATTTTTCTTCCTCGGATCGTTAGTCGGATGTTGGTTTTTAAGAGGTTAGTTAGTTTTCGTGATTTTCGTGCATGTTAGAGGTTTGAATTTCGGGTTTTGGTTATGTTTTCTTCACGATCTCATCATGGCTTGTCGATGAAGATTGTTTTTTTTGTTAAATCTTCATAATTCTTGTTGAATTATGGAGATTTAGATGAAGAACAATTGGTGTAACTTGCACGCAATTTTCTGTTAACATCTGAATATTCTGTTTTTTGTTAATTTAAAATTATATGGTTGAGTTTTCAGTTGAGAATTGAGATCCGATCATGGAAGTTAAGTTCTGTTTGTCGTATGCAAAATGGTTTTTCATTCGTTTCAATATGAATTTTTTGATTTTTTTTATAATCGAAGGTTTTTGACTTGTTTTTGTATTAAAATTAATCCATAGCAGTTTTTTTTCATGATGTTGAGTTTGACGATCCTTTTGGATTTTGATCATGGATTTGCAGACAATTCTTTATTACCATGGAATTGGATTTATTTCCTGCAATTCCATTAAAATAATCTGAATCCATGTTACCATTCATCTTTCATGCGATCAATTTCGATTTCTGTAACTGCTATGATGTGAATGAATCCATTTTGTTGCTACGTTATAGAATTGAATCTATGAATTGAACGGGTAGTTTTTTTGAGTTGTTATAAATACGATCTCAATTGTTCCTTTTATATTCATTTGGAGAAGAAATTATACTATACCATAACAGTTATGTGGAATTTATGACAGATTTGATTTTTCTTATGTCTTGCTTCTTGGTTTCTGTTATTTATCATCATATTTATTTTTCTCTTTGTCGTATGCCAATTGTGAAATTAATGTTTGGAATCTTCTTTTTCTACCTTTATGATGTACAATTGGCAAACCACTGAATTATAATGGAGATCCTAACTAACCCCTATATAAATCCAATAAAAAAATTAAATTTTGCCTGCTAATTCAAGATTAGATTATTCAAGTTGCATAATGCATTCCTTCAATTTTATGATGACAGTGAGGAGGATCTGGTGTATTGATGATTCTGGTTATTTGATGAGCTATATATATGTGTTTAAACTATGGTGTTGAAGAAGAGGGTATATTATGGATTCAGCGGCTTTCAAGTCCCGGTTATTCCTCGAGGTCCGAGATCTGCAAGAGTGAGTACTTGCTCAATTATTGGTAATTGTTTTTGTATCCCCTTTTTTTGATGTGAACTCTATTTTAATACCTTTAAGTTTGATAATTGTTCAGAGGAGGAGTCCATTCAAGAACAAAGCTGAGGAGAGTCAAGTGTGTGCTTTTGAATTATTGGCATCGTTAGCCGGCCAGCTGTTGCAGGAAAGCGAAAGTTCTGCTTGTAGCAATGCATCTGAAGGAAATCATCAGCTTACCATCGATAGACAAGATGAAGTAAAACCATCGATAATTGAGGGAAGTCGTCGAGGAAGCTTTGCAGAGAATAATTTTACTGATAAGAAAGCCTCCTCACAAAACATTGATCAGAAACCTCTTCTGCACACCAAGACTGATAGTTCATTGGAACACATTTCAGTTAGTAATAGTAATAATTCTAATCATTTGAAAAAAGCTGAATCTGATGTGAAGTCTGAAACTTTCAAATGGGATAGTAAAATGAAGAATGGCTTCGGACGGGAACACGATGCTGGCATTTTTGATTATCATGGTTCTACTTCAGCTGATAAATGTGATTTGAAGGACCAATTAAAATTGTATATGTCTCCTGGTATAATTGACTCGAAAACTAATGTAAAATATCCACTTCATAGGAAACCTTCTCCCATTGCTTCATTTTCCAAACATGGGAATGGTATTAAGTTAGATTATAGAGATGATGACGAAAACTTTTTAAGGTGCACAAAAATTTCCACAAAGTCAAGGGCGTTTAGGTCCCCACGACGCATTGCACATCGAAGAATCAAGAATCTGCTGTCTTCCAAATACTGGAAGGTTGCTCCAAAGTTGAAGGAGTGTGAACTTTCTAGATCTGGTAAGTTGGCTTGAAAATGTGCTACAAATGCTTTATTATTTGATGCATTATGCATACCGTGTTTATGAGTTTTTGGTTGTTTCTTTAATGAAAGTAATATCGAATTTTCAGATCTAGATGTACCTCTTTATCGTAAGAGAAAGACCTATCACGGATTCGAAAGATCTCAGCACAATGCTATTGTGAAGAGGAGGAAATCCTTTGACCGTGTTTCAGTGGTAACTTCTGATGGAGGATTCAGCAGTGAGAGTGTATCTAATTCGCCTCAGAAAGGAGCAGATGGAGGCAACCCTAACTCATGCTCAAAACTGCATGTACCTGAGGATTCTCGTGGTAACATTCTCTCAAATTCCTCATTTTACTTATCTTGATTGTTCGTTACATAACTAAATAGTTACTTATATGCTTTGTATATCTTGTGAACAGTGAAGTTTAGCATTAAGTCATTTAAAATACCAGAGCTTTACATCGAGGTTCCTGAAACTGCAACTATTGCTTCACTAAAGGTATAAAGAGAACTAGACAAATATAGAGCTAGCTTTATTTTGGTCTAAAAAATTATTATTGGCTCTAACCTTTGCATTGGGTATTTTTACAATTTTTTGTAGAGGACAGTTATGGAAGCAGTGATGGCTGTAATAGGAGGTGGTATGCATGTTGGTGTTCTTCTTCAGGGGGAACAAATTAGAGATGACAATAGAACTCTTGAGCAGACTGGTTTATCTTGCAACGAGAATCTTGATACGCTTAGTTTCACATTGGAGCCCAAGTCTTTACTAGCTTCTCCAGCTGTTTGTGTTGGCGATCCTTCTTCTCAATGCGAAATGTCCCATACTACCAGGTGAGCCAAATTTGATATTATAGTTGCTTTTCATCGCCATAGCGGATTATTATTAATTTTTGGACACTAAAGCTAATATCGTTCTTTAATTTTTTTAGGTCCCCAGAAACTCCTGCATTAGATTCAGGGATTCCTGATACTATACATGACACCTCATTGCTGACAAATCCAGGCAACATAGTTGAAAATAACCACAAATCGACTCATTCACCCACTGACACTATAGATGACAAGATAACATCAGATTCCAGAGCGTTGGTTGCTCTTCCTGCTAGTACCGAAGCATTAGCTGTAGTTCCGGTGAGTCAAAAAATCAAGCGCACTGAGTTTGCACAGCGTCGAACTAGGAGGCCATTCTCCGTGTATGAGGTAGAAGCACTTGTTCACGCTGTGGAGGAACTTGGAACTGGAAGGTATGATTTTGCTTTATTAATATCAGCTTTACCTGCAGATAGACAACAAACCTGGCTTGCTAATGATGTTTGGATCTTGCAGGTGGCGTGATGTAAAGTTACGAGCTTTTGAGAATGCAGATCATAGAACTTATGTAGACTTAAAGGTACATTCTTTTGTTCCTTCCTTCTAGACACAAAGTATCCTTTAACTTGAGCAATAAGCAATAACTAGAAAGAGAATGCATAGAAGGCATTTAAGTTCCTTTTGGTTAGTTTGGATTTGACCTTAAGATTATATGTTTTCTCCTCAGTAACACTGAAACTTCTGGTTGAATATGTGTCTGGTATCCGACACGTGTCGTGTCGAACACTGACACTGACACTTCAATTACTTCCATTTTTCAAATTAAAACTGACGTTTATGTGTCAGTTTTAAAGAGGTTTCATAGGTTTTCTCTTTGATTCTAAAGAGGTTTTGAATTTTATATTTGGTACCTAGGTCAAATTTGTTGGTTTCATGTTATGTTTTCTCTTTGGCACATGGTGATTAATGAGACCTATTTGTATGTGCAGGATAAATGGAAAACATTAGTACACACTGCGAAAATTGCCCCTCAACAAAGGAGAGGAGAGCCAGTACCACAGGAGCTTTTGGACAGAGTTTTAGGTGCTCATGCTTACTGGTCTCAGCACCAAGTCAAGCAACATGGGAAGCATCAAGTTGGAATAGGAGCATTGAAGATTACAGAAACCTCAGCTGAAAGACAGTGTACATTGAAAGTGTAGAAAAGGACTTGTGTTGTTGTTGTTGACAGGAAAACAAAACTTGTACATTTTAATTCAATTGCATGTAATATTCTTCTTACACCAAATTCTTTGCCAACCACTAATTTCATGTAGGTTGGCTTTTGTAAATGATTTGTTTCAATAAAGGTTATTCTAACAGGAATTCATGTTGTTCTTTGAATATTTTTTTGACAATTCATTTTTCATTTATGAATATATGTCTCAAATGTCAAAAAACATGACATAATAGGAAAAAGGAAAATACTCTCCTTTAATGGAAATTGATGTTCTGTTGATTGTTTTGGTATTTTATTTGTTTATTTTTTGCTTTTAATGATGAATCCAATTCCAATCAATTGAGATGACACTGAAAATATAATTTATAAACTTATGAATAATCACATTCCTATGGAGTAGTACTAGTATTTGATTTTGATAATGATAATGATTGACTGTTAGCAAATGAATAATAATTGCTGTGCACAATGTTTTTGGTGTGAATGACTTACAAAATTTGAAAGCAAATCTTATCCATACATTTCCAATATGAGCTCATCATGGTCATGGAATGGCCCACCATTATTATGAGGTGCGTGATTATGATCCGTGGTGTTTGATTTAATGTATAAAAAAGTAGATGAAAACAAATTGGACATTGATGGCTGTAACTGTGTGTAACCAAGAATATTCCCTCTCTTATGGGATCCTTATCCACGCACCTTACACGAAATATACATCACCATGTGCTCCATACAAATTTCTTCAGTTACTATTTACAAATAGAGAATCATTATTTTATATGGCTCAGAAAATGTAAACATTACTAATTGGTGCTATATCTGTTTATTAGTTTAACATGTCTTTTTTTATTTTAATAATGGTTTAATAAAGTGTGTAACTAATATCAACATTTTATTATTGAGAAAATTAGCAAGTCTAAGCTAAAATTAGTTTAGTATTTGTATCAATTAGCGCAATATGTAACTAACATAAATTCTTTTATTTGACTAAAATTCGTATTAATTTAAAATTTGATCGACCTGAAAAAAATTGTGGCTGAGGAAACTTTTTATTCTATATTGGTGACTTATACATCATGGTACGGTGGCTTATTGCAGCCACACCACCCTTTTTTGTTTTTTAGCATATAGGACTCTTGTGGCTTGTATGCGTGATTGCTAAAACAACGAATGCATAATCCAAATGGTTAAGTAACATAGTGTTGGATACGTAGACAACATAGTAGAACTATAATGTAATCATCTTATCTCATTGGTTATGTTTTTTTTTTAATGTAATTAAAATTCAAATATATACATTTTTTAAGAGTTAATATCCTATTTAATCCTTGGCTTTTCAAAAAAATTCAATTTGGTCATTGACTTTTCAAATAATCCTATTTAGTCACTCTCTTTTACAAACGTATATCAATTTAGTCTCTCCGTCAATCACATATAGTTAACAGTGTTAATGAAACTGACGTGACAGTTAAGTATTGTGTGGCAAATCTCAGGAACAAAATCAAAACACCAAAAAAAGTAATTCCATCTCAGTTTGCCGCGCGTTGGAGACTAATTATATTTGTTTTAAAAAAAATGGGTTGTAGTCGTAGGGACTAAATTGTACTAAGTTATATGAGTTATGGACCAAATTGAAACACCAAAAAAGAAATTAATTCTAGCTCACATTTACATCCCTCTCATCTTCCATTTCATTTTCCAATTCTCTGAAATTACACCATGACTTATTTTTCAAATTCGACCCAATAAAACTACCTATCTAATATCATTACTTCTTTATGTTATCATCATCATCATCTATATTGATGTAATTGTACAAAATAGTTTCAATCACCAAATTACGACTATATTTATAAAGACTTGATAACCCAAATCCCATCAATGAATCAACAAGAGGACAATGATTTAATCGCAACAAAAAAACAATCAGAAAATCAATCGTTAAGGTGTTTACGATTGCGAGAATTCAGAGACAACAACATCAACCAAAGATTTTAATATTTGATCAATCACGCCAGCTCTAGATTCAAAAGCATCAACCTCAGAATCTAGCCAATTTCCATATTGGCTACTCATATCTAGTGCTGTTCATCATAACTAACAAATTGAACTGAATTGCCAAACTAAATCGAACTGAACTAAAATTAACTGAACTTTTACTAACATTTTAGAAATGAACTATTCAAACAGTTTGACCGAACCGAACCGAACTGTCTTAGCAGTTCAGTCGAACCGAACTGTCTTAACAGTTCGGTTCGGCAGTTCGAGTTCAAACCGAACTATTTAAATTTCGAACTTTTTTTCTCGAACTATTAAACCCGAACTACTTGAACTTTTGAACTCAAAAAAAAGTTCAAAATTTAAACAGTTCGGTTCGAAGTCGAACTGCCGAACCGAACTATTAAAACAGTGCAGTTCAGTTCGGCCGAACCGCTAAGACAGTTCGGTTCGGTTCGGTCGAACTGTCTGAACAGTTCGGTTCAGTTCGGTGTGGTTCTCCTTGAGAACTGAACCATACCCTACTCATATCATTTTCCATAAGCTCATCTACCATTGAATCTCTCATCCCTTCTCCAACTCAGAAATTTCCTTGTACACATCTTCTACTTACCATTCCATTCTTCTCACTATTGCAACACCTTTGGTCCATATTTTGTATCCTCCTTTTTCATATCGAATGCATCTTAAGTCCAAACATTCACTCACACAATCAAATATAACTTTCCTTCTTATCCTCGATTCACTATAAGAACCTCATTTTCATCTTTCTAACTGGTCGAATAGATGAAGGTTTACAATCTCGCGAGCTTGACCGAAGGAAATGTACATCGGAGTTGGACTATGTGAAAGAGATATTATGCAATGTTGAGTTAATGTTGTGATTAAATCAATTTCCTCTTATTGATTATTCATGGAAGTTGGATTATCAAGTCGTCATGAATATAGTCATTTGGTGATTTAAACTATTTTGTACAACGGCATCAATATAGAAGATGATAACATAAAGAAGTTGTTATTTGTTGGCATATTTGTGAAATACCAATTATGCCCTTTGAGAGTTAATTGCTTGAAGACTTTCAGTTGCTGTTACAAGTTAGTTGTGTGGTTAGTTTTTATTCTGTTTTAAGTCAGTTAGGATCTTTCCTCCTCTTGTAACAACCAAAATGTAAATCCTGTATATATAACTCTCTCTAGTGTTATTGTATAAGAGTTAGTTTCAAATTGTACAAAATTGGGTAAGTGCTTCTAATCACCATCTAGGGTTTGTCTAGGTTAAGGTGGAGCACCAGTTTTGGGGAAATCAATTTGGGAGGGTCTACTTCTTGTAATCTCTCTGTAATTCAAATCACTCTCAATAAAATTGGACATTGCAATGCAAGTCCCCCAGATGTAGGCCAAATTGGCTGAACTGGGTAAACAATTGTTGGTGTGTTCTTGTTCTTTATCATCTTCTTATTTTGGTTCAGTGGGTCTTGGTTCAACAATCGGTATCGAGAGCTATTCTGGAGAAAGAAATGGCGATTCCGAAGTTCGACATTGAAAAATTTGATGGAAAGAATGACTTTGGACTATGGAGGATGAAGATTCGTGCACTTCTGGCTCAACAAGGGGTTGAAGATGCGCTCGACGCGAGAACAGATTACCCGAAGGATTAACGGAGAAGGAGAAGAAGGACATCTTGAGGAAGGCTCATAGCACTATCATTCTATCTCTCAGTGACAAAGTTTTGCGTGAAGTAACGAAAGAGAAATCCGCTGCTGCTCTGTGGTTGAAACTGGAAAGCCTCTACATGACCAAGACACTTGCAAATCGTCTGTATCTCAAACAGAAGCTATACACATTCAAAATGGGTTCAGGTATGTCAATTCAAGATCACTTGGACGAGTTTAATAGGATAATCCTAGACCTAGAAAATATAGAAATAAAGGTTGATGACGAAGACCAAGCATTACTGTTAATTAAGTCTTTAAATAACAATTATGATAGTCTTGCGGATACCCTACTCTATGGAAGGGAATCCTTGTCTCTTGAAGATGTTCAAAATGCCTTAATGTCAAAGGAGTTATCTAGGAAAAGTGATAACAAAGATAGTGATTCTGAAGAGACTCTATATGCTAGAGGAAGAAGTGAAAATCGTGAACAAAAGGGCAAGAACAATGCAAGATAACTGTGTGGCAGACACTGAAGACAGCAAGCATAGGCTATGGCACCAGAGACTAGCACATATCAGTGACAGAGGCCTAAAAGAGCTTGAGAAACAGGGTTTGTTGTGTGGTGATAAGCTAAAGGGATTGGAGTTCTGTGAACACTGCATCTTTGGAAAACAGACAAGGGTGAAGTTCTCTGTTGGCAAGCACAAAACCAAAGGCAAGTTGGACTACATACACTCAGACTTATGGGGACCTTCAAGGACTCCTACTCATGGAGGAAACAGGTACTTTATGTCTTTTATAGATGATTACAGTAGAAAGGTTTGGATATATTTGCTTAAAACTAAGGATGAAGCTTTTAGAACCTTTGTAAACTGGAAGACTAGAGTAGAAAACCAATGTGATAGGAAAATCAAAACTCTGAGAACTGACAATGGCCTAGAATTCTGTAGTGACATGTTTAATACATTCTGTCAGGAACATGGTATAACTAGGCACAAGACAGTTAGGCACACTCCCCAACAAAATGGTCTAGCTGAAAGAATGAATAGGACATTACTAGAAAGAGTTAGATGTATGCTATCACACTCAAAACTGTCAAAGCAGTTTTGGGGGGAGGCTGTGCACACAGCAGCCTACCTAATAAATAGATCACCATCCACTGCTATAGAGCTTAAAACTCCACAAGAAAGGTGGAGTGGTAGCCCTGCTGACTATAGCAACTTAAAAATATTTGGTTGTCCTGCATATTATCATGTAAATGATGGGAAATTTGAACCTAGGGCCAAGAAAGGTATTTTTGTTGGGTATCCTGAAGGTGTTCAAGGTTTTAAAATTTGGTCTATTGAAGACAAGAAGTGCATTATCAGCAGAGATGTTAAATTTCATGAAAATAAAATGTTTGAAACAAAGGTCTGTGCTGATAATGGAGGTGATCAAGTTGAGAATGAAACCTCACAAATTGAGGTGGAGTTACAACCTGATGCACCTGGTTTTAGAACTAATGTTTCCACTGAGAATGTTGACAGGAATGAAGATCCACCAGAACAGGTATCTAGCAGTGACAGTGACACAGAAGCTGCAGATACCAACCAGGACTATTTGTTGTGCAGAGATAGGACCAGAAGAACTATCAGGGCTCCTCAAAGACTTGGTCACTCAGATGTAATAGCTTATGCTCTTAATACAGCCACTGAACTGTTGAGTGAGGAGCCTACCTCGTTCAAGGAAGCCATGAGAGATAAGGATCATAAGAAGTGGAGACTAGCCATGGAAGAGGAGATGGAATCACTGCACAAGAACAATACCTGGCAACTAGTGCAGAAACCAAATAAAGCAAAACTTGTGGGGAGCAAGTGGATTTTCAAGAGAAAGGAAGGCATTTCAAACCATGATCCACCAAGGTATAAAGCAAGGCTTGTAGCAAAAGGATTCACACAAAGGGAGGGCATTGACTACAATGAAATCTTTTCACCTGTTGTAAAGCATTGCTCTATAAGGGTAATTCTTTCCCTGGTTGCACAATTTGATCTACACTTAGAGCAAATGGATGTAAAAACTGCGTTTCTACATGGAGAGTTGGAAGAAAGAATTCTGATGAAGCAACCAGAAGGGTTTGAAGAAAAGGGAAAGGAGGATTGGGTCTGTCTTCTGAAGAAATCACTGTATGGACTAAAGCAGTCACCTCGTCAATGGTATAAACGATTTGACAGCTTTATTCTGAGCATACACTACAAGAGAAGCAATTATGATAGCTGTGTGTATTACAAGGACCTTGGGAAGAATGAGTTTATATATCTTCTACTCTATGTAGATGATATGTTAATTGCTAGTAAAAGCATGACAGAGATTCAGAAGTTGAAAGAACTGCTTCAATCAGAGTTTGATATGAAGGATCTAGGACCAGCAAAGAAAATACTGGGAATGGAAATTAATAGACACCCTGCAGATGGTAAACTAACTGTAACTCAGAAAGGGTATCTAGAAAAGATAATACACAGGTTTAACATGATGAATGCTAAAATTGTGAATGTCCCAATTGCCTCCTACTTCAAGCTATCCAGTGAAGACAGTCCAAAGACTGATCAAGAGCAGAAGGAAATGAACAATATTCCCTATGCTAGTGGAGTGGGGAGTCTCATGTATGCTATGGTTTGTACACGCCCAGATTTAGCTCACTGTGTAAGTCTTGTGAGCAGGTACTTGAGCAATCCAGGCTCTCAGCACTGGCTTGCAGTCAAGCATATTATCAGATATCTGAAGGGTACTGTGAACACTGGTCTGGTTTACAACAAAAGCTCCAGAACTGAAGAAGCCATACAAGGCTTTGTGGATTCTGATTTTGCTGGTGACAGAGATAAAAGAAGATCACTGACAGGGTATGTGTTCACTCTATTTGGGAACACCATCACTTGGAAAGCATCACTGCAACATATAGTTGCTCTGTCCACTACAGAAGCAGAGTACATTGGAATCACTGAAGCTGTCAAGGAGGCACTGTGGTTGAAAGGGCTCACTACTGAACTAGGGATTGAACAACAATCTGTCAATGTGTTTTGTGATAATCAAAGCGCAATCCATTTGTGTAAAAATCATACATTCCATGACAGGACAAAACACATAGACATTAGGCTGTATTGGATTAGAGATGTGATTGCTAAAGGGTTGGTTCAGATAAGGAAAGTACCCACCTCTGACAATCCTTCAGATTTTATGACTAAGGTTGTCTCTATGGGGAAGTTCGAACATTGTCTTGAGCTTCTCAATATTGGTACAGGTTAATACTGTACAATGTGGATGAACATTGCTGTGGTCTGATTTTGTTGAAGAATGGCTGATCAATATGCCAAGGTGGAGATTGTTATTTGTTGGCATATTTGTGAAATACCAATTATGCCCTTTGAGAGTTAATTGCCTGAAGACTTTCAGTTGCTGTTACAAGTTAGTTGTGTGGTTAGTTTTTATTCTGTTTTAAGTCAGTTAGGATCTTTCCTCTTCTTGTAACAACCAAAATGTAAATCCTGTATATATAACTCTCTCTAGTGTTATTGTATAAGAGTTAGTTCCAAATTGTACAAAATTGGGTAAGTGCTTCTAATCACCATCTAGGGTTTGTCTAGGTTAAGGTGGAGCACCAGTTTTGGGGAAATCAATTTGGGAGGGTCTACTTCTTGTAATCTCTCTATAATTCAAATCACTCTCAATAAAATTGGACATTGCAATGCAAGTCCCCCAGATGTAGGCCAAATTGGCTGAACTGGGTAAACAATTGTTGGTGTGTTCTTGTTCTTTATCATCTTCTTATTTCGGTTCAGTGGGTCTTGGTTCAACAGAAGTAATGATGTTAGATAGGTAGTTTTATTTGGTTGATGATGAAAAAGAAGAATGGTGTAATTTCAGATAAATGAAAATGAAATGGAAAATGAAAGAGGTGTAAATATATGAGCTATTTTTTTTTTGTGTTCCCTTCCTTACATACTTAATATCAATTTGGTTCCAACGAATACAATCCATTATTTTTTTAAAAAAATGAGTATCAATTTAGTCCCCAATATTTACGTTAGTTCAGTTTCTAAATTCGGTCGCTAGTTCAATCGCTGTAACGGTCACTATTTGCCTTTTTTAGTGGTTACATGGCAGGTTGAGGTGATTTTTTTTTGGCATTTTAATTTGGTCCCTGAGATTTGCTACGCAGACACTTAAGTGTCATGTCAGCTCCGTTAACATTGTCAACTAATTGTGGTTGACAGAGGGACTAAATTAACACACATTTGTAAAACTGTGGGACTAAAATATTTGAAAATGGTCTCACATCTTCTAAAAGCAAACAAAACAAAAAATATACAAAATGTTAGATCTATTTAGAAAATGTATTCAAAATCTCTTGAATAAAACAATTGATATGGCAAAAAGAACAAAAGAGCAATGTTTCTTTATAAAGTCGACGACGCGGTTAGCTGGAAATACCTAGAATATATGTTATCAAGAATGGGGTTTAATTAACTTCAAAAAAAAAAAGAATGGGGTTTAATCAAATTTGGATTGGATAGATATCTTTGTGTATGCGTAATAGTAATTAGTTAAGGGGGAACGTTAGTTTTTATTAATATTTAAGCTCATTTATGATCTTTAGCTCGTCAACTGAGCTACATTCTTTGGACAACTTTAGTCTTAGTGAATGAATGTCCAATCGAGGAATTTGCTATTATTGAGATGGATTCCCTTAAACCTTACAAGATGAGCCTTGGGTTGTACTTTCCAATCTTACAATTTGTTGACGATATCATACTTAACTGTGAAGCTTGGCGTAAAATTGGATTATTAAAACTGTTTTAAGAAGCTTTGAGCTCATTTGGCATAAGTGTGAACTTTTCTAAAGGGTGAGCTCACATTTTGTTATTTTGGTTGCATCCTCAATATTTCTCTATTTTATCTGCTTCAATGGATATTCACTTTCCAAGTTCGAGAGCTTGTGTGTATATGATATTTGAACGATGTTCATGTATAGAATCACACATTTTTTTTTGAAATATTGTAGGACAATTATATTGGATACTTATAGAATTAAGTATGTCGGATTATTTATGTAGTTCCGCTCAATCAATGATGACATTGTTTCTGAGAATATAAACGTTGCAGAGAACATAAAGGTTTGTGGTTTGGAGGGAAACATCTCCAATATCTCTCCACATCTTTGGAGCAAGGTAGTCGAGTCATTTTTGCGATTGTTACGCAGTGCCTGCAACCGTAACACATACACACGTAAATTAACATTTGAGAGCTCATTAAAAGAATAAAACACCATTTTATAAAATAAAAAAAAGAAATAAAGCGCCATTTTTCTTAGTTTTTTCTCTCTCTCAGTCCAAATTCCATACATACTAAACTTTACTATATTTTATACTAGTGTATAACCTATTAGTTATTAAATTGAGTTGTCAATTTTCTACCTAATAGAAAAAGAAGAGAGAAGAGAGAAGAGATCAAATTTTAATCAGATCTTAAAGACAAGTTTCGATTATGTTTAGTTGGCTCTATCTATCTTATAATTTTTATTTATTATTGTTGACTCACCAATCGAAAATTTCGTACCGACTAGTGTGGGATTTCGGATGGATAGTGTTTTCACTACACACTAACTAGTATTAAAAAAAATAATTATCCGTATAATATATCACAAATAAAACACATGTAAACTAAATGAGAAAATGTACCTCGATATTTTTTCAATTCCATCCATTCCTAATACCATAGGAGCTCCCAAGTTCTTCTATCAAAAAAACAATCGACACATATCTTTGGTAGATACCGATTCAAAAATTGATGCCACATATTGATACTAGCAATGAGGGAGGCTAGATGAGATCTAGCTTAGAAGAGGTGAAACAAAACTAAATTAGAAAGACCGACAATTTGTGATGCTGGACATTGATGTTTTTGTAGCTAAGTTTGATGAGAAAGTGATAACAAAGATACATATGTGATAGTAAATCTTCTAGTGAGTTCTTGGTGAATGAAGAAAGGCTAGTGCAAAGAATTGAAAATGGGTTGATTAAATAAATGGCCTCAACTATAGTTAATGGACTTAACTATAGTTAAGTAAAGGCAGAAAAAGTTGTTGACTACTATAGTTAATGGACCAAACGTTAATTCTAGACAAGAGAGCTGATGGACAGTTATGAGTATTTAACTAGAGCTTTTGGGTAGGTATTAAAGAGGTTAAAACATTAAATGCAAAGAGTAATGTCAATTTTTCTCTCAACAGTGTCATGTGCATATCCTATCCGCATGCTATTATATGATGATTTCTCTTCTGTAAAGCTGTGAAACTAAGCAAAAAATGAAAAAAGCAAGTAACAAGCAAAAAGAGAGTTTGGACTCACCCTTGAATTGTAGTGTAGTGCAGAGGCATCCTTGGAGGAGTGCCTTACTTATTGGTGAAAGGAAGCAAGAACATGATAAAAGAACCTAAAACTCTTGTCTCAAAATGGACATTCACATGCATCACTTACAATTCTTTGTACTTTTCATTTTATTTTATTTTTGTAATTCTGATATATGTATTGTTTTTAGCTTTTTATTTTATATTTACATTTTTGTATATTATTATTCTTGGACTAGAGTCAATAAAAATAAATCAATATTTGGATTTTGTATTGAAATGAATTTATAATTTATAATGTCTCAAACATGATATCGTAGGAAATGCGGATCCCTGTGAAGTAGAGATTGTATCTTCACAAAAGATGAGTGGAGGCAGAGAAGTAGAGATTCATGTTTGTCGTTTAATCGACGTGTTCAACCAAACATGAATCCTTAAGTGTGAGATAAATCAAATAACTTGTCAATAAGCATGAAGTTGAGCTGTCTTGAACAAAGATATTGTCTAAATAGTAGGATTTTTTTTGAAGCCCATACTTTAATTACATGGTACTTTAATTACATGGTGATATATTTTTTATCCAATTCTTGTTGGCACAATTATATAAATCTCGCACCCTTCAATTCGAAAAAATAAAATAAAATAGGCAATTTACTAAGAATAATCAAGAGACAATGACTTAAAACAACACAACGATGATTTTAGAAGAAAACCTTTACAATTTGTAGGTTAATAATATGTGCACATATAGGTTAATTAAAAACAAATTATATAATGTACCAAAAAAATCAAATTATATAAACAACTTCTTTTCCTCATTTGAGCCAGTTACACCAAAGATCATCGAATTTGGGTGCGGCCCATTGACCAAAGACCTGTATCTTTAACTGGGGCCTGAAAGAAAAACAAAGAGATGAGCCAAACAGAAAAGTTAGGAGAGTATTAAAGAGAAAAGAATAGGCATAATTGAAAATCGGTCACATGCTTACAGGAGTTTTCACTGATGGGAAAATATTCCAAAATCTCAGAGTCTCATCCCCAGCACCAGTTACTATTGTCTGCAATTATATTGTTCCATTTAGAATTAAAAACATGTAACAAAAGGAGCACTTTATTTTTTACAAGACAAAAATAAGTTATGTTATGTGGACATTAGTACCTGACCATCAGGAGACATTGCAAGGTATAGCACTCTCATGCTGTGGCCAGTTAGAGTTGCAACCTAATCAAATTTTGTACATAATAGTTAATACTCAAAAAAAAAATCATTGCTGGTTTGAATTTTTTGTAAAATATCTGGAACTGTCAGAGTAAATTACCTTTGCTAGTGATGGATATTTCCACACCATAATTTGATTTTGTGAGTAACCATGTGTACTTACTAGCTCATTCACATTTTTACTCCAAGCAAGATTGCAAACCTGCAGATTATGAATTGAATTAATTTGAATATATAATAGTAGTAATTTCAATGGACAAAAAAGAGGTAAGAAAATAAACCTGGCTCCCAGTGTCAACATGGTTCAATTGGTGACCATTGGTAGTGTTCCAGAAACGTATACACCTATCAGCAGTTCCACCACCAGACACAAGAAGGTTGCTTTGATGAGGTGACCAAGCAATGGCCTTCACAGCAGCAGTGTGCTCTGTAAGTCTCAAAGCTGGTTGCTGAGAATGTTGATTCCAAACCAAAAGCTGCTCACATTGAAGAGGTAATTAGTATTCTAAATAACCAAACAACATGTATAGAAATGAATCATTTTTTTTCTTTCTTGGTAAAGAGGCACACCTGATTATCATTACCACCAGAAGCAAGTTCTCTGTCATCACAAGACCATTTCAATCCACATACCTGTTAAGGGATACAATTACATCAGTTTCCTCTACTACATAAACTGACCTTTAAGCTTACAAGTTCAATTACATCATATTTGTCGAAATCTTTTACCTCTGACTTGTGGCCGACGAGCTTGCTAACAAAGTCGCTCGAAACCCTCATGTCATGTTGAAGGATGTTCCTATCCCTGCTCCCTGAAGCCAAAATGCGAGAGTTCCATGCCAAGACACCCGTTCTTGTCTGATGTCCACCCATTGTTCTAACCTTCTTGCATTGAGCACCATCCCAAATCTGTATCATAAGGAAAAAATGCTCTCTTAATTATTCTCTGAATCATCAGATAATGGATAAATCTAAGTAAACTAATATAAGATACCTACCTGAACTTGACCGAGACTTGTGCCAATGGATATAAATGAACCTTCCTTAGTCCACTGGACAGAACAGACACCATCATAAGGCCCCAAGTCACACAGCTTAGTCACCTGAAAACCACATAAAGATATGCTCAATTTTATTGTACATCTTAAGAGGTATTTGTTTTACTAATGATGTAAAGTGTTGGCATGTTTAGACTCACTTTACTGTTTGAAGCACTCCATAAATAAACACAAGTGCCTAACCCCACTGCTAGAGTATTTTGTGAGGACCAGTCCACTAGATTCAAGTAAAAATCATCTTGAAGTGAAGGAGCATCCAGAACCTGCAGCATAACCCCCTTGTTCAGTTTTGGCAATCAACATTCAACAATCACTATTAAACCTAAGATATGGTTTCTCTATCAAAGACAAACTCTCTCAAATACTTCCACTAGCAAAGGTTTTATTTAGTTTAGGGTTTAAAAGGTGAAGATTGTACACGTTATTTTTTCTTTTCAATCTAGAGCTGAAATTCAATTTCATTTAAAAAGAATCAAGTTTTCAAGTCATTGATCAGTTAGTTAAAGAATCCCCAACAATATAATGTTAATCATCCAATAATTCCTCCCTAAAGTGTAAGCCAATGTGCTATGTAGCACCCACACTTCATATTGAATACCGACACGACATCAATACACATGGTTAAATTCAATCACTTCTATTTCCTCAAATTATTATTCATGTCTACATCGTGTTGGTGTATGTCCGGTGTTTTTGTCTATGTTGTTTCATGGCGAGCAAGTAAAGGCATTAGCTATATATGTAAACAGATTGTATCAAATACATAGTTTTACATGTAAATCAAGTAAGTATTTTTCAGTTCAATATGCATAGTTTTACAAGTGAAAAGGTAAGAAGAAAGAAAGGGGTAAAGAGAAAAAGAAAAGAACTGGCCTTATGGGGTGTCTTGGGGACTTTCCTAGGAGGCTTAGGAGGAGTAGAAGACTCAGAAGAAAACCCAGAATGATGACTCAAAATGGAAGGAGAATAAGGAGAAGAAGGTCCAGAATGTTCAGTCCTAAAACGAAGCATATTCTTACTAGGACTCATAGGAGAACCAAGAGCACCACTAGTACCTGCAGGAGAAGAAGAAGAAGAAGGAGAAGCAAAGTCAGATCCAAAAAGTTCAGATTTTAATAACCTAGAATAAGCTTCATTACTCCCTTCTTTAACAGGTGATGGCTTCTCAATGAGTCCAAAAGTATGGAGTCTCGAAGAAGATCTACATGGTATGAATCTGTCACTACATGTTGAAGGTTTTGAAGTTGAAGGAGATAATGAAAGGTTTGAGATTGCAAGAAGAGAAGAAGATGGAGTGAATGTTTCTAGACGAAGTGAAGTTCCGGACATCCCAGCTGGGAGTTTTAGCCCTGTTTTCTTCTCTTTTGGCGACTCCATTATCTCCTTCTTCTGATTCTGGTTTTTGCTTTTCTTGATGATGTTGAGTAATGGTTACTCTCTCTATGAAAGTGAAGAGGGAGAAAAGAGAGAGATTGGTGAAGAAGAAGATCCTTCAACGGTCAAATTGGAAGTAGGGTTTATAGAGGAGGGAGGAGCTGGTATTGGTAAGTTTATTAATTAAGTTTATTTCCTGAATTAGATTCCAACGGTCTGATACCAAACAAGGCTTTTCATAAGTTCGCATAGCCGTTAAGGTTTTGATGGTCATGATCTGTCTATGTTCTTTTTTGCCGATTGCTCTTTATTTGCCTCACCTACCCTTGTATTTGGTTTGGACTTTCCGTGTTGCCCCAATGATACTGGGCCCTTCAATGTATTCAGTTTGGGCTTTGTCCCAATTATTGGTAATTCAACACACTTTGGACAAAAAAATGTTATTTTTTGTTTTGTTTAAGGATTTGTAGATTTTTATCCCCTTTTTTTTATGAATTAAGGAGGTTATTTTAACCCTTTGTTTTTGTATGAAATCCAATACCCAATGTGAAACTCTAGAAACTAATCACTCGAGTGGGTAAAATTACATGAGTGACATATTTTCAAGAATTGTATGCATTCTCAATGCTTGAATTAAACTTAGGGCCACATGAAAAGACTTTTATTATCTCATCCAAATGTTTTTGGGTTCACTTCAACCGGCCGTTTTGATAGAGGTGGATTTCTCGTGTTATATTGGTAGCTGGGTTATATATTTTTTTAAATAAAATTTTGTTAGTAAAGTTAATACTACATTATTAAATCAAATTCATTCATTTTTTAAATGATTATCATTTTCTAATTACTCTAAAGTAACATTAATTAAAATATATTTAAAAGGATTTACTGTTCAAATATATTAAAAATGATTTGATTTTTAGTCAAAAAGGTGACTTTTTTGATGAAAAATAAATTTGATTTGACTTATATGCAAAGATATTGTAAAAAGAAAAAGAAAAAGAAAACTATACTAATGTTCTGGACCTAAATTCACCCCAAACTAATGGGTTAATGAGCCGCAATCAAGGGCTAACCCAAACTATAAGTTTCATCTTACAACTATATATAACCTGATCAAAGCCCTCCAAATCAAGGTATGCATTGCTCCAACCCTACACACTCGCCTCAATTGGTTAACTTGAGCGTCAAAGTAAAAGTGTCTTACAAGTGACCACCACCAACACTATTCATCAAGGCACATCATTAAAAGGATTAGATTTTTTAATTTTACCTTAAAACTTATAAGATGATTTGGAATTGGTTATCAATAAAAAAATTGCACCCATATTACATCAAAAGTAGATCTTTTGATAAATATGTTAAATCAAATAGAGCTGAATCAAATCATAATATTCTTTGTTTGAGTATATGTTGTAATGATAATATAGGCTTTTACCATACGGATTTTCAATAGGGAATCCTTCATCTTAACACTGATATAGATGTTCATAGTAATTCGAAAATTAAACTTGCCGCATTTGCAATTGGGATCAATAGTTTCTGGTGGGAAATGATTGCAATGCTCGAGTGTATTTGATTAAATCTAATGAAAAGTAGATGGATCCTGATGAGCATTTGAAAAGGGCTCCCAGATTCATCTCTTCAACCTCTTTTTTTGCAGACCACAGATTTCACTGTAAGCAACTCGAGTAGTGAGGCCACGACCAAGTCCATAACAACCTTAAATTTTCTGTATGTGGAAATTGCGGATTTCAACATTCCACACACGAGGAGAGAATGGAAAACCATGTGGACAATATCAGGCTATGTGCAGCAAGTTAGATTACTGAATAATATTGTCTAAAATGTTCAAAACATTACACTGTACTGTGTTCTCAAGTCAATTACAATGAATATTGCAGTTGATAACTGCGAAGCCAATCTTCACCTTTTTCATAATAATCCATTCTGCTGAATGTTTGGGTGTGGAAACCTGGAGCAGATGCATAAGCAGAAGCCCCACGCCATGCATCCATAACAGGATCAAGTGCTCTAACAATTTTAATAGGTGCTCCGCTGGGTCTAATCATTCGAATTCCAGCTTCAAGGCGTTCAACGATCCCGGGAAAAAGAGAACTTCCACCGGTAACAAGTATTGAGTTTGTCAGTCTCTCTTCCAGCTTTTCATCTTTACATGATAACCTTCTTATCGAGACCCCAGCCATCTCATCTAATCCGGCCTGATCGACCGCTACCCAGTTTGGACTGAACAAAATTTCAGGGCATCTGAACCTTTCAACCCCAAAAACAATCTGAAAATCCTCTTTGGTAAGAGGACGACTTCGTGGCACTTCAGCAGGTTGAGAGGTAGCTGCTTCTATCTTGGGCACAAATGTTGGATCCAAGTCCTACCAAAGTAACAAATCATTAAGATTTTATGAGTCATAAATAGTCATTGAATAAGGCAATAAACAATACAATTGTTGGTTTCGCAATATAAGAGACATAACCTAACCTGAAGTCTCGAAGAGATGCGGGCTAGCTCTGTGTCCTCCTCATCCGGTCCCTCATCGTCGTCATCATTATCTTTGCTCATCAATTTATAAAGTTGCCAATCTTCGTCTTTTGCACCAAATGTATCCTCACCCTTACCACGATCGAAGGCAGCAGTTGTTAAGAGGCGCATTCTCTCCCTTTGAGCAGCATTGAGTCTTTCACCACGACCAACTGCACCCGATAGATTATTTCCATTTGTGGGACCTCCATTGGTCTTGAGCCGTTTACGTTGATCAACTTTCTCTGAAAGGTCTTTGTATCTAGCACGCAATTGTTCCAAGTAAAGCTCCGGATTCTCCCTATGTTAAGGGCCAAAAAAACCAATCAGAATTGTTTTTAAAGCATAAAAAAGAGTACTATTATTTACAAATATTCAAGCCTTGTCCTAAACATTAGAAACTTTTCTCTTCCTCAAAAGCCTTGTTCAAGGGCTTAGTAGCCTTAAATTAGACATAAGGTGATTGCTCTCTTATTTAGATTTCCCCATTTTACTAAGCTGAATGTGATCAGAAGGTTTTCGCTCATATAAATATGCAAGAGTAAATTTGATTAAAATTGAATAAATTGAAGCATGTCACATACAGGCGTCTCTCCTCCTCTAGCTGTTGCTTCCTTTCTCTTTCCAACTCCTCTTCATAGCGCTTCTGTTTTAATCGCTGCCTCCCATCAGACATGGATTTGAGTGACAACTGTTTCTTCTTTTCAACCAGCTATCAAAAGAGAAAAACCCCAAAGAACATTGTCAATTTTACAAGCCGCAGTGAATAATATGCAAATTTGGATATTAACATTGTAAGCAATATGGCTCCAAGCAATATGGCTCACGGTGCATGTGATAATTTTTATACACAGAAAACTGACCTGGTCTGGGGACAGCATGTCATCGGGTATGTTAATGAGAGTATACTTCTCACTAGCGGAAGGTTCGGCCTTTTCAATTTCAGCTTGTTCGCCTTTTGTTTTCCGTAAGGATTGCACAACTTTGTTACGGGCAGATTCTATTTCCTGCCTAGAGACATAGCCAGTCTCTGCTAAGAAAGATGCAATTCTACTCTCTTCAACTTGTCCAAGTTGATTTAAAAGAAATTCCAAACCATGCAATTCATTTTCCAGCTCATTTATTCTTGATAACCTTTTCGCCTCAGCCATTTCTCGCAACCTTTGACCTTGTTTCTCTCTTATTGCTGCCTTTCTTGCAATTTCTTCCTCAGAAGGAGGCTCCTCAACTGGGGGAGGCACCCAAGGGAGCTGCCACATTCTGGTTTTTTCTTCAGCCTCCTTAGCTCCTTTCTGTCAGATAATTAAATGAAGTATAAGTCTTAGAAACAGAAGAGGAACTTAAAAATTAGGTGAAGAAAAACTATTTCTTGCCTGAAACAATCGTGCTTCAGAAGTGTAGTCTGGTGCAACATAACAATGTTCCATCTTCAGGTCCTCAATCTTCTCCCATGTAAATCTAGCCCTACATTGAGAATTTATAGAATATAAAAGCTAAACAAATACATGTATTTAGTTTGACAATAGAAGAAGCATGATGGATTTTATACTCACATATGATAAGGATATTTAAGTGAAAGAAGTTGCTTCAAATAATCAGTCACATGGAATCCACCAATATTAGTACGGCAGCATCCTTTATAAATAGGCTCCCCATCTACAAACTGAAAATATAAAAAATAAATTCTTATTAAATAGAATTTTAAACAATTTACACACTTTCTAGGATATGAGATATCTAAACCCTATGAGGCTATGACCAACTCCGCAAAACAGCAGAACTGATCATTGAAAATGATACTGCGTATTTATTAAAATATTTTAAAAATACCAATTGCTATCAAATAGTTTCTTATACTTCCCCATAGGGATGCCACCACTTCACAGGAAAGTACGAACATTTTTTACTTTCAATTGCCCACACCCCCTTTTACATGGACAAACATAAAATTATTTTAAGCCATATCTCTTTTTAAATTTGAACAACTTATTTCAGTAAAGGCCTGTTAGAGATCCTTTAAATTAGTATTTATTATTATTCATTACCAACATATCATGAAAATAATTATACAGGTCACACTGTTTTTGGCACAGCAGAAAATGAGATATATCATACTGACAAGAAAAAATGAGATGAAGCGTTGCATAGCAGAGGCACATTGTGCAGAACAAGAGAATTTTTTCCGTCACATTACGGGTTGCCCTACCTCAGAGACAATCGTGAAATCTCAAATTTAACCCACAAGCAGATTTATTGTATTGGGCTATTGGCTACAATTATCACAACAATAATGACATACAATATTGGTATAACATTTACAAATTTAACAATGTTTGTTTGTGAGGGCAAAGCCATAATATAATAATCTTCATTAAAACATGGTAAGCTTATTTCTTTCATATATAAAATCCTTAAACAAAGCATAAAAAGCATACTGGAATCACATGGGTTGTAGTGAATCCAGGACACATAGCAAGACCATCTTTATCACAAACACCTTGTTGTTGATTATATTTATAGCTGAATGCTGCATCAACACCAAAGGCTGCCATGACAGAGAAGAACAAATAGCTTTGTCAATAAAATTACATGTACAACATCTAGTATGGAATATAGATAAACATGCAAATATGATCGGCCATACTAGTAATAACTATGCGACAAGATGTCAAATATGGTCTTGTAGGGCTTCGCATAAAAACTGTTTTTGGATTTAAGAAAAGAACTGGTGGTGAAGATGCATAAGGCAACGGGAAAGCCAACATTTTTATCTCTACAACTAAGGCTCTTACAAAAAAAAAGATTTAGCTTTTGTTATTGTATTTGTAGGGTTAAAAATGCATACCTATAGATGGAACTCCATAAGTCTCAAAAAGAAGTTCTCCCATTTTACTTCGAGACTGAACTGGGTTGCATACACATTCTGTGATCAGAACAGGATGATCAATCTGCTCTGGCATTAAACATAAAAATATACAACAGTGAGTCAAAATAACTGAAACGCTGGAAGTGCCAAAAGTGAAAAATATGTATTTACTACACCAAGAAACTCCAAGGTTACAACACCATACAGAATCGAGTCGCAGACCACTAAGTTTACTACCATGCGAAAATTAGTAGCACTGGAACTTAGTAACTTCAAAATGACATAATAGAAAAGATAACAAATTAAATGCTCTGGGAAGAAAAATGAAAAATATGATTCCACTTATGGCCATACCTCTGAACCATTTGCACCCATACGATCAAAAGCAAAGTCCAGAATCTATAGATGAAACAACAAGTCAGTAATGTGTTTCTTGATATGATTTTCAAAATTAGTGAAATATACACTTTAAACTTCTGTACATGCATGACCTTAATCCCATAATGTTTATTATGATACCCCCCACCCCCTAATTAGTTTTTATGAACTTATGAGCCTATGATTCCATATTCCATCCATGACCTTCAAACTGTGGCCTACCAAACTTTACTGTCTCGATTCAATTCATCCATACACTTCATACTAGATGAATAATTCATCCATATACTTCATACAATATCAAAAGGAACTTCTACACTGCCAAGTGCAAGGCACCATTGTAGTGTGATAGTGCCAGGGATATCTAAGACCTTAAAGATATACAGAGGTCTGAATTCTGGACAAGAAAAACCTAAGTACAACATTTATAGCCAGTGTTTGGACTCTTGATATTCACTTATACGACAGCAAGATTCAGAAGCTATATATCTATGCAGGGGGGGAAATGAAATTTTGGACTTTGGATACATTTTATCATTTTAAGAAGATCCCAAGGGTTGAAAATCGGTTTCCCTAGTTTGAACTACGTTATACTTCATATCACTTTTGGCGTCCATTTTGGTGAAATCAAGAACTAAACACCATCCTTTTTCACACAAGTACAACTTTGGATTATGACGTGCAGCGATCCAAATACACCACTGCACAAATTAGAAGTGCACCCTCACATGCATATAGCAAACACAGCAGAATCAATGTAGATCAGACTATCATTTGAACATTGGGGATTTGAATTGTAATCCCATCACAAATATATCCAAAAGGCTCCAAAAAATTAATCCTCCTATACTCACATAATCGTAGCAGCGGAAAACTTACATATTCCATTATTTCAAACTGGTAGACAACATTGCTGTCAAATGCTGAGCGTGGTCCAGAGCGAGTGCAGTCAAAGTACTTCAACAATGCTGGATCATGGTCACCAACAATGGTGACAGTTTCTCCTGTGTTACATAATGTTGAAAATTAAATTATTCAATACGTGAAAAATTGACTTTCGGTTCGCTAAATATAAAGCTAATGTGTAGCACCACACTTCAAACAAGCAGAGACCAACATTAACACTTCAATTACTGCTATTTTCTCAAATTATTATTTGTGTCTCCGTGCTGCTTCTGTCAATGTCGTGTCTGGTGTCTATGTTGGTGCTTCATATTGTAATTTGTAAACAAAGGGAACAAGAACTAGCATAGCAGCCAAAATCTTAACTACACAGTTTCTCCTTAGAGCCTTTGAGAGCAAAGAAAATTTCGAGGCAAACACAGATAATGAACAAAATTGATGGCCCTGTAGTGAAAAGTGGGAAAATGTGATACCTGTAGCTTTATGGCGTGGCCTTTGGACAATGTTGCGGAAAACAACACGGGGTTCAGTCTCTCCTGCCCACCTGATAATTCACCAAAAGGAACCAACTTTGAACTTAAAATCCACAACCCCATTATTAATTGATTTGAAAAACATAGAAAGCACACACACATAAAAAATAAGAAGCAAAAAAAGGTGAAATTAGGGTTCGTGTGAGTACCCAATACGGAAATAGGAGGCGCCATTGTCGATCACGAGAGGAGTAGAGGAATCGAATAGATTATAATCAGTTTGGCGCTGAATTTTCGAGATGAAAGGCATTGTGTTGGTGTAGCAGAAGAAGAAGCAATGGGTTTTGGTTATTTGTTTCCTGCTATTCGAGAACCTGCAAGTAAACAACCTAAGTAACAGACATGGTGATCCCCCGGCCCGAACCAGTTTAGTCAACTAGAGTGAATACTCAAAATTCTAAGAAATTGTGGTATCTAATTTCTCTTTGATAAAAAATAGCGGATATTAATAAATAAGTGATTAAACTGGTTCGGGCCGGGGAGTTTGGATAGAGTGAGTTCGGATCCTCGCAATTTCTTAAAGAATTCGACTTCTCCAATTTTAGTAATATTAGGTAGACACGTGGCTTATTTAGAAATAAATGTTTCAGATTTTTTCTTAATTTCTAATTAATTTATAAAATAAAGGTTAAGATTTACAATTTCACATTTGTTTTCCGGATCTAGAAAAGGCCTTTGATAATAATGTCAATTGGCAGTTTCTAGAACAATGCTTACTTGATTTTGGTTTCTCTTCCTTAACAATTAAACTTATCATGCAACGTGTAACCCCCTCCAATCTTTCTGTGATTTGGACTGGTAATCGTCTCCCAACCTTTGCTCCCTCTAGAGGCCTTAGACAGAGAGATCTCCTATCTCCCTACTTTTTTGTTAGATGCATGGAAAATTCGTCTCATGTCATTCTCCATGCAGTGGGGAAATTAAGTGGAAACTTGTCCGACCTGTTAGTGACCAGCTCTTTCTCATCTCTTTTTTGTTGATGACATTTTGATATTTTCCAAAGCTTCTGCCTCCCAAGCTAAAGTAACAGCAGATCCTTTCAAGAACTTTGCTCAAGCATCTGGCCTGCATGTCAATTTGAATAAATCAAGAGCTTTATACTCTTCTAGTGTTCCCAGGAAGAAAATAAAGAATATCACAAATTACCTCTATTAGATTCACTCCCTCCCTAGAAAAGTACCTTGGATTCCCTATGCTTAAGGGGGAATCAAACATGCTGAGTTAGGTTTCATCATTGACAAGTTAAATCAAAGACTCTCTTATTGGAAGTATAAGTTATTGAATAAGGTGGGTCGTATTACATTATTAAAATGTGTTCTAAACTCAACTCCTACTTATTATATGCAGATTTATTGGCTCCCTCATTCTAATTGCAATCAGATTGATAAGGTAACTAGAGATTTCATTTGGAAGAAGGGAATTCACTTGGTTAGATGGAACACTATCACTAAATCTAAGAATCATGGTGTCCTTGGGGTTAGAAGGGCTAGAGAGAGGCTAATACAACCATGCTTGAGAAACTTGTTTAGGATGTTCACCAGCGTGCAGACAAATTTTTGTTAATTTGATCATCAAGGTAATTTTCTTTTCTCAGGCAATACCCCTGGTTCTCATGAGTGGAATTCTATTTCTAAAGCCAAGATGGTCCTAAGGAATGGCTATGAGCTCAGACTCGTTGATGGAAACACTTCCTTGTGGTTTGAACCGTGGACACCTTTTGGTTGCCTAAGTAATGATGTTAACTATGTTGATATTCACGATAGAGATCTTTGCACCAAAGACATCATAAACGATGACTCTTTGAATCTAAACCTACTCTATACTAATCTCCCTCAACACATTTCTCTCTATATTTCAAATATGGATACCGGTCTCGATCAAAACATTAGGAATTGCATAACTTGGAAGTCACAATTGGATGGGCTATACACAGCCAAGTCTGGTTACAAGTGGCTTGTCAATTAGGTTGTAGGAAATTCAATTACAGAGGGACAATCCTGGAGTTGGATTCTGGTTCATTCCAAAGAAGTTTAAAGTTCTGCTTTGGTGTGTTGCTAATTACTCTCTCCCGTCTGCTGTTGTCCTGCACCATAAGGGCATGCTTCCTTCTGTTGCGTGCCAGCGTTGTGATGCACCAGTTGAGGACATTCTCGCTTTATTGAGAGATTGCCCCCATTCTACCCAATTGTGGAGGGCATTACACTTTGATGATGTGAATTTTTTCAATATTTCAACAGCAGTGGATTGGCTCAAGCATGGAGTTAATAGGAATCATGCTTCCCTATTTACTGCGTGGTGGGCTTGGTGTGCTCGAAATTCCTTGTGTATTGCTAAGGAATTGCTTCCTCCTTACAGGTTCAAAAAATGGAAGTCTCTAACTTGGCTAATTTGATTTCTGGTTCTTTCAAGAATGTTAGCAATAATTCCTCTATCAGGTATGTTTCTTGGCACCCCTCAAGAGACCATGCCCATTTTCTCAATGTGGACGGAAGTTGTATTGGCAATCTTGGTGACTCAGGGATGGGAGGTTTAATTAGGAGTGGAAATGGAGAGTAGATTGTTTGTTTTTGTGGTTTCCTTGGCTATCATGATATTATCTACGCAGAACTTACAACAATCTTTAAAGGCCTTTGTCTTGCTCATAGAAGTGGCATCAAGAAGCTTATATGCTATTGTGATTCTATGATAGTAATTAAGCTCATCTATAAGGACATGCCTATGTTCCATCGCTATGCAACTCTTATTCGTAATATCAAGGATATTTTGGACTATCAATGGGATGTCCAAATCAACACACTCTAAGAGAGGGAAACACTGCAGCAGATTTCCTAGCAAAACTCGGTGCTATCTCTAATCCATCTTGGAGCATCTTCAACTAGGCTCCTACGAAAATGGATCACATCCTTGCAATTGATGCTCTAAGGGTGCACACGGCTCGTGTGTAGCCGGTTGTTTCTTTTTCTCTATTTGTACCAAAAACATTTGTTCTCGTTCTTAAAATTTTAACTTTGACAGTTTTTATTCTTTTTTGTCCTTTATTTTTTTCTCCCCCTCTCTCCCTTACTTTTTCTCTTACTCGTTTTTTTTCTCTTTCTTATTTTGAATTCAAAATCTCTCTCTCTCTCCTCTACTATAAATTTACTATCATCTTCTACTATAATCTACTATAAAACTAATAAATTTAACCACTAACAAAAATATCAGACTGTCATTGTTTATAGGGACTAAAAGTACATTTAACCCTAAGATATAACTTTTTAGTCTCTTAGAAAAAACGATAATACTTAATGACTATTCAAACTACTGATAAATTTTAAAAGACACGTGACAAATATTTGTCACTGATACATAAAAACATGAGAAATAATTGTTTTTTTTGTGGTGATTTTTTTCGGTGGTGACAAATAATTGTTACCAACACATAAAAAGGGACAAAAATTTGTCGTTGATAATTATAATTTTTTATACAAATTATAAACATGACAAATTTTTTTATAATACTCATGGACGGGACAAATGTTTATCACTGATACATAAAAAACACATGATAAATTTTTGTCAATCATAAATAAAAAAACGGGACAAATAATTATCATTGTGTTTACCTGGGATTTTGGTAAACACCGTTGGTCTCCAATTTGGTTAACTTGCAGGATCAACCAGTGAATCCTAAGACCATTTGTGCTTAGAGTTTATAGTTTATTATGATGTTCTTGAATTGTCTCGCGTTTTAACCAGAAAAAGAGGAAAGAAATAACTGATTCCTTCGCGCGAAGTTATCAGAGTACTTCAGAGAAGAAGAACTTGAACGATAAAAACAAGTAAAACAAAAGAAAAACAAATTAAAATTGCATTAAAGTTAAAGGAAATGGTGCACAAATTCATACATTGTTTCTCTGACTCGTTTTTCTCTTGAATGCAGAAGTTAGAGCGTGAGAAGTAAAATATGAGTTTTTGTGACCTTTGTTTCTTCTCAGAAACTACTATTTATACTTAGTGGGAGGAGCAGAAACTGCCCTAAAAAACAGTTATAAAAATGTTGGTAACTGCTCCTCTTTTCGACCAACTGCTAGCTTTTCAGCGCATAACTACTTAGTCTTCTGTCTGTCGAAGCTTGTGTCCATTTTCCTCTTTCTTGTTTTTGTTTTTCTGGAAGCTTGTCGAATCTGCCCTGAACATGATCTTTGTCGAAATCCTCTGATCTATGTCAAAGTATAAATCAAACCCTGTTGACTATTTTAAATGAAGCCTGCCGAAATTACAGGCTAACAAATTGCCCCCCAAAAATGTCTTTTTCGACTGAGCTTAAGGCAAAGGAATAGAAAAAGAGCATTTTTGAATTCAATGCCGAAATAGGTTTTACACTTGATCGGAATATCTCACCTACCTGACGCCATCACTGTTAAATGTTGTTGGCGTTATTCCTATATTGGTGTACCACGTGGCCTTCCACGTTCTGCTTGTAATTCTGACAATGCCCATATGGCAATCACAATTTCTTTTGAATGCCACGTACTTACGCTTTCTTTATCTTTATTCCAGCGTTATTTTAACTTCTTGCAATGTTGGCTTATACTTTTTCAAGTATTTGCCATTTATACGCAAAATTCTTTCATCAGCGCCAATCTCTTCGACTTCATATGCGCCGTTTGAATAGACTTGTAAAATTTTGAATGGTCCTTCCCAACTTGGGGACCATTTACCAAGGACTCTATCTTTTCTATCCATAGGTAAGATAACTTTCCAAACTAAATCTCCCACGTCGAAAGTCTTCAATTTGACTCTTTTGTTATAGGCCTTAGCCACTCTTTCTTTTTGTCTTGTGAGCATATCTAATGCACATAGCCTATCTTCATCTAAATCAACTAATTCATCTAACATCATATTCCAATAATGATCAGATGGGATTTCAAATTGTCTTTGAATCCTAGTTGATTGGAGACAAATCTCTGCTGGCAATATTGCATCATGCCCAAAAACAAGTTTAAAAGGAGTACTATTGATTGACTCTTTGGGAGATGTTCGACATGCCCATAAAATTTGGTTAAGTGTCCTATGCCAATTCTTGGGTTTTTGCCCAACATGTTTTTTAATCAAACTAACAATAATTTTATTGGCTGCTTCAACTTGACCATTTGCCTGAGCATAATATGGTGTCGAACTTAACAATTTATAACCATTTTCAGCAGCAAATTCGACCATTTTCTGACCAATAAAAACTGAACCTTGATCTGTGGTGATAGTTTCAGGCACACCAAATCTATATAATATATGGTCTTGAATAAAATTAATCACTGCTTCTTGGTTAACATTGTTTAAAGGAACAGCTTCCACCCATTTAGTGAAATAATCTATTCCTACTAATATGAAACGATGGCCTTTCGACGAATTTGGTTTAATTTCACCAATTATATCCAAAGCCCATCCCCTGAATGGCTAAGGTTTTACAATAGAATGCAATTCATTTGCAGGTACATGTTGTATTCCTGCATGCTTTTGACATTCTTGGCATCCTTTGGCAAACTCTATGCAATCTTTTAACATAGTCGGCCAATAGACACCTTGTCGAAATAAGAGCCATTTCATTTTATGGCCTACTTGGTGAGCTCCACAAGTTCCACTGTGAGTATTAGATATTGCCAAGTATGCCTCATTTTCACTAAGACACTTGAGTAAAACTCCTTCAGGGGTTTTCTTAAACAACTCATTGCCCATGATGACATAACTTAAAGCTCTATACTTGGTTTTTCTATCAGTTATCCCTGTTGGATTTTCCAAGTAGTTAACAATTTGTCTTCGCCAATCATCATTTGACATACTGTCAATGGCAAAAACTTCAAACACATTATCACAATAACCTTTGTCGGAAATTTTATCATTAAAATTTTCAATAAAATTTTCACTTTCACTTAGAGGTAGTTGACTTAAGACTAAAGAGTAGTTCTCTGCCTCCTCCAGTTTTTTTCTTGACAAGGTTTCTTGTGTCATTGCTGTCGAAATTAACTTGTTTTTAATTTCGATTAGCTCTGTTAATTTTTCTTTAGAAACTTTATAACCAGAAGCTATTTGTGCCAGATCATTGGCCTCTTGATTTGCAATACGAGGCACATGTTGAATATCAACGCTGTCGAATTGTTTCAATAAAGTACTGGCAGTAATAAAGTAAGTAATCAAATTTTCCTTAATGCACTTGTATTCTTTCGTTAATTGTTTGATTACTAATTCAGAATCACCTCTAATTTCGACCTGTTTTGCCCCCAAGTTTAACAGAATTTCAAGTCCTGCTACTAAGGCTTCATATTCAGCCTCATTATTGGAGCAACTTTCTTTAATTTTATACTTGTATTTAGTTGGAATCCCTTTAGGTGAAATGATTAACATCCCAACACCAGACCCATTTTTATGGCTGGAGCCATCGAAGTACAATTTCCAAGGTCGAAGGTGCACAAAGTTAATTTCTGATTCAATTATTGAATGATCAGCAATGAAATCCGCAACGACTTGGCCTTTGATAGCCTTTAAAGGTTGGAATGTTAATGAATACTCAGATAAAGCTAAAGCCCATTTGCCTATTCTACTATGTAGGATTGGTTTCGACAGCATATGTTTAATAATATCAAAGTGGGAATAAACATACACATCAACAGGCTTAATATATTGCTTTAACTTAGTACAAGAGAAATACAAGCATAAACACAATTTTTCAATAGGGTGATATCTAGTTTCAGAATCATTTAAAACCCTACTGAGGTAATATATGGCCCTTTCTACACCATTTTCATCCTCTTGTGCTAACATGCTACCTATTGACAATTCTGATGTTGCTATATACAATTTCATTGTCTTATTTCTAATAGGAGGCAATAAAATAGGAGGGTTCATCAGATATGTCTTGATCTCGTCGAAAGCTACTTGATGTTCGACATCCCACTTGAAAACATCATCCTTCTTCAGTCGAAGTAATGACGAGAATATTTGAGTCTTGCTACTTAGATTTGATATAAATCTTCTAAGGAAATTGACCTTTCCTAATAATGACTGTAATTCTTTCTTTGTTGAAGGAGGTTGTGTTTCCATGATAGCTTTCGTCTTGTTTTGATTTATTTCAATGCTTTTTTTGTGCACAACAAAGCCCAAGAAATCACCTGCACTTACACAAAAGGCACATTTGAGTGGATTCATTTTCAATCCATATTTTCTCATTCTTTCGAATGATAGTCGTAGATGATCTAAATGACCATTTTCTGATGAAGACTTAACAACTATGTCATCTATATAGACTTGCATAAAATTTTCTATAAAATCATGGAACATAGTGTTCATAGCTCTTTGATATGTAGCACCATCATTTTTTAAACCAAATGGCATCACTACCCATTCATAAACACCTAATGCCCCTGGGCATCGAAATGTAGTTTTTGAAATGTCTTCTTCAACAATAAAAATTTGGTTATAACCAGAATATCCATCAAGCATGCTTACATATTCATAACCAGCCGCTGAATCAACCAACAATTCTGCCACAGGCATTGGGTATTGATCTTTGGGAGTAGCATTATTTAGATCTCTAAAATCTATGCAAACTCTAAGTGTACCATTTTTCTTAATTACAGGAACTATATTAGCAAGCCAATCAACATACCTGGTAGTTCTGATGAACTTGCTTTTAAATAGCCTTTCGATTTCCGCTTTGATCTTCGACATGATTTCTGGTGCAAATCTTCTTGGTGTTTGCTTCACAGGCTTCTTCTCTGGTCGAATAGGTAACTTCAACTCAACCATCTCTCTTTTCAGCCCTGGCATCTCATTGTAATCCCAAGCAAAGCAATCTTTGTATTCCTTTAGCAATTTGACAATCTGCACTCTGAAATCTTTGTTGATCTTTGTACTAATATATGTTGGTCTTCTTGTTGAACCATCTCCCAAATCAATTTCTTCTAAGGGATCTTGTGCCTGTATTTTCTTGGTCGAACCCATTGGATCTTTCTCAAATCCTAATGGTTCATCATCATAGACACCATCAAGTCTCTGTGTTTCGACCATGATTTCTTTGTTATTATCTTCTGTGGCTAAAGCAACCATTTGATGTAACTCAGCTTCTAGAATAGCTTTTTCTTTGTTTTCGGCCACATAGGCCGTAATTCTTTCCCATGCATTGGGCTTTATAATCATTTCAAAGTCTATCCCAGCCAATAGGCTTAACAAAGCCTCTTGGTCTATTCTCCTCATCAATGATTTCCCTTTCCCAAACGAAACCATAATTTGGGTGAAGACTAACAGAGGAGAAGACATTGTCTTGCTCAATGAACCCAGCGTTGGAAGAAGAGCATGGAGAGATATTTGCCAATTGCTTGTCGAAGGTCTTCTTGGTGATCGTATTCATTTCAGCCTTGAAATAACTTTGGTCACCTTCAATGTTTTCAACCAACCCATCTTCTCTCCAAATGATGAGCCTTTGGTGCACAGTCGAAGGGATTGCCCCCACTCCATGTATCCATTCTCTTCCAAGCAGCAAGTTGTAGTTTGCCTTGGAGGGTACTACCAAAAACAAAGTTGGCCTTTTGACACTACCTACTGCTAATTCGACTTCAATGGCCCCAAGTGAATGGCCAGTTTTGCCTTCATAATTAGTGAGAACCACATTATGTGGCCTCAAATCAGTGTCACATTTGCCAATTCTTCTTAGCAAATGTTGAGGCATCAAATTCACAGCAGCACCACCATCAACAAGGACCTTGTTAATTCCCAAGTTGTTGACCTTGGCTTGAATGAACAGTGGCTCGAGGTGATTCATCATGCCACAATCTGGCCTTTCAAAGACAGCATGTTGCTCTTCGATGCAGCCATTCTTCAACACATAGTAGCATATGGGTTTATATGTAGTTTCCTCGTCGAAATCTTCTTCGACATCATTAACCTCAGAAACCACATCATACTCAATTGGTAAAATTGAGATGACCCCACATAGCACGTCAAACTTTGACCCAGAATCAACAAAGGAAGAATCTAACTCCTCTTCTAAATTAAGGTCTTCTTTTTTGAAGCCTTTCTTAATTTCAGAAAGAGGAGGGAAAATTCTCTCAATGGCTGGTTTCCTAACCACTTCAGTCGAAGGTAAGATTACCTCTTTACCCTTCCCTTTGTTTGAGGTTGTTGCTTTACCTGCAGCAATAGCATCAGCCTTCTTTTGGCGTTGAAACCTTCGCCATTGAGTTCTTGTCATAGGATTCTTCCCTTTGTAGTTGTTACTATAGGCATACTTCTTGATTTCAATTGCCTTGTTCTGGTTAACACCACTTGTGTGACCTTCGACCAGCTTAGGTGGTCTAACTCGATGGATAGCATTGTCCCCCGTGTGGTATATGGCTTTGCTTCTCCCACCAGAATATATCCACTTTTCGACAGGAGTACCAGAAGGAGGAACATAAGTACTCAGCTTTCCTCTTCCAGGAGTTTTGGTCGAAGTAACCATGTAGGGAATTCTCCTATCAGCAAAATCAAACTTGGGCCTTTTATCCATCCATTTACCTTTGCGCTTCATTTGAGGCTTGAACTCTTCCAATTCTTTAGCAGCCTCCTTGTCAAAAACAGCACTGCACCTTGGGCACAACATCACTTCTGAGTTGCTTAGCTTGCAACGATTGAGGAAATCAACCAATTCCTCTTCAGCTTTTGGGTACACTGCTTTCACTTTGTCATCTTCTTGGCCTTCAGTGACCATTTCGACATCCATCTTTGAACTTATGGTAGTTCTCTTCATATTAGCCTTACCAGGCACAATTTCAGAGGCTTCGACCATGTTGATGCTCACCTAAGTATACATTGCCTCAGCATCAGGCAAAGGATCAGCGTCAATCTTCATTGGTGCCCTTGGTTTATCACCAAATTTTAGCCTTCCTTCATTGAGTGCCTTTTGCACCAAATCCCTGAAAAGAACACAACGAGAAGTATTATGACCCAAAAAATTATGGTATTTGCAAAAACCTCTTTTTTGCTTTTGTTCTAATGGTGGTGTTTTTAGTCCCTTAGGAACCAAAATTTGACCATCCTTAACTAACAAGTCAAATATTTCGTCGCATTTAGTAACATCAAAAGTATATGTTTTTGCAACGAATTTTCGTTTTTAGGTTCGACAGGATTTTTACCATTTGAAGGTTTTAGCAATTTACAAGTATATGGAGGTCCAGGTTTTAACTCAGCAACATTGACCTCTTCTTCGACCTCCTCATAGGAAATGTCGAATTCTTGTTTTCATCTTTAATTTCGACATAGGCAACTTTGTCTTTTTTATTATGAAACCTATTAGTTCTAGATTTCTCAGCTTTCAAACTTTCGACTTGCCTAACTCTATCAGCCAATTGAGCCATATCTCTCAAATGTTGAGTGTCTAGCTTTTTTCTGATGGAATAATCTAAGCCACTAGCAGCCATTTCGACTAGCTCATGTTCAGGCACTTGAGTGAAGCACCTTGCTTTGAGAAGTCTAAATCTGTTGAGATAATCATCCACAGATTCAGCCACTTTGCGTCGAACACTGGCCAATTCTTTGAGACTAATTTTACATTGTCCCATGTAGAATTGCTCATGGAAAGCTTTCTCTAATTGGTTCCAATTAAACATGGAATGTGGGGGTAAAGTAATGAACCAAGTGAAAGCATTCTTTGTTAGAGAACTAGGGAAGAATTTCATCCTTAAATTCTCATTGTGGGCTAAATCTCCAGCCTCAGTTAAATAACGAGCAATATGTTCGACAGTGGATTCACTGGTTTCCCCAACAAATTTAGTGAACTTAGGGATTTTCCAACCCCTTGGCAATTCACTTTGTAAAACATATTCAGACAAAGGAGAAACAAAATTTGGCCTCTGCATACCTAAGTTAAGGCCATTTTAGGCTAAAATTGTTTCGACAAGATTAGCTATGTTATTTTGTGCTCCGAAATTATTTTGTTGTACTTGTCTGACTACTTCGTCAGCATTTTGATTTCTATTTACCAACACTACATCAGGTGCATTTTCGACCAACCTTTGTATGGGTTGTTCGACAACTTGTGTTTGCCCCTGATTTCTAGGCAATTCAATGTTAGGCCTTTCTAAAGGGATTTCGACAGGCCTCACCGGTTGGGCTTGGGGCATTGGTTGATTTTGTACTCTGGGGGTACCAAAGAAATCAGCAATTCGACCCATTTGAGTTGCCAATGCTTGGTAACTAATATTGGTGTCACGTATCAAAGGATTGAACACTGTACCAATTTGCTGGGTTAACATATTAACCATATCATGATTAGCATCATCTATTTGTTGCCTCAAAGCCAACAAAGATGCTGTGGTTAATGAGGGTTGGGCATTTCGACCATAAATGCCCTCTGGGGAAGTATGCACATTATCTGCATATGTTGATGAGTTCGCTTGTAAACCTGCCATCATGGCAGTTGGCATGCCATAAGGGAAATTTCGACCAACCATGGGCATGCTAAATGGCATGTGCCCACTAATCATATAAGGGCTAGACATTCCCATCGTTTGTGGCATAGATACCATTTCAATAGGCTGTGTGGTCACTGTGGTGGCCATTGTTGATAAAGTGTTAGGCACAGACGATATCACAGCAACCATGCCTGTCGAAGGCAACGGAGCAGTTACTCCCATGGTGGTTACTGGATTAGCATCATTGGTAGACGCATTTTCAGGCCCACTTTGTGCATTTGAAAAACTTGCACTAGAACGTGTCATCTCTGACAGAGATTTACCACTTCTTAAGCGCATGCACAGTTAACTTCAAAGGATTATATTAAACTAATACTCTAATACTTGACACAAATGTCCCACTGGGCGTGCCAATTTGTTTACCTGGGATTTTGGTAAACACCGCTGGTTTCCAATTTGGTTAACTTGCAGGATCAACCAGTGAATCCTAAGACCATTTGTGCTTAGAGTTTATAGTTTATTATGATGTTCTTGAATTGTCTCGCGTTTTAACCAGAAAAAGAAGAAAGAAATAACTGATTCCTTCGCGCGAAGTTATCAGAGTACTTTAGAGAAGAAGAACTTGAACGATAAAAACAAGTAAAACGAAAGAAAAACAAATTAAAATTGCATTAAAGTTAAAGGAAATGGTGCACAAATTCATACATTGTTTCTCTGACTCATTTTTCTCTTGAATGCGGAAGTTAGAGCGTGAGAAGTAAAATATGAGTTTTTGTGACCTTTGTTTCTTCTCAGAAACTACTATTTATACTTAGTGGGAGGAGCAGAAACTGCCCTCAAAAACAGTTATAAAAATGTTGGTAACTGCTCCTCTTTTCGACCAACTGCTAGCTTTTCAGCGCATAACTACTTAGTCTTCTGTCTATCGAAGCTTGTGTCCATTTTCCTCTTTCTTGTTTTTGTTTTTCTGGAAGCTTGTCGAATCTGCCCTGAACATGATCTTTGTCGAAATCCTCTGATCTATGTCAAAGTATAAGTCAAACCCTGTTGACTATTTTAAATGAAGCCAGTCGAAATTAAATGCTAACACACTGATACATAAAAAGCACGTGATAAATATTTGTCACTGATAATTATAATTATTCAAACTAAAAACAGGACAAGAATGAGCCAAATAATCTGTTATTATTTTGCTTTTAAGTCTCGACAGAGAATAATATAATGGTTTTCACCAAGTTTGTCGATGTGGTATCAAAGTTTTCGACGGGAAAATATATATTGAAGTGTTGGAGGTCATTTGGTCAAAAAAATGAATTGATGACTAACAATTTAATAAGAGTTACCATTATAGACTAATTTTATAAATCATTATTCTGTTGAGTCTCAACAAAAAAATATTTACTTTTATGATTTTCATTATAAACTATATATTTTGTTTTTGAACTCCAATGGGGAAACATTATATGTTGTTGTTGTGGAAAAATATAACTTTTATATATTTTTTTTTCTCTTTATATGTATTTATCTTTTATAAATAATTATTTTTCTTTCCACAGAAAAATGGTTTTTTGGCTAATGAGTCTTATATTATCATTTGTACATATAATTATATTTTATCTTCATAAATAATACTTTATTTTTTATGAGTCTTATATTTCTTTTGACTTCCAAAATACATTTTTTTGTTGTCAAAATAATAATTATTTTTTCTTTTAAATACTTTTTTTGAGGTTGAATATCAAATATGATAAAATATCTTCATATGTTCGTGAGGCTATGAAAGCCTAAGGATAGGTGATAAGACAACACTATCCTTAACTCTTCTAGCCTCATGGAAGCTTTAGTCAAAAAGGTAAGACCACACTATCTTTTAGGTCCTCACTTTCATGAGGCTAGGAGAGCCTAAGAATAGTGTGTGATCTTATCACCTTTCCAATTCAATCTCCATTCCTTCCAAAATGCTTTTTTAGTCATTTGGTCTTCAAATATATTTTTTGTTTGGTCAATTTGATCCTCAAATTTACTAACAGAAGACGCACGTAGGTACGTATTTGCCATTTTGATACATTTGATGACTATAATGATAACACCTTATACATTTACGAACCAAAATGACTATTTACCCATACGAGAGGGTAAAATTGTCAGTCATCAAACGAATCAAAGACTGAGCTCTTGTAGAGACAGCAGAAATTAGACAGAGCCATTTGGCTGTGGTTATTCCCATAGACAAAGCAAGCATCATCCTCTCACCATAGTCTTATATGCGACTTACCTTGTTAGTGTTGTTTTGTTTCAATAGCAATTTCAAATTCAAATAAACCACTGGCTTGAGGAGGAGTAAGTGGAGTGTTTCATGAAAGATGGGTGCCTTAACAGTTGCTTGATTAAGTATATTTTTTAAAAACAGAAAACACTTCTTAAAAGCCTAATCAAACATATTCTTAGGCCCGTTTGGATAGAGTTTATTTTAAGTTTATGCAAAATAATTTATGTAAATAAATAAGCTTTTATGTATTATTCATAAGCTTGTCAAGGTAGTTTATGGAAAAACATCTTATGAAGATATATTTTTTGTTAGCAGCGGCGGATCCAGGACCCCGAGGTCAGGGGAGTCAAATTTTTTAAATACAAAATTTGCTAAAAATATAATTAAAATAACTATAATATATTTAAATAAATAAATTATACATTTCATAATTGTCCTCTACGTGATTTCATATTCTGAAATCATTGAATAATAAACTCAGTCAATTTTATTGAATACATCACACTCAATGTATGTCACCAAATAGTCGTTCATCCACGTATCCCCCATCCGATTACGCAACCTATTCTTCACAATATTCATAGCAGAGAAAGCTCTTTCTACAGTTGCTGTTGCAATAGGCAAAACTAGTGTCAGCTTCAAAAGAAGATAAACCTCTGGATACACAATATGTCTTCCATTTTCAACCAACGTCTCTGAAAGTTGTTGGAGTCCTTTCAAAGAAGCAAATTGAACATTCCTACGCATATCGGCGAGGTAACAGTCTAGTTGATCATTAAGCACCGCTAACTTAAATGGAGAGAACTCATCTGGATAAAAACTTGCAAATTCTAACAGCTTTGCCTTATCAAAAGCAGAGAACAATTTAGATGGATCCGAAGAAGCCAAACAAATAAGCAATTGAGTATTAATCTCACCAAAACGGTCATTAGGGATTTCACACATACCAAATCAATTGAGGATTTCACATATATCAAATCAATTGAGGATTCCACATATACCAAATCAATTACAATTTCTAATAGTAATACTAATACCAAATCAATTGGGGATTAGTTAATAGTTATTACAGCAACAATCATTACAAGTAAAATAGAAGAAATTAGGGATTACAGCAACATTGATGAAGAATAGGCGCAAAGAGAAGATTTATTCAACATTGAGTTTTCAGTTTTCAACATTGATTTATTCAAGTAAATAGAAGATTTACAGCAACAATCATTACAAGTAAAATAGAACAAATTGGGATTTAACAAAATTAGGGTTTTCAGTTTTCACATAAATTAGGGATTAAAGTTTCAATTTAAACATAAATTAGGGAAGAAAAATTAGGGTTTAAGGCTTACCAGTTAGTTACCAGAGAGAAGAGGAGAAGATGAAATGAAATTTGTTGGATTCTAGTTGAAATCGCAGGAAGAGAGAAGAGAGAAGAGGGGTCGTCCTTGGTGTTGGTGGTGGTCGTCGGTTGGTGGGTGGTGCCGCCGTCAATGGTGGTGGTAGTCGCTGGAAGAGAAGAGAGAAAGCTCTCTGTTTGGTTGTGGTTTCACGCAGGATTGCAGGAAGAGAGAAGAGAGAAAGATGTTTTTGTTTCTGTGTTATGCGTGAGAGAGACAGAGTGGGTTTGTGAGTGTCAAAAAAAAATCAGGGGTGTCAAAAAAATTTATAAGGGTGGTAAGTGCAATTTTTTTTCAGGGGTGTCAGCTGAACCCCCTCAGCTGTAGGTGGGTCCGCCCCTGCTTGTTAGTGAGAACTTTTAAATTAACGTAAAAACTTATTAATCTCTATAAGTTGTTTTTCATAAGCTCAAAAATAAGCTAATCCAAACTGGCCATAGTCTTTAGGAAGAGAGCTTGAAGTCACATGTTAAAGAAGACATCACTATTTTTAAGTTGGGCATGGAGGATCTCCAAATACGCAATAATGAGAATAACGTGGCTCTTTTCAACAGGTTAAGATGCATAACACGAGTTTGTTTAACTCTTCTTTTATTTACCGAAAGAAAAAAAACTGTCTAGTTAAAAGATAAGGAAAATGTGTGTTCAAAGACAAATCATGCAGATTTATGCAAGGTTGTTAAGGAGTGTTTTTAGGAGTTGTTCAAGGAGAAGAATAACATTGATGGCTCGGTTCTATAACATCATCATACAAGCCATGACCACACTAGGATGTTCTTTTGTCTTAGAAAACACACGAGCTTAGGTGTGCCTGCCTTCCTTGTTGCAAATGCACTCCAAATCTAATGATGTTGGATTTAAGTGAATATACTGTTTGGAGTGCAATCTTTGCCGGCCCATGTGATTCTCCCTCCCAAGAGAGTTTTTCCCACACCCAAGATTCGAACCTGAGGCCTTGGGGTGGGATCCAAGTCCAGTTACCACTTGGACCAACTCATGTTGGTACTATCTAACTTTATTATTAAAATTAATACTATAAATACATTATATAGTAATATTTTTAATTTTTTCAAGCCTAATTTTATATTTTATATTGATTAGATAAGTTTATGATGAATATTTATTTTTATGTTTATGTTTGTAAGTGATTTTGATATTTTTGAAAATTTCTTAACTGAAATCTGTAATTCCTGGTTTTGGTTTTTGAAATTTTTAAAACTCAAAAAAGAAACTAGTTTTGGTTTTTGAAAACTTGAAAACAGAAAACCACCCCTAACAGGGCGGGCCTAAGATGTCTGTATTTTGAATCTTAATTTTATTTTACAGATTATTCATCCATTTGAAACAATTTGATAAAACGATGCACATAAGTACACGAATAAGACACAAGATCGTGCCAGAGACTTTGGGTGCCTTGTGCGAAATTTGAATGTGGTACCCTATTTTTATAAGTCGAATATATTAAAATTCATTCTTTCAATACAACCTTAAGTAAGATAAGATATTATAAAATAATTGTCAAAGTCTACATTAATTTTGAAAAGTTCAAACCAAAATTTCAATAGAATAAATTATAACAAAAATAGTTACACATGTATTTATCAACTAAACATGTAGTAATATATGTATATATACCATATAAAAAAAATTTGGTGCCCCCAAAATTTTGGGACCCTATGCAGTCGCTTCTCCCGCACACCCTCAAGAACCCTCTGATAAGACAACACCAATTATTCAAATTTTAACACATTTTAAGATATCAAAACTCAGTCAAATACCATAAAGTTTGGTGTTCAAGTGGGGTTGAGGTTGTGCCGATGTTGTCACCTAATCTACTTAACCTCTTCTCCTAACTCTACCAACTTGAAACAGGAAGGGCTTGATTATGGTTTGACATGCTATCATTTGGAATATTTGGGAAACTAGAAATGATGTTGTTTCTCAAATAAAATTATTGACCTCTTCGAAATATTATTTGTGATTAAAGTTTATTCCTGAAATTGGTTCTTCGACCAAACTATATCGTCCAAATGTTTCTTCTATGAACGAATTGTTTGCCATTTTTTAAAATATGTAACTTTTTTTTTAATTTTTCATTTTGTTTTGTATTAGCTATATATCTTTAAATTATACGAACAACAAAATTTTAATTCGCTCGAAACAAATCAACGAATTAAACCCACAATATACCATCTTAGAGTTGTTAATGTTAGCTTGTTAGGTAAGAGACGTTTGAGGCTCCTTATGGGGCATGATGCCTTGTGGAGGAAAAAGTTCTGGTTTCGAAGTAGGGCCAGACCATTGGATCGATTTCATACTTTTATCAGTTGAGTTTTCCTCAGTTAGGTTCAGTATAATGGAAGGATCTATGTCACATAGGTAATGAGAGATCTGAGGGAGGGGACTAGATCACAGATAACACTAGGAAGAAAGTGGGAAAGGGCAACACAACTTTATTCTGGCGTCATGTTTGGTTGAGTGATACGTCTTTTAGGTCTAGGTTTCCTAGACTATTCTTTGTGGTAGATGACCCTAATGCTTTAGTTAGTTCTTACGGTAGATGGTGGAGTGGGGTTTGGGTTTAGGCCATCTCTTGGAGATGTCGTTTTTTGGCCTGGGAGGAGGCTATCCTTGGGGAGTTACTTCTTTTCTCAGGTCTCGTTTCTTTATCAGCGGCGGTAGTTTGTTGGTTTTGGTCTCAACATGCTTCTGGTCTGTATTCGATGACTTCCGCTCATCATCTTCTATTTCAGCCAATGTTCCGTGTTATGAGGCTCTCTGATCAGGTACTCCGAGTTCTAAACTTGGTTTGGCAGAGTTTGGCTCATTCTAAGGTAGTTGTCTTGTCATGGCAGCTCCTCTTGGATAGAGTATCTACTCTTAACCTGTTTAGTAGATAGGTGGTCTTGGATTTGGATGCCACTATTTGTGCCTTGTGTGGGGCTTTTCAGGAGTCCTCCCGCCATCTCTTTTGTAGGTGCAATGTATACTTCTGCGATTTGGTATGCTATCGTCAGTTGGCTGGGCTACAATTTCGTCATGCAGCATGATCTTCTGCCCTTGTTCTTTCAGTTCATTAATGTAGGCGGTCCATCTAGGTGATTTGATGCTCATCTGGCATTATGTTCTCTGGGTTGGGACCTGAGAAACATATGTATTTTTTATGGAGGTGTGCCTGATTTTGGGAGATGTATTGACGGTCTGACTTAGAGTACCAAGGAATTCCTTAGTAATTGTTACTAAATAGACATAATAATCATTTTCCCATCAATGAAAAAATTCGGTAACCACACAAACACTAAATTGTGGTTTGTATGTACTAATTACACAAACACTAGTAACCACACAAACATTAAACTGTGGTTAGTATGTACTAACCATTGAATTGTTATATAATAGTTACCAAAAAAATTAGTAATTATTTCCAAGGAATTTCTTAGTATCATAAGTCTTTGCCTGTATTAACATGATATTATCCCTTTCGTGGCAGTGGTTCCAGATAGGGGTGTGCAAAATTACTGGTGTACTGTTACCTTACTTTAACTATACTGGACCCATTTGTAAAAGCCCATACTGGAATTAAAATTTACTGGTCCAATATCTTTGGAAAAAAAAGAGGGATACCGGTAGCCCAATTCATCAAAACCGGTAAACCACCATCGCCTTCACGTACGGAAATTGAAAAAGGGCTGGAAAAAGAACTTGAAAAAAGAAGAAAAGAGATGGTATAAATGACTCGCTGGAGTTACTACCCAAAGTTCATAAAATAGAAGTAAAGAAGTGAGTAAAGGCTTTTGAGTAGAGCCTTTGAAATCTGAATGCTTCAAAGGCTTTTGAGTAATAATCGATCAGAATATTCATCATGCTCTTAATTGCAAAAAGTTGTGTTCATGCTCACTGTTCACCGAAAATCCCCAAATCACAAATCGTTTTGACTTGGATGCTCGGGTAAGTGTGAATGCTTTGATGGTGGAGCCATTGGATTGGCACTGATTTTTTGGTTTTAGGAAATGGTAAACCGTTTTTTGTTACTAAAAATCATTTTTGGCACTGAAAACTGATTTTTTGGCACTAAAAACCAGTTATTGGAAATGGTAAACCACTTATTGGAACCAAAAACCGGTTTTTAGAATTGAACCGGTTTAGAACCGGTTATGTACCGGTTTAGAACCAATTTATTCATGCAAACCAGTTTTTTGAAAATTGGTAAACCACAACTAGATTTGAAAGAGGTATGGTGTGGTGTGGTATGGATTTTGTACCATGCACACTCTTAGTTCCAGAGTAAGGGTTCTTGTTGTTTATTTTATGAGTAATATGTTGATGTATTTCTAGGAGGTATTTTAAAATTTCGGTGGTTTCCTTTTATGTCATATGACTTTTCTCGATTGTATTATAGCATGCCTTAATTAATTTTTTAAAATAAAAAACAGTTAAGGAAAAAGAAACTAACTTGAATTATGGTGTGGTAGAGATAAATAATTAAATATAGTACATATCCCATACCGCATACCATAGGGTTGCTTTTGTGGTTTGAATTATTGTACGACCGGGTGACCAATCTCAGTGACAGTGATTAAAGATTGTGCGGCGTACTAGTTGTCTCATATTGGTGTTCCTGCGGTACGTACTACTACGTAAGGGGTGTTTCATGCTTCTTGTGTCTTTGTGTGACTATTTATAAATGTTTAAATAATTTATTTTTTTGATGAATAAATAAAATTTCTTTTGATTTTAATTTTTTTTGTTATTAAGAATAAATTTGAATTAAAAGAGCTCATATTTAAATAGAATCTAAAATATTCTTAATGGAATTCTGTATAAAACTTTAAAGCCAATACCAAAGCTCAAATATATAAGAGCAAAATCATTTATTGAAATAATCAAATATAGTACAATTTTTTTTTTAAAACCACGTTTGAGAGTTCCAAAGGATGGCATGACCTCAAAAACACCAATCTAAAAACCATAAAATTTATTCTATTTTCTCATACCCAATGATCGTCACATTTGTAAAAATCTGTCACAAAATGACTATTATTTTTCAGATTTCTGTTCAATATTAATTATATTTTTATAATTTTATCCCCAATAAAATGCTTTTAAAGTTCTAAAACTATACGCGCATCACTTTTCGTGAAAAACAATTACAACTAAAGCTGTTTGACCCATTTTTGCTGTATATGATTCGATATGTCGATTGAGTTCCTATTTTATTCCAACGTGAATTCTTGTTTTATTTAACTTAATAACAATAAGACTTCTTTGAAAGAATGAAGAGGTGCCTAATAAAATAAATAAAAGTAGTTGGTTAATGCCGTCTGTTCATGGTATGGGTAGGTGTGCCCATTGTACATCTTTACAGTTTATTAATATCTGTTTTTTTATTCAAAAAATAAAGTTCATTGATATGAGCAGAATCATTGATTAATGGAGCGAAAAGATTGAGAAAAGCAATGAAATCTTAAAAGTGAATTTATAAAAATGAAAATAAAATAATAAGGATGGTACAATCACTATTTTGTTTTTGTTGTATCTAAGGTTCGATATGTCGATTGAGTTCTTATTTTATTCCAATGTGAATTCTTGTTTTTTTTCAACTAAGTAATAATTAGACTTTGAAAAAATGAAGAGACACATAATAAAATAAATAAAAGTAGTTTGTTAATGTCGAGAGTTCGTGGTATTGGTCGGTGTAACCCCTCTACAGTTTGTATGTTTGCCATTCCAAAAAAGTTCATTGATATGAGCATAATTATTGATTAATGGATTGAGAAGACCGAGAAAAGCAATGAAATCTTAAAAGTGAATTGATAAAAATAAAAATAAAATAATAATGATAATAAGGTAAAATCTCTATTATATTTCTTTCATTTATAAAATAATTTTTTCCTTAGTTTTTTTTTTTGATAATTCAATTTTTTCCTTAATTAATTTGTATAAAACAGCAAATGTGACTGTCTTTGTGGGACTAAGTAATCCTCTAAAATTCGCACTCACAAAAAGTTCTAGTGTTTAATTTTTTTCAAATATGTTACATTCTCGTTTTTTTCTTCTTTCTATTGAGTTTTCTTTTGTTGACTATGTTTTATGATAGACACACCCGATTTTTGAATATGCTTCATTATTGTATATTTGCTTTTTTTCGAAAAAGCTAAAAAAATTATTTATTTTTTGAAAAAAAATTATTGATAAAATTACCAAGGCTCAAGGGTAGCCAAGATCAAGCTTCCCATTAATATATCTTGTTGCTTATCTAAAAAAAAACTATTACTATTATGTTGAACTGCAAGTAAGATCTGCTTAATTTTGTTACCTATGAAGTATGAACTGATAATTTAACTTTTTACACTGCGGAGAAATTTCAAACATCAACAACAACAATGCAATGAGCAAGTCTCCCAGTTAATGCTAAACTCAAACATACCTTTAGCATCATATGCATTATTACATAGTACAACTTCAACATAATTTATTCAATTATGGGGTACAGTAGAGAATATACATTGGAATTATGGAAATATTCTTTAGTGAAAATAGAAAAATTAATATATACCAATATTGGTAAAAGGGTCTAATATTCACAATAATTTTGGCTTTGCCAATCTGTCTTTCAATTCAAATGCAATAATATGGATATGAACTACTGCTGGTGACTGTCATTAATTAAAAACATCAGAGTACTGTCATTCTTCAACTTATTCGAAGTTACTATTTCAAGAAACTGAAACATTAACTACATGGAGTCATGGATGATGTTAAATTTGATTAGAACATAAATCAAAAAAATACAATATAACTTGGCCAACTTTTAAAGTTGTGGCCAACTAAAGAGATTTTATTTAGTACTAGTATATTTCACACCATCAGGTCTCTTTTATAAGCAAAATTAAATTGTTAAATGGAAGTTGATGTATTTAGTCTAAAATTTGGACAAAAATATGATCAAATACATCAACCTCCATCGACAAAAGAGACCAGAGAGAGTAGTAAAACTGAGAGGAGTTTAGATTTCTCCATTTCATACACAGACCACCCTCAAATAACAGAAAAATTAAGAGGGAAGTTTAAAGCAACACTCTATTTTTCATTTATAAAAAAATAAGCAACACTCTATTTTTCATGATAACAATTAACAACTCAGGAAAGATGTTAACATGAAAGTTATTCCCAGAGAGTTTAAACTCATCTTTTAAGTCCAACTCTGCTTGTATAAAGAGCCATACTGCAAGAGAAAGTAACTAAAAATTAAGAGAAAGTTGACAGTTTATACAGATTATGAATTGAACCTGTTGTCAAATCAAATTACTAATGTAAAGATATACTAATAAAATTGAGTTTATGCATTTATATTTAAATTTCACAACAATAAATCGGTTACTGGTAGTGGTGTGAAATACATAAAAACTTGTTCTATTAAAAATAAATTAAACAAAAATAAAATTATCTGAAAAATATTATTTCGATCATAAAAAAAGCCAAATCCAGAAATCAAACTCATGTAAACTACTTTAGGAAGAAACCAAAACAGTACCATCCAGACACTTGATATATTCTGAGAAACAACCCATCTGCATTTTTGTTGCTAAAATTATCAGGACCACTGAAACTTATCAAAAAAAAAAAATCAGGACCACTGAAAGGGCAACTTACATATATGTGTAATACTAGTATTAATATTTCAAACACGTGTAAAAGTAAAAAGCTGGTCACTTCCCAACCAAAACTGATCTGAGAACTGAAAAGAGAGATATAGGAGTATGTTTTTACACAAGCTGAAAATGATTATGAAAAAGATAAATACTGTTACTCCAAATATCCATGAAGTAAAAGCATTATATTCAATGATCTAAGGTAGCAGAAAAAGTTCCATCACCGTACAGACATACCTACTGAGCTTTGCAGAAGGAAAGGGTTTTTGCAGTACTACAAAATGCCAGAAAGTTAGAAAGAGCACTCAAATCCATCATTACTCAAATATTAAACCTCAAAATGGTACAAGAAAGGATTACACTGCATTACCAAACGGGTCAATAGCATCATTATCTAACTCATATAATGGTTCAGCTGCACATGTCAAAAAAATTCCACAAGATGAAATATATCCTTTACACTTCATCTTTATACCTTTGCTATTGTTGTCAAAAAAATATTTCTTTTTGCTATTTAAAAAAAATTGGATGAAGATCTAACTAATTTCATGTATTTAACAAACAAATTAAGATAGTTATTTGAGTTTACCTCTTTTGCTTGGAGCTTGTATTATGTAGTGAGATTCTGAAGGTGGAAAGTTGGTGGTATTAGTCATTTATTGCAGCTGCAGCATCATCAAGATTCCCATATAACAAAAAGGGCTAATTAGTTTGAAGCAATAAGGGACCACATCAAACAAAAACCCTCTAATAAATCATGTGAATCTTGATGATGCTCCACCGGCAAACAATGACTGTTTTCTTTAGATTTAGATCTGTGTGAGATCGACCATCATGATGATCATGCAAAAGAGAAGTAAGAAAACAAAGAGTAGAACAACCCTAACCCTAACCCTAAATCTAATTCAATCAGGTTAGCTATTAGCTATATAGACAAAAGTAAAACATAGAGGGGTAATTATAACAATAGGGACAAGCATGTATGGCTTCAATATTCCCATGGTATAAGCAAACAAAAGAAAAAGACCAACTTGGTAGTATTATTGACCAATAAGTGTGTGTACAAAAAAGAAGGCTATGAAAGTACTAAGTATAGAAAAACCAAACTTTTGAAAGGTTAAGAGAAAGCAAAGAAAGAGAAAAAAATTAAAAGGAAAAAGGAAGAAAACTCTCAAATTTGAAGATGGTTAAGGAGAAAGTAGAGATAACTGAGAATGAAGAAGGTTTAATGGTGTATATATAGAGAGAGTGGTCAAGTAGGGATCCAAGAGAGAGAGAGAGAGTTTGTGTGATGAAGTAATAAATGAGGGAGGAGATTGGTTGGTGGCTAAAGATCTGTATGTCAGTGAGAGAGAGAGAGAGTGGGGTGTAAATTGAAATACTAATACACCACCCAACCACAACAGTTAAACATCGTAATCTTAGGTACCAAATTTACCAAAAACTGAAAACCTATATGACCAAGTCCTTGGTTCCAGAGAAGGAAAGGGAATAATAGGTAGCAAATGGAAAGTGAAAGGTTATTGGAGGAAGTGTTTGCGTCTTCTACAAGCGTTTTCAAAGTGGGGGCCGGAATTGACGGATGGATCTCCTCTCCTTTGATATGATGACCCTTTAGATCAGAGAAGCGCCTTCTTTCTTAGGGTTTCCTCCTTTTTATTCATCACTTAGTTTTACCTCTTTTGGATGGACTCTTCCTTAGTTTCATTGTTTATCAGATATATATCTCCTACCGCCTGCATAAATAAATGGTTTGATATATTTATCTTTTTATTATCTTTCACTAACTAATACACCCTCTTCCCTCACTCATTCATCTAGTTTTTTCCATGGATTATAGGGGAACTGGTTCGACTTGAAGAAAATTGAATAAACATATTATATTGGGGAGCTAGAGTCAGACTAATATAAGTGGTAAAAAAATTCGGTGAGAGATTTTTTTTTTAGATAATCACTTTATTGAAGGGAGTACAAGGAGTACTCCAACCCGTTTACAAGGGAATGGTGGGGGGCCTCGTTAAAACCTCTAACAGCCAAAACTTGTGTGGGAAAAAAGACTCGAAAAGGAAAAAAGAGTACCCCAAATACAACGACATTACACAGAGAGTAGGCACCTAACGGACAATTCAGCCAATCCGATAATTGATACCAACTATTCCTCCCCCTCCTAGCTATAAACCAATTCCAAGAAGTGTACCTAATAGACAATACAATTTCTTTAAGGATAACACTCCTCCCCTAAAAATAATGTTGTTTCTAGCATTCCAAAGACACCAAACAACAGCTATCCATACCAAATGTTTAACTCTCCATCGTTATTTGCCTCTGCACATTGAGCCAAATTGATTGAAGCCTGATAAAATGCTCCTGCTGTTTAATAAATCCATTGCCTCGGCGAGAGATTAATGTTATGATGGTAATTGGTTTGGTGAGGTCTGGGTGTGGGATATTCCTTGGAGGCGACATATGTTCACTTGGGAGGAGCTTCTGTTTAGGGACCTCATGTCTTGGGATTTGGTTGCTTTGTCTGCTCTGCTAGACAGATGAGTTTGGACTAAGCATTCTTTTGGAATGTTCTCTTTCTCTTCAGGTACCAGCTTCTTGCCGAGGACTCTTGTGTTTTGCGACTCTCTAGTCAGGTGATTGACATTTTCAACAAAGTTTGGAAGAGTTTCGCTTCTACTAAGGTACACTACAAGAAAAGTGACATATACCCATGACTACTTTTAGTGACGACAATTAAAACCGTAGCTATAGGTTTTCTATACCCACAGACTTTCACTAAACCGTGGGTATAGCATTCCTATACCTATAGAAAGCAAAATCTCTCGGTATATGTATTAGCAACGCGCTGAGTTAGTAGGTATACGCAAATTTTAATTTTATTTTCTCCCTGTGTTTGTTTTTCATTGCTTTAATTTTCCCTCTCGTAAAAAATTTGTTTTCCCTCTCTCTCGATGGGATATCATTATTCAAAAGAATTGCCCAAATTAGCTGCTCTTTACCTGAGATCTATGCAGCGAATTAACATTTGAGTGCCACAAAGCGAGTTTTCAAGTAACCCTAACGTTTATGCCGAGAAGGATTGAGCAGCTATCGCCCAGAAACGTCGAGTGTCACAGCGGCGATTGCCCCACTCTTTCTTAAACCTTCTATCGATCGAAACCATTGAATTTGTGCTTTCAATAAGGGAGTTTTTTCGCAAGATTTATTGTTACTCTGTGGTTAACGTTCATACGAGTAATGCTTACCATTCAATTATTCATATTAAGTTTTATCTTTTGATGTAGATCCCATGATACAAGGAAGCCCATCATAGAGGAAGTTGCATCGGGAGATAGAGGAAGTAGAATGGGGAGAAAAGATTCTTCCTTTGTCTTTTGCCGAAATTAATCACAGCGGCTACCATGGTCAGGTTAATCTTCTCTTTTGGAACCCTCGTAGTTAGGCTGATATGTCATTTTTGTTTGGCTTTTTGGACTTCTTTTGTAATCCTTTTCGGTGTGTTAGAATTCATTTGGCTGTTGTATTACAATATTTATTGTGAATGTTTGGTTGAGATCTATTCAGTTTAAGAGGTGATTTCAGAATACACAAGTCTCATATGTTGGGCTAGCAGGGTAGTCTAACTGCAATGCTTCAAGGGTTCAGTATTACAAGAAGCATTGAGCCTAGTTTCTTGAGTCATGCTTTTCTAATGCTCCAATTTTGTGAGATTCTGAAATTAATTAGAAGCTGCCAATTTAGAACTGAAACTTGATTGTTGTCTCAATTGAATTATTTTTCATATGTCCTCAATTCTGTTATAGGTGTAATGATTAAATTTCCCAAATCGATTTGTGCTTCTTTTCCCTTATTGTATAAAAGGCAATCCTGCTCATCACTGATAGAAGCCAGTTGAGTTATTTCAATTAGTAGACTTGAACAATGTGTTCAAATGCTCCTTATATGAGATGGTAGGCTTCCATCTCAGATTAATGAAACGATTTTGAAAGCCAACCATTGAGTATAGAGGTGAAGAATATCCAGAGCTGTTGACAATTAATTTAGACTCTGTATTCCATATGTGCCAACTTGTATATCCTCTTCTAAAAGCATCAGGAACAGGGAGCATCGTGTTCATTTCATCAGTTGCAGGTGTGATCAGTTTGGGTTTTGGTACTTGATGTTTATGCAGCATGTAAAGGTGAGTGAGTGTTATACTCATCAAGTATTTTATTTCATGTAAATGTGGTTAATAAAGTGTTAACATGAATAATAGTTATAATTTGTCCATTGAAGTCTCAGCTGCAATTAATCAGCTTAGAAAAACCTCCTGGCTAGTTGATGGGCAAAGGACAACATAAGGAGCAATAGTGTTGTACCACGGGCAACAAAAACCCCACTTGTGGAACAAGTAATTTTCTTGCCCTTGTCTTTATTTCTTTTAGCTATTTTCGTGTTTACCAAAGCCTTTAAAAATATTACTTAATTGATAAGTTAACACCTGCTAAAGTTTTTATGATTTATAAGTTCTTGTGCATTGATGAATGTTGTCATATTAATTTATATTGGCTATCAAGTATTTCATGTTAGGTCTGCTTGTGTATTGATCTTTCATGTTGATTTATTTTGGCTATCAAATATTTCATGTCATGTCAATAGGTGATTGTATATTTTTATCCCTTTTGTGATTTGGGAATACCATTTGTAGAATAACATAAAGATGGTGTTTTTATATTGATGACCAGTTGGCACATTGGTAAGCTTTAATTCTACACTAAGCTTTGCCCAATCAAGAAACCAAGCAACTTTAATAAAACAAATGACTGGATCAAGGAAAATTTTCCAAAAGCTTCCATATTGTAAATATTAGCTTCTTACCAACATGCAATGGAAGAATATTGTGAGCAAGAATGAATAGAAATACATCTACATGGTGTTACATTTTGTTAGAACTTAAACACCTCCCTAAGCTTTGTTTATGTGGCATCTTGTGTTGATTTAAAATGTAGAGCTCAGAAATGCCGTTTTGAACATTAATACTAGTATTTGTCAGTTTCTGAGAATTGGAAGTAGGTATGTATTTGCTGGTATATTGGACTTGAAAGACTTGAGAGAAAAGAGTGAAACTGAATTGTTTCATTGTCAACCCTATGGATGTAGTGACAATCCAAGTCTATATAGTGTTGTACACCCTGTTTACTATCAATGGTGGGATCATCTAACTCATTCATTTTACTCTTGCTTTATAAATAGTAACCCTTTTTTCCATCAACTTGAGCTACTGCGTTGGTGCGAGTGCGACTATATCAACTCATGAGCCAATGTTATGACATTGATTCAAAATCGATTTGTTGGAGAAGGTGTGAATGACATTATACAGACGACAAGACAGGTATGTTATATTCTACTCCATGAGTTTTAACGAGTGAAATATGGAAAAATTACTATACTAGGTATATAAGTTGTATTCTCAATAGGTTACAGATGCTTCTAGTGTCTCTGGCCAAATGACTTCTCGAAGTTTAGACACTAATGAAGATAATGGCAAGAATGAAGATCAGAAGCATATATTTTGTTATCGGACTATAAGCTTAAAAACTAAGTGTATGGAATCTAATTATTAAGATACTTTTGAGATTGTTGTAAGACTTCTTACGTTTTTTAAATGTCAATATGATACTTTTAGATTGGAATTTTTAACTACTTTGTAATTTTACTTGCTTGTAAAACCTGATGTTAATTCTCTATATAATTGGAGTTTTTTTTTATTTTATAGTTTCCTAAACGTATTTATTTATTTAATATTTAGCTTTTAATTTTACATGCTTGGAAGACATATGGTCCATATATTGGCATTAAATTTTAACTAAATCCTTTACTCACGAAATGAACATGGTGGGTATAGCAAATTAGGAGAGGTAATAAAAGCCTACAGTGATGGAGATTTCGTCGTGGGTATAGCAAAATAAAGTTTGTTGTTAAAGTCTATACCAACGACAACAGAACCGTGGGTATAGCATTGAAGTTTTGTCCAACGGTTAAAAAACTGTTGCCATAGGCTATAGCGACGAGATTCTGCTGTGGGTATAGCCAGATAAAGACTACAGAACAGACTTGCCGTTGGTATAGGTTTTACGGGATATACCAACGGTTTTTTGACCTTTACCCACGGAATTTTGCCGTTGCTATATGTCAATTTTCTTGTAGTGGTAGTTGCCTTCTCATAGCAGCTCCTCTTGGATAGAGTACCGACTTAGACAAACTTGTTGGGGAGAGGGGTTATCTCGGAAGCAACTGCAACAAACTGTATCCTTTCCTGCATTACTCAGGAGTCCACCCTTCATTTGTTCAGTGGTTGCGGTTATGCTTCTGCAATTTGGTATGCTACAGTCAGCTTAGCTAGGTTTTAATTTTGTGGTCCCGCAGGATATCCCGTCCTTATTTTTACAGTTTACTCATGTGGGTGGCCCAACTAGATGCAGGCGAGACTTGACACTTATATGGCAATATGGCATACAGTTGTTTGGGTCATTTGAGGTCTAAGAAACATTTGTATCTTCTTCGAGGTTGTGCATGGAGATGGTTTTTAGACAGAAGTAACTCACGATTTTGCCTTTTTTTGGCCAATGATGACTTCATTTTGTACCCCCCTTTTTGTACCAATTGAGTACCTCTTATGCTCGCTTTTGTTTATATCCGTTTGCTTTTCAAAAAAAAATGGATTACTTGTATAAAAAATGTTATAATGGATTCCTCAAGTCTCTCAAGAATGGGTGAAGAAACTTGATTTTTTTAAGACATATCAAACTGAATAATTTGGTTATTGTCTTTTACGGGTGAAAAAGGTAACGTCCTCCGTATCAAGTGAAGTATTTTTTTTAATAGAAAAAATTGTATACATACGGAAGTACTAGGGGTATAGTTACAGACGACCAATTAATTGAGAAAAGCACCCCAAGTAGAAACTCTAACAATGACCAATAATACATATTGTCTAGCAATATATTTCATTGAATTGGGGGTGGCTTAATTTCTATGTGGGAAGGACTTAATACACAAGTAGAATCAGATGGGTAAGTATGATACATGTTATTAAGAAAAAGTTTATCCTATACTTAAAACACGAAGAGAAAAGAAAAAGTTGGATTATATTTATATATCGATCACTAGAATATGTTCTATATTTGTTGAACAGGATTTGGAGAAAAGGGAGAGAGAGGTAGAAGAGAAGTAAGAGACTGATGGATGAGACAGACATGGGGGAGTAACTTGGCTTAACAGAATTTGCGAAATTGATTTCTTCTCATTGATGGCACTGTTTTATTACATCAGATACAGATAGTGTTGGGCTAGACCTCACCAACACATGACACTAGGCCCAATGACTAACTAAAGGCCCATATACTAAACACCACCCCTTATACTACTAACAATCTTTCCCTTAAACTGAACTGTTTACAACACAGAAGAGAACAGGACAGTTTACAACAATGAAAACTAATCAACATATTACAAAAACACAGACCAATCAATTTCAAAGCAGTACACCAACTGATCACGAAAGAAACATCATTTTACAGCATCTTGCAAGTTGCACATTCCCAAGCAGTTCCTGAGGCTTTTGAAGCTTTCAGTCTTTATAGCTTTAGTCATCATATCAGCTACTTGCTGATGAGTGTTGAAGTATTGCAATTCAATAATGCCATCCTTGCACAGGTTTCTGAGGAAATGAAACCTCACATCAATGTGCTTTGTTCTGCCATGCATGATGGGATTCTTGGACAGTTTGATGGCAGACACATTGTCACACAGAATGGTCAAGCACTCACCCTGTGGCAGTCCTAGTTCTTCAAGTATTCTCATTAGCCACACCCCTTGGCACACACAATAAGTGGAAGCTACGTATTCAGCTTCAGTTGAGGAAAGTGTCACAATTGGTTGCTTCTTGGATGACCAAGATACTGCACCAGAACTCAGAATGTAGGCAAAACCAGATGTGCTCTTTCTGTCTTCCACATCTCCAGCAAAATCACTGTCACAGTAACCCAGCAGCTTCTGTTTCTTCTTGCTGTCATAGAATATTCCCAGATCAGTAGTACCTTTTAGGTATCTGAGGACTCTTTTGCCAGCAATTAAGTGCTTCTCTGTTAGTTTGTCCATATATCTACTTATTAAACTGACAGCATAAGCGAGATCTGGCCTTGTAGCATTGAGATACATCAAACTTCCTACAATTTGTTTAAATGCAGTGGAATCAGTGGCTTTGTCATCATCACTTCTGTTGAGGTTGTGTCCAGTCACAACAGGATTTGCAACTGCTTTGCAATCCTGCATATTGAATTTCTGCAAAACTTCATTTGCATATCTTTGTTGCACAATGAAAATCCCTTGCTCTCCTTGAGTAATTTCCACTCCTAGGAAGTGCTTCATCTTCCCAAGGTCTGTCATATCAAAGTTCTTCTTCATAGATTCCCTGAAATCATTAACCATATCAGCATTATTTCCTGTGTACAAAACATCATCCACATAAAGGCTAATAATAATGATATGATTATTATTTCGTGTTTTTGTGAATAATGTGTGTTCATGAGAGCACTTCTTGAATCCTTCCTTAGTAAAATAGGACTCTATTTTACTGTACCAAGCTCTTGGAGCTTGCTTTAGCCCATACAAGGCTCTTTTCAACTGATAAACATGAGTCTCCTTCCCTTTCTCCTTATATCACTCTGGTTGATCAACAAACACTTTCTCGTTGAGCTCTCCATGAAGGAAAGCACTTTTAACATCTAATTGGTACACTTTCCACCCTTCTTGTGCTGCTATGGCTAGGATGCACCTTATAGTGTCCCATCTAGCCACAGGAGCAAAAACTTCTGAGTAATCAATGCCATGCTGCTGAGCATAGCCCTTTGCAACCAGCCTGGCTTTATATTTCTCTATTTCTCCTGCTTCATTATACTTTGTTTTGTAGATCCACTTTACTCCAATCCTCTTGGCATTTTTAGGGAGTTCAACAAGTGACCATGTATCATTCTTTTCAATGGAATTCAACTCACTATCCATAGCTCTCCTCCACTTATCATGTTTCACAACTTCTTCAAAGTTTATGGGATCTGCAGTGCCTTCAATTACTGCAAGACTGTGAATGTTTTCTTCTTCTATCACTGTCTTATCATTCTCTAATTCTGCAGTCAGTGCATAAGCATCCAAATAGCCAGGTTTCTTCAAGATTCTACCAGTTTTGGACACTGCACCAGTGTCCATGTTCTCATTGCCATCATCAGTTCTCTCATTCTGTTCTGTGTCCAGAACCTGTTCACCACCAGCACTTGAGCTCTGCTCATTTTCTTCTTCAATTATTCCACTACTCTCTCCTTCATCTTGACACTTTTCATCATTACTATCTTCTTCATCCAGATGACTTTCCCCGCTTCTTTTGTCATTCCAGTTCCAGATTTCATTTTCATCAAAAATAACATCTCTGCTTATTACAATTTTCTTAGTGACAGGATTGTAAAGTCTATATGCTTTAGACTCTTCACTCATTCCTAAGAAAATGCATTTGACACTTTTATCATCCAACTTCTTCTTATGAACATCATGTATATGCATGTGTGCAATGCAACCAAACACCCTAAGATGCCTCACAGATGGTTTCAAACCACTCCATGCCTCTTCAGGGGTTATATCTATCAATGCAGTGGTAGGACACCTATTCAGTATATAGAAGGACCATCTAACAGCTTCAGGCCAAAATTCTTTTGGTAGGTTTGCTTCTTTAATCAGACTTCTAACCATATTCATAACTGACCTATTTTTCCTCTCTGCCACTCCATTTTGTTGAGGAGTATAGGCAGCTGTTAGTTGCCTTCTAATACCTTAATCAGTACAGAAAGTGTTGAATGCTTCAGAATTGAACTCACCTCCTCTATCAGTTCTAAGACAGCTAATATAACACTGATTCTTTTTCTATCATGTTTTTAAATCTTCTAAAAACCTCTAAGGCAGCAGACTTTTCACTAAGAAAATATACCCAACTTTTCCTAGTAAAGTCATCAATAAAGGAGATAAAGTACCTCTTTCCACTGTTTGATGCAGAAGAAATGGGACCACAGATGTCTGAGTGTATCAGTTCAATTAAGCTTCCTTGATGCTCTCCACTTGCTTCTCTTGGACATACTTTCTCTGTGCTGGCTTCCAGCAAGGCACTCTGCACACTTCTTCTCAGGTTCACTTATCTCAGGTAAACCATTCACCATGTTTTTCTGGTTTAAGAGCTTCAATCTACCATAATTCAGGTGACCATATCGTTTATGCCATAATTCTGATTGTTCCTTGCTCACAGCTTGCAGACAAGTTGATACCACAGGTGTTCCCATTATAGTGAACAGTTTATTGTTTGCCATTTTTGAAGTCATCAACAAGCCTTTCTTCTTGTGATAGACTTGACATAGATCATCCTCAAACACCACCTTCAACCCTTTATGCTGTAATTAACCAACACTCAACAGATTATTCCTTAATTCTGGTATGTAGTACACACCCGTAATCACTTGAACACGACCATCTATTCTGATTCTCACACTTCCCTTTCCCATGACAAAAAGTTTCATGTCATTTCCCAGCTTGACAGTTTCTCTGAAGTTCTCATCTAGATCAAAGAACCATTCTTTGATTCCACTCATATGGTTGGAGCATCCAGAGTCCAGAAACCACCTATCACTTCTCTTTTCTTGTCTTTCTTCTTCATATGTCATGAGGCATCTGTCAATTTTCATTTCACGTTTCACTTCTTGATATGCCATGAGAAGAATCTCCTCATCTTCATCATACTCAGCAAAGTTTGCTTGCTTCTCATCAAGATTTGGACATTCACTTTGGTAATGTCCCATCTTGCGACACTTATAACATTCAATGTGTTCTTTGGAGCTTTGTCTGCCCCTACCTCTGCCATTTCCACGTCCCCTTCCTCTGCCTCTTCCTCTTGCAGATTCAGTGACCTTCAATGCCTGTTCTTCCTCCTTTTGTCCCTTCATTCGTTGCTCTTGAACGATAATGCTGCTTTGAAGTGCATCAATGGAAAGAGTATCAATGTCATTGGCTTGCTCAATTGCACATGTGACATAGTTGAATTGGGGCGTCATTGTCCTCAGAATCTTATCAACTACATCAGTCTCTGTTACCTTTCCACCATGCGACTTCATCTTGTTCACAATGGCGAGAGTTCTTGAGAAATACTCGTTCACACTTTCCCCTTCTTTCATGCATAGGATTTCAAATTCACGTCTCAGGGCTTGCAATTGAGCCCTTTTTACCTTCGTTGATCCTTGATATTTCTGCTTCAGCGATTCCCAAATGTCTTTGGAGGTGTCAATCTTCAAGATTGTTTCAAGAATGCTTCGATCCAAGGCCTGGAACAGATAGTTCTTCGCCTTGAGTTCCTTCAGTTTCACATCTGTAACTAGTTTCTGCTGCTCCGCCGTTGCATTCGTTGCAAGCACCGGAATTCCTTTCTCGACGACTTCCCAGAATTCCTTCGAACGCAGCAAGTTCTCCATCAGCATTGCCCAGAATTCGTAATGCCCTTTGAATTTGGGAATTGCTGGTTGGGAGAATCCTCCATTTCCGTTTTCGCGATCCGCCATGAATGGAGCTTCGCAAGGTTTCTGTTACAGTTTTGTTACGTGCTCTGATGCCAATTGTAACTTGGCTTAACAGAATTTGCGAAATTGATTTCTTCTCATTGATGGCACTGTTTTATTACATCAGATACAGATAGTGTTGGGCTAGACCTCACCAACACATGACACTAGGCCCAATGACTAACTAAAGGCCCATATGCTAAACACCACCCCTTATACTACTAACAGGGGGGAAGAAAAAAAGAGAATTGGAGATAAGGGAAAGCGAGAAGAGAGCGACATAGAGAGGAAGAAAGTAATAGAGAAAGAGGATGGGAAGAGAGAATGATTGAGAGAGAAATATAAATGACACTTTTCACCACGTAATTTTGCTGTAAACAAATAAATTCGAAATATTTGTTTAAAGATGTCTCAAATTAAACCCTTTGGATCATGAAGTTGACAAATTTGAAGTCCAAGATCAAGTAACATATTGCCAAAGCGCGAGAGTGATGATTTCCGAAAAGAATTCAAAATCTATACCAATTGAATCACCAGACAAACTCAAAACAAATAAAGTAGACTGAATTCGGAAGTATGATAAAGTAAAGACTTAAAAATAAACACTGGAACTAATCCTAAAAGCAATGAACTTTGTGAAATTAAATAAAAAGATTAAGTAAAAGCAAATAAAAGACAGGAGTAAAACACTTGAATTGTCAAAAGAAACTTAAACATTTATACACAATTCGAAATACAAAGTAAATGGCAAGAACATATATATTTCACCAAAATTGCCAAGAATCCTATATGTAGTCGGATGTATTAGGCGTGTGTATATAAGCTACTAAATCTTATGAATAATCCGCCAATATTCCTATGTACAACCTAATATTCGTAGAGTTTATAAGAAATAACTAAATAACTAACTAATGATTCTTCAATAATTAGTGATGATTTGTTGCCACCTAAACCTTGTCCCATTGGATGTTTTCCACCCGTCTAAAAATCTTTGGCAACTTGTGAAAACTGCCACTTAACTCCCTTTGTGCACTTGGCGCTTGTAACATTACGAGACAATGCAAACTTCAAACCTAGGGGGGGGGGGGGAGAGAAGTTTTTTCTATCAACATTAATTTGTTTTTGTCGTTTTATTGTCATTTTGATTCCCAAATATATGTCAAAATGGTTACTCATGACGTGTCTCTGTTAGCAATCAATTTTGTTTAGATAAGTCAAAATGATATTTATAGGGTACAAGGGGTACTTCTTAGCAGTCAATTTAGTGGCACTGTGTTTGCGTACACTATGGCAAAAAACGTACCAACTTAGCAAAATTGGTAGAGTTAGTGACGTGAGTTAGCAGTGAAGGCTAACTTGATTAACAGAATAAAAAATTGAAGGACTAAGTTAAGACTTCTGCAAGTGAGAGACGAAATTGACAGTTAGTAACACTTTCACGGACTAAAATAACGGTTTACTTGCCGCCTTTCTACTCACTTTCTCTATCTAGCTTTCCTTCAACATTTGTTTTCTCATCCAAACAAAGTGTAAATGAGTTATCTATCTAGCTTTCGTAGCAAATGATAGCGTGTCCTCTGCAACCCTTCCTAGAAGGTGGGTAGTTTAGCTTCACGGTGATGCTCAAGCTAGATTTTTTTAATGAAATTATACTTATCGAAAAAAAAAGTGTAAATGAGTTTTTGGTTAGACTTAGAGGTGCCAAAAACCCAATCTCTAGTGTTGCTAGTGTAAAGGATTCGCTTCTTGTCTTTATTCACAGAGTCACCAATCAGTGTAATATATTACTAGTATGTCTACGATTAGGACAACCTACTTAACAGAGCACCGTTACTAATATATATTCAACATACTGCATGTTGGGGTGTGATTTGCTTAACTAAATAAATTATTTTGGGGGAGCAAGAGAGACCACCATGCTTTCTGATTTTCAAAAAGTTGCTATTGCATGTCCCTTCACTTTTTCATATCATGATTTCATTCTTTTTTCATATCACGAACTCATCTTTACACAAACTCTGAACTGAAAGCGATAATTTTAGAGTTAATTAAAGACCAAACATCAAATGGTGCAAAATTTTAAAGCTTTTTGTAAGAAAGATTGATAATGGTCATGCACGAATACTTCAGTATTCCCTCCTTCCTATATGATGTTTTGACTATTTCACACAAATTAAGAAAAATTGTTAATTTTGTATGAAAACGAGAAATTTTGAGTTACTTTACAAAATTACCCCTCATTAATGATATTGAGAAGATAAATTAATAAAATTGGAAGAAGAGAGGTTATTAAATGATAAATGGTAGTATGATAGGAAAAAAAACATTAATGATACATTGGTATTGTAAAATGTCATATAATACTCCCTCTGTCCCATATTATAGGTCGTTTAAGGTTGTGGCACATGAATTAAGAAAAGTAGTTAATTTTGTATAGAAAAAAGAGATTGTGAGTTAGTTTATCAAATTGTCCTTCATTAATGACATTGGAAACATAAAAAGTAGAATTGTAAGAAAAGATATATTAAATAATGAAGGGTATGACTAGAAAAGAAAATTGATGTTGCATTGGTATTCTAAACAGTCATGTATTATGGGACAAATTTTTTTGGCTAGATAGTCATATAATATGGGACGGAGGGAGTATTACTATATCGGTATTTGATAGTTTCCAACACTTTCTCGATACATCCAAAGTATGAGTTAGAGTGGTATATATATTCAGAAATAAAAGTCATATACATTGTGAGAACATCTTTGACACGCCTTATAAACACGAGAACAAAGGTAATATGAGTCATATATACAAACACGAGAGTACAATCTTTGGCATTGAAGTGTTTGCAGGTACCAACCCCCCTCCGACTTACGGCGAGAGTGGCCAACTTCAACAACAACACAACCTACCGGCTTCCCAACTCAGAACTCATCCAAGCAAGGAAAGATACAAAACAATTGGTAACTACTAACTAATTAATTGGTAACCACTAATTAGCCAATTAATAACCAACCATTTCATGAAATGTGATTGGTTGTAAAGCCCTTTATAGTATATATAAATTAAACTTCTAGATTTATAAACAAATATTAGACATATCGTATCATATGTTTTTTAAAAAAGCTTCTATCACTGTATTAGATTCATATGATATCCGACACACGTATCAATGCATCATAGACTACTAGGAACAGATTTTGACGAAAATTGAAACTACAAAAGACAGGATTAATGGTAACGAGAAATGTTTATAAACAAGTTCTTGTTCTTTGAAGTGTTGAGAGATCAGTAATCAGAATGTTCTTGGCGCACATGTTTTCATAGCCAATCACAATCTACAACAGTAAAGTATCGTAGCCCTTATTATATGATGATGATGTGACATTGATGTGTACGGATTATAGAAAGAGAGCGTATGAAAGACAAGCGTTGAACACGGAGAAGTGGATCCTATTCTCCCACGCTCCACGCTCCTACACTAAATCATCTTCCTCGGACCCACTACCTCTTTTTTTGTTCTTGCTTTTGGACCTACTACTGGAGTATCTTTATTACCCCATCATCTTTTATTATTATTAAAAATTAAAATCAATTAACGATTCACATCTTCAACTTGAGTGCCGCATGTTATAGGAGTACTATGTTAACCTGATTTTGTTTATTTTTTTGGGCTAACGTTAGTATTTGTCTCTCTTTGTGACTAGATTTTAGAATAACCTTACCAATATGGTATATAGTACATCATGTTTTGGCTATTTAGCCATTTGGTCAAAGATTCAATCTCTAGACGGTGCATATAAAAAAAATAATTTGTGAAAGAAGTCAACCATTCAAATAGGTCTCAGTACATTGAGAAATTAGTCTCCGCAGATTTTCAGTAGGTGCGTATAAGAAGAGTGTGTTAGATAATTTTACGTTACCATTTCTCTTCAAATTAAAAGTTGACTAACTACTTATCAAAGAGAGATAGAGTAGACTAGGTCGGCTCCTAAACCACCTATAGGACCTAATTAGGTTGCTTTCAAAAAAAACATTGACAAAATTTAGTGTCGGATCGAAAGCCATATTACTTAGGGGTTTTCATGGGTCCAACCCGACTCTATCAATCTGGTGGCCAACCCAATCCAACATGATTTTAGTCTGAACTCATTCAAGTCCAGGTCTAGCACGAACCAACCCAATCGAATCCGATGTAGTTTAGTTCGTTTTGAACTTGCAAGCCCAACATGTTGACATGCATGACATATTATATAACACAAAAAGACTTTTCTAGAAGAAAATGTTGTTTTGCACGAACAAAATTGCAAGAAAATAGATGAAGTGTGTGTCATGTCAACCCTATGTGTTTTTCATCAATAGAAAAATAGTTGGCATATTCACTCTTTAAAAAAGAACACGAACATTTTGTGTTTCTTGAAATATTTTCATCGTAATAAATAACAACAAAATTTTTTAAAGTGGCTCCACTATCACTATCACCATTTGTAATTATTTGTGTGGAGTAGCCATTGTATTCCAATCAATAAATTCTTGTTACTTGCAAAAAAAAAAATAACAACCATTTTTCCAAAAATCTCATCTCGTGTCCTCTACTTACGCATAAATACACTCTAGGCTCCTGTCATGATTTGTGATAATTTTTTTCTTCTCTTTATGGCGAGAGCTAGATGACTGCTCTTTTCATATATAGAGCTTATACGAGGCTTCTCCCATTTTTCTTTTGCAAACTAAATAGCAACTACTCATGTCATTGAAATCTCTACATATACCACTACATATACTACTAGAAAACTGAGATAGTGAAGGAATTTTAGAGACAAAAAGTGGATAATCTATCTCTAATTTCATCTGTAAGTGTTAATGACGCCAAAGTTAAAGATAGATTTCATTTTTTTGTCTCTAATTTTGATTGCTATTTTAGTTTTTTATTATAGTAGTATATGTTAGAACTTCACACAGTGTTTCAATGGAACAGTTAGCACTCTAACTGTATTTCGAATAGAATCACAGAATTGAATGATTTTGTTAGATTGCATTATTGAGTTTGACTTACAAATGGGTTTTAAAGGTTAACCCAGCAATTTGCTAAACCAGTCACAATCTGGTGACATGGCAGTAAACATGAAAGGGAAATACACTTGTTTGACTGATTACAATTTTATTCTCTAGCTTGAATTACCACTAATACACCTCCTAATTCATGCTAGATAAGCTCTTCATTCCAATGCTGCTCCTTAGGCTTTCAAACCTCTTGATCTTCAGTGACTTAGTCAATAAATCTGCAATGTTTTCCTCTAAAGTGCAGTGCTCAAGCTTCAGCTTCAGTTTTGATACTTGGTCTCTTAGAAAATGAAATTTAGTCTCAATATGCTTGCTCCTTCCATGAGCAATTGGGTACTTGGCAAGATCAATTACTGATTAATTGTCAATCAACAACCTCATTGCACCACTTGGTCTTATTCTGAATTCATCTAGCAGCATGTCAAGCCATTGAGCTTGACAAGCAGCCATGGCAGCAGCTATATACTCAGATTCACAAGAGGATAGTGCCACTACACTTTCCTTCTTTGAACTCCAAGCAATTGGTGCATTTCCACACATAAAGACATATGCTGCATTACTCTTCCTGTCACCTTTGTCTCCACACCAGTCAGCATCAGTAAAACCATAGACTTCCAAATTAGAATTCACCTCCTGCCTGGGATACCACACTCCAAAATCCACAGTGCCCTTTATATATCTAAGTATGTGTTTGACTGCAAGTAAATGTGAAGCTATTGGCTTTTCCATGTACCTGCTAACCAGACCAACACCATAAGCAATATCAGGTCGTGTGTGACACAAATACCTGAGAGATCCAACCAATTATTTGTACAATGTTGAGTCTACAGGTTTCCCTTGAACATCTGGAACCAACTTTGCTGATGTATCAGTTGGGGTAGCTGTAGGATTGCAATTCCACATGTCATATCTTCTTAGTATATCACTGGCATACTTCTTCTGATGCAGTAACATTCCACCCTCTGTAGCACTGAATTCTATTCCCAGAAAGTAGGAGAGAACACCTAGATCTGACATCTCAAACTCTGTCATCATGTTCTTCTTGAACTCCTCCATCTTGTCTTCACTAGTTCCTGTCAGGAGCATGTCATCAACATACAAACAGACTTTCAGATATTCACCATTATTTGAGCCTTTGGAATAGATTCCAAGCTCATTTGTGCACTTGATAAACTGATGCTGCAGCAGGAACCGGTCAATTCTCTTGTTCCAAGCTCGTGGAGCTTGTTTTAGGCCATATAAAGCCTTACTCAACTTATACACCTTATATTTTCTTCTCCTTTGATCTCAAATCCTGGTGGCTGACTTACATAGACTTCCTCCTCCAAATATCCCTTTAAGAATGCAGCCTTAACATCCAATTGGTACATAGACCAACCTTTATAGCTTGCAACTGCCACAATTGTCCTGATGGTTTCCATTCTAGCTACTGGAGCAAACACATCAGTGTAGTCAAATCCAGGTCTCTGCAAGAATCCTCTTGCTACTAGCCCGGCCTTACATTTTCCCACTTCACCATTAGGCTTCATTTTGGTTTTAAAAACCCACTTCACATCAATTTTCTTTCTACCTTCAGGCATATCTACCAGTTGCCAAGTATCATTTCTTTCTATGGAATTCAGTTCCTCAATCATTGCTTGTTTCTAGTGATCTTTCTCAAGTGCTTCTTCAACTGTCAAAGGTTCTGCTTCTGCCATAAAAGCTTCTTCTACCAAGTCACCTGTTTCTGTGATTGCAGAGTCAGACACTATAATGAAGTCACTAAGTTTCTGTGGTGGTTGTCTCTCCCTCTTAGGTCTTTCAGAGTTGGTGTTATCACTGGTGGTGGCTTCTGGTTGTGCCACTCCTTCTATTTCTTCTGCAGGCTCAAGTACAACTGTGACAGGCTCTACTTCTTCATCAGTATTGTTCCAATTCCAACCCTTTGCTTCATCAAATCTTACATCCTTGCTTATAACAACTTTTGATCTTTTAGGATCATATAACTTATATGATCTAGTGGAGTGGTAGCCCAGTAATACCATTGCTTGTGCTTTGTCATCAAGCTTCTTTCTCAATTGATCAGGCACATGCCTGTAGCACAGTGCACCAAACACTCTGAGATGCTTCACACTTGGTCTTTCACCAGACCATGCCTCCTCTGGTGTGATTCCTTCTAGTCTCTTAATTAGTAGGACTTCTGTTGAGAATGTATACTGCAGTGGTCACAGCTTCTCCCCAAAAGTAATTTGGCATTCTTCTACTCTTTAACATGCTTCTAACCATGATAAGAATAGTCTTGTTCTTCCTTTCTGCAGTACCATTGTGTTGAGGGGTGTATGGTGCAATTATCTCATGTCTTATCCCCTCCTTATCACAAAATTCTCTGAATTCAGTGGAGGTGTATTCACCACCTCCATCAATTCTCAACCTGCTAATTTTGCAGTCACTCTCCTTCTCCACCATCACTTTGAACAACTTGAATAAGTTGAACACTTCACTCTTCTTGTCAATTACATAGACCCATGTCTTCCTGGTGAACTCATCTATGAAAGAAACAAAGTAATTGTTCCCACCTAGAGTCTTCACTTCAAATGGTCCACACACATATGAGTGGATTGCTTCAAGTTTCCTTGAAGCCTTGGTCTTCAAATCAGAGTTGTATGAGTTCCTGGCTTGTTTGGATTCACAACATTGTTCACACACCTCATCAATCACCTTGATCACTGGCAAGCCAAACACCATTCCTTGAGCTTCAAGATTCTTCAAATCTCTGAAGTTCAAATGTCCAAATCTTTCATGCCATGTCCAACTCTCACTATCTGTTACAGCACTGAGACAATCATCTTTCACTATGTTCATGCCAATTTTGAAAGTTCTATGTTTGTTCAACATAGCCTTCAATACTTCATTTCCCTTAGGATCAAACAATACAAGTTCCCTGTTCTCCATTATGACTGAGTAATCCTTTTCTAGCAACTGCCCAATGCTAATCAGATTGCTCTTCATTGATGGAACATACAAGACTTCTGTAATGGTGCACAACTTCCCATTACTCTTGCAGATCCTCACACTTCCAATCCCTTCACTTCTCACCACTCTGTCATCACCAAAGCGAATTGATTTCTTGACAGATTCATCTAAGTCAACAAACCAAGCCTTGTTACCACTCATATGGTTTGAGCAGCTTGTATCCAAGTACCACATTGCTTCCTTGTCAACTTCATCTACTTCTCCTGCCATGAAAGCACTTTCTTCAGTATCTTCCTTGTTGCCACTCATATGGTTTGAGTAGCCCGTATCCAAGTACCACATTGCTTCATTGTCAACTTCATCTACTTCTCGTGTCATGAAAACACTTTCTTCACTATCTTCCTTATCAACTATCTCTGTTACCTCAGCCATGAGCACAACTTCATCATCATCAGTTTTATCATCTGCAAGTTGTGCTTATTCTTGTGTCTCTTTTGATTTACATTCATCTGCAAAGTGCCCGAATTTGTCACAGTTGTAGCATTGTATTTCCTTTCTATTAATCTTTTTCTTTTGTCCTCTATTTTTCCAAGCTTCTTTTCTTCTCTGGAAATCACTCATACCTGAATCCAGTTTCTTGCTTGAGCCTTCACCATTATTTTTATTTCCTTTTCCCTTTTGAAACCTAGCTTGCAAGACTTGCTCAGTAGGTTTCTCCACCAATTTATCTTTATTAGCAGATCTCACCCTAATCCTAGCCTCATTCGCCTCTAGTGAACCTAGCAGTTCTTCAATCTTCATTGTTTCTAGGTTTTTAGATTGCTCAATTGCAGTAACTACATAGTCAAATTTAGGAGTTAGGGTCCTTAATACCTTTTCAATTTTATGTAGATCTGTCAATTTCTCGCCATTCATTCGCATTTGATTAGCCACGAGAGTCATTCTGTTGAAATACTCTGAGATTGTCTCCTTTTCCCCCATTTGAAGCAATTCGAACTCCCAACGTAGTGTTTGAAGCCTCACCTTCTTCAACGACGCGTCGCCGGAGTAAGTAATTGCCAATGCATCCCACGCCTCCATCGCCGTTTCATATTGAGAAATCTTCTCAAACGCTTCTGTGTCAACGCACTGATGGATTAGAAATAGCGCTTTACCGTCTTTCTTCTGCTGCTCACGGAGGACTACTTCGGTGCCGGTGGTCGCCACACCGTTGCGCACAACTTCAAGAACTTCTTGATAGCGAAACACTACCTTCATTTGGATTATCCAACGATCATAGTTCTTGCTATCTAGAATCGGAAGCTTAGCTGGAAATTGTCCATTGCTGCCACTGTTCCTCGCCATCTCCGTCGTGGATCGCCGTGCTCTGAGGCCAATTCTGTTAGAACTTCACACAGTGTTTCAATGGAACAGTTAGCACTCTAACTGTATTTCGAATAGAATCACAAAATTGAATGATTCTGTTAGATTGCATTATTGAGTTTGACTTACAAATGGGTTTTAAAGGTTAACCCAGCAACCTGCTAAACCAGTCACAATCTGGTGACATGGTAGTAAACATGAAAGGGAAATACACTTGTTTGACTGATTACAATTTTATTCTCTAACTTGAATTACCACTAATAGTATACATGATCACTTTTCATCTATTTTTATTTGGAGGTCATGTCATATATAGTTGACTACGAGACTGTCGTTTATTTGGGGATCATGATCACAAGTATACGAGTAGTTTTTGCTAGTGAAGAGAAAATTGAGTACTCTTTCAGTTTCACAATATATGTCGTTTTAAGGTTATTTATATATACATATTAAGAAGACTAAGAAATCTTGTTACTTTTGATGGAAATATTTTTTTCCTATAATACCCTTAACAATTTGCTATTTCATTCTATATATTTCTTTCCGTAGTAAATAGTTAAGGGAATTATTGATAAATTAATTGTTAATTTATTGAACTTTAAAAAAACAAGTCAAATAAAATAAAATTATTCTTTAAAAACGACTGAATGGAAGTAGTAGTTAAGTTGCTAAATTTAAACCCTTAAAGCATATAAAACTCACCCTTATGATACAAATGTCATTTTTTCATAATCGAGACCTTAAAATGAGATCTGAACTCAGTTACAATATACATCATACCTAGCTAGATGGACCAATAAGGGTGAGTTTGAGCAGTAATTGATTTCAGATCTCATTTTAAGGTCTCGAGTTCGAGTATTGAGGGTGACAAAAAAATTCTACTGGGAGGAACCACACTGACCGGCAAAACTGATGGATATGAGCACCAAGAACATAGTAACAAAAAAATACCTCGCTAGCTACCAATACTTAATCTTAGCTAATTTACTACTCCAACGTCTCATATTACTTGATAGTTTAGCCAAAAAAATTATATTATTACTTGACGTTTTGCAATACCAGTATTAAGATTTTTTTGCTATCATATTCTTCATTATTTATTAATTTTCTAAACGAACCAGAGCCAATCCAAATTGATCTTGTAAGAGATCTGCTACGGAACGAATACGTTTATTTTTCAAATGATTCATATCATCAAGTGTACCCATTCCAAATTTCATTCCAATCAAATGATCCGCAGCTGTCAATATATCTCGCGGTAACAAAAATGTATTGTTCTGAGGTATATCAAGATTCAGCCTTCGGTTCATATTTCGTCGACCAATCCCTCCTAATTCACATATTTGTTGAAATTTTTTTTTTTGTAATTCCGTACATAAAGATTCAGGAAATACAGGATCTCCGCCTACACAAGCAAATTGGCGATAAAACTCCAAAATGGCATTTTCTTTTGACCCGATTTTTTTTTCCTCCTTTTCATTCAGGAAAGACAAGAAAATTTCAGGGTAGCAAATGTTCTCTAGAATTTCGCTTAAATTCGAACCCATAGCTGATGATAGAACTAGAATAGATATTTTCTGTTTCCTACTTACACGAGCCCATATCCTTGCTTTTCGATCAATCTCTCTTCTTTCAATTCTATTAATTTATTTTTTCTATATTATTAATAAAAGATAATTTTTATAAAGTGTTATGGATTGGGCCCTTATTCCCTACAATGCATAGAGGCCCATTGTCTAAAGGCCCATAGTAAAAGGCAGATTCATTCATTAATGGTTGAGATCTTATCGGACGGTCAGGATTCATTAGGTCAATCACCACCAAACTCTATAAATAAGCATTCAACGCTTCATTAATGGTACACTATTTTTACTCTCTCTCTCTAACCTATCTTAGACTGATTCCTGACTTGAGCGTTAGAGTGTCTTTGCAGGAACCACCCCTCACGGACCGAATCAGACGTGCTGACCAAGACTCTAATTTACCTACTATCTCAGACCGCCACTTTAGTCTGAGGTACGATACAAAAAATAAAGTAATGCATAATTTCTCATTTCTATACAAAATTAACTATATTTTTTAATTTGTGTGAAATTAAGAAAGTGACAAGTAATACGTGACCAAGGAGTATGTCAGTACTAATGCCTAATGAGATTGTGTGTGCCTGTGTTAAAGGGCAACATCCCTTCAAATGTTTATATTTGGGTAATGTGTAATTGGATGGATATGAATTTTCTTTGAACAATGAGGAAAGCGCCTAGTCTATTCATGAGCGAGCACTTAGGTAAGACAACTATATACGTACATCAAAACGTGTGTAGCCCAGAAATTTTGCCGAACAGAACAACTAAATATTACAGAGCAAAATAAATCTTATCCTAAGTTGCATCAATAATGCTATTTTGCATTGCATCTGTAGTTTACTCCAACTGGAAAATTCCAATGTCCAGCCCCTACTCCCAACCTGTCCATTCACTTTTATGCTTATTTGTTCACGCTATGTATCTTCAATTAACTGCACTGAAAAAAATACCCCCCACACACATGTACGTGACTAAAAGTAGAACATAACTTTGTCCAAAAAAAAAGTTGAACATAACTTTGTCCAAGCCATTTAATTGGATCAACTCCCGTATGTAGGGCTTAACGCACCGGTAAAGTTGATATTATTAAATTGAATATTTTTTGTGATTATCCAAATTCGAATCTTAAATTTTCACTTAACGTGTATGAATTAATGTTTGGTGTTAATAACTCCATCCGGAAACAAAAAAGACTGGGTCAATTCCCTTTTGCTCTTCCTCCACAGGACCAAGGAGTATTGAATTTAATTAAAGAAAAGAAAATTTATTTTCCATCGTCCATTTGAATATCAGTATTTATTAGTTTCAACTGGAAAAACATGGTAGGAAAAACAATCCAAATCTAATACTCCATCCGTTACAGAATATAAGCAAAATGGGTCAACAGACGTTGATGTATTTAGTTCAAAATTTAGACAAGATACACCAACTTCCGTTGACCAGTTTTTGTTTATATTCTGTAAGTAATAACCCATATAGTTCGTGCAAGCGAATAGATATAAATGATCTAATAAGTACTCCCTCTGTCTCAATTTAAATGTTATATTTGTCATTTTTTGTTGTTTCAAAGTATTTGTCATTTTAGAGTCTCAATACAACATTTATTAAGTTTTTCCAACAATACCCTCATTTAGTTTGAGACTTTCCTCCTACCAATGTAAAGTTTTTCATTCCTCTCTCCTCATAATAATATAGGGGTATTTTAGTCCTATCGTATTTTTTGAGCATAAAAATTAGCATATTCAATCACTTTTTTAAGACTTGCGCATAACTTTAAACGACAGTTAAATTGAGATAGACAGAGCAATAACCATATAGGTCGTGCAAGCAAATAGGTATAATATACTCCCTCCGTCTCATATTAAGTGTCGTTTAAGGTTATGCACGTGTATTAAGAAAATGATTGGATATGCTAAATTTTATGGTAAAAAAATATAGTAAGACTAAAACACTCTTACACTTTTCTTGGTTTTTGTAAAGACACGGTTATAGATATTCTAAAGTAAGGGTATTTTTGGAAAGTGATAATAAATGTTGTATTGGAATTCTAAAGTAACAGTTAATTTAAAACAAAAAAAAATGGCAAACAAGACACTTAATATAAGAGGTTAATATAAGAGGGAGGGAGTAAATGATAAGAATATGTGACTGCGAATATCACATGCATGGAGTGTGGATGGTGGTGATGATGACGCCATGCAACTCAATTTATGATTGTACTAGTTTTCTGGTATTTTTGTTTAGGTTCATAATTAATGTCCTGACCTGACCAATTTTGTTAAGTCTGATTGGTGATCAGAATTGATGACAACTTTACTAGCGGCAGTGAATTGCACTGTGATTTGATTTTGAATCTAAGAAAATCTCTTATTAATTTGTCTCCTGCGGTTCCCTATCTTATAGTGATATATCTTGAGCCATTATAACGTGACACAATAGATACTTGGATCACTTAAGGACTCTTTTTATCTCATTTTATTTGTAGTTTAAGATTTTGGCTCCTCCTTTAAGAAAAATAATTAGGAATTTAGGTTTTTTAAAAAGTCTAATCTAATTTACTATTTAGTTATTTATCTCTCTACATAGAAAAATGTGAATAATTTATTAAACGAATAAGTTGTCATTATTCATAGGGGTAAAAATGGAAAAAAACATTAAAAGTTACATTGAAAATCTGAAACAACAATCAATTTGGGACAAATTGATTTTGGTAAAACAACAAACAAAATGGGATGGAGGGAGTATTTGATTTTGGATTCGATCAATTGATGATGTGTATTGGAAAATATTTCATGAGAGAGGTAAACTCTTTAAATAGATCTTCGATCTCTCGCAATTAGTCTCTACGCTCACTGTAGAAGATACATTATAATTTACTAAAACAAGTCATCGGTGGAGCCTGATTTCAATGGTGAACAATCAACAACGTAAGTAAATTGGGCATAAAAAAATGAGTGAATTGCACATAAAATTTAGCGTGTGCATGGTTTAGACCAGGGGTGTTCAAAACTGAACCAAACCAATAGAAAATCACAAACCGAACCAAACCAAATCGAAAACCGCAAAAAACCGCTTTCTATTGGTTCGGTTCGGTTTTTAATTTGGCAGATTTATAAATCGTGTTTTGTCTCGTCAAAAACCGAACCAATCCAAACCGCTTAGGTTTGGTTTTTTTTTGGAAGCCAACCAAACCAAACCAAACCGCACCTATTTTTACCTTGCGGTTCGGTGCACTTTTTTACTCAAAATCGAACCAAATCGTATCGTGAACACCTCTAGTAACATATCAAAAGACTAAAAAATCTATAACTTAGAATATAAGATATATCTATAGTATGAACATTTATGTAATGTATTCTAGGGCGGGGTCCCTGCGGGGCGGGGGATATGAACCCCGTCCCCATCCCCAAGTTGACTGCGGGGGGATTTTCTCCCCATCCCCGTCCCTGCACAGGGGAAAATTCCCCGCCTACAGAGCCCCGAACGGGGCAATCCCCGCGGGGATCTCCACTTGCGGGTAGAAATTGCCACCCCTAACTCTAGTTTAGACCCAGCCCAGTAGATCACTCTATGATGGGTGCTTGTCAAGTGTTGGACTCATTAAATAAAGGTTTAAAACAATTTAGCCTGTTTTGCCCCTGTAACAGTTTTCGGGGTTCCATTAAACTTTAAAAAATAAAAATTTAAGCTTATATGTCTATATAAATTTTTATTTTCAATCCCTTATTGGGTTTTAAGTTTTGCACTTAGACCTTTCTATTCTTTCCTTTTGATAATTAAATAAAGACTAAATTCTTATTTTAGTTCCTGAACTTACACACCTCTTCGACTTGATCTTTAAATCGTATAAAATAATAGGTAGTCTAAATAATTCGTCTTGATCTTTCAATAAAATAATCGTATATCAAATTAGTTTCTAAAACTTAAGATCGCCTTCATTTCAGTAAAAGACTACTTCTAAAACTTTGAGGATCAATTTGACGAACGCCACATAATTTACGGACTATTTATTATTTTCGTATACTAAATAGGAGAACAAATGTATACTTAGAGACTAAATTTGGGATTTATTTTTAAAAAAGTTTAGAGTCAAATAGTTCGGTTTGAAAAAGAAATTTTCAACAATGCTATAAACCGACAAGTTTGATCCTATTTTTTTGCACCCCATAATTCAGTTGAAATACTATAAGCTATAAGCTCAAACACTACTTGAAATAGCATTTCAAAAAACGCTATAAGCTACCCCAAAAATGCTATCCGGTTCTTCTTGTTCTAATTTTTTCATCTGCTATAAGCTAATCAAATTCGCTATAAGCTAGCGGATCAGACTTGCCAAACAGAGCCTAAGTGACACAACTAGCTTATAGCGTTTTTTCACTAGCTTATAGCATTTTATGAAAATGCTACTTGAAGTAGCATTTGAGCTTATATCTTATAGTGTTTCATTTTTTCTCTCAATTTTATCCTCACTACTTTAACTAAGTTCCCCACTTATCGTCCATTAAATGAACTTCTCTTTCATTTTTAAGCATTAATTACAAATGTCTGTTTATGTAATTTTATATTTATAAGCTACTTCAACCGCTAATTTTACCAAATATTTTAAATTCAAACCTCTAGCTTATCCGCTGTAACTTCCCCAAAGTGGTTAAGTTTAATTGTTGCGATTAGTTGATAATTTTAATAAATTATTGCTAATCAAGTTGGTTGGTTGTTGTTTGAGTCGACATTTGATTGTTTAAATATTGTTTGAATATGTTGATTTCAGAATCCAGGGAGAAAAAGAAGAGTAAAGTAAATGTAATCATTATTATTCATCTCAAGTCTCAAATGAATATCATACCCAATGTATATACAAGTGCTGTTAGTTAATCTAATCTAACAGAATTAAGTTACCTAAACAGAATTAGTTAGTCTCAGCTAACTGTAGTTACATAACTGAATTAGATACACTAACTATGGTTAGTAATATTTACACTAGGTAATAGTCCCCCACAAGCTGGACTATGGATGTTGAGTAGGCCAAGCTTGGACACCAAAGTAGAAAATGTGGGAAATGAAAGAGCTTTGGTGAGAACATCTGCTAACTGTGATGCTGAAGGCACTGGCAGGAGGTGAATCAAGCCACTTTGGATCCTTTCACGAACCACATGGCAGTCAATCTCTATGTGCTTGGTTCTTTCATGAAATATGGGGTTGTGAGCAAGGTGAATGGCACTTTTGTTGTCACAGTAAACTGATGCAGGATCTGTAAAACTGATGTGCAGATCATGAAATAGGTATTTGAGCCACTGAAGCTCACAGGATAAGCTTGCTAATGCATGATATTCTGCCTCAGAACTTGACCTGGATACAGTTGATTGTTTCTTTGATTTCCAGGACAATAAGGAGGAACCAAGGAAGACGCAATATCCTGAAATGGACCTGCGTGTAGATGGGCAAGTAGCCCAGTCTGAATCTGCAAAACCAGAGAGCTTCATAGAGGAAGTTGCAGAGTAAAACAGACCCAATGCTGGAGCACCTTTGATGTATTTAAGAACTCTTGATGCTGCATTGTGATGAACTTGCAAGGGCTTGGAAATAAACTGACTGAGTTGTTGAACAATGAATGCCAGGTCTGGCCTTGTAGTAGTAAGATACAATAGTCTACCAATGAGTCTTCTATAAGAAGACACATCTTCAAGAGGAGGGGAGTCAGGATCATGGAGCTTCAAGGAAACATCATAAGGTGTAGAACAAGACTTGGCTGCAAGCAAGCCACTGTCCTCAAGTAGTTCTAGAGCATATTTTCTTTGATTGAGAAAGATACCTTGCTTGGAACGTGCCACTTCAAGGCCAAGAAAGTACCTAAGGTTGCCAAGATCTTTGATCTTAAATTTGGCATCCAGAAACTGTTTCACATGTTGTATTTCAGAGGGACAATTACCAGACAACACTATATCATCTACATAAACCAGAATAGCAGTAAAATAAGTATTGTGCAGTTTTGTGAACAAAGAATGGTCTGCAGTAGATTGACAGTAACCCAGGGAAATCAGGGCAGTGGATAATTTGGAGTACCACTGTCTACTGGCCTGCTTGAGACCATATAAAGATTTGTTGAGCTTGCACACTTTGGTGGTGGATGAGGGTGAGGCAGGTGTTGTGAGTCCAGGTGGGAGATCCATGTATACCTCCTCATGAAGATCTCCATGTAAAAATGCATTATTTACATCAAGTTGTTCTAAGTGCCAGCCCTTAATGGCAGCAAGAGAGAGAAGAGTACGAATAGTAGTTAACTTTGCAACAGGTGAGAAAGTATCAAAATAATCAACACCTTCCATTTGAGTATAACCTTTGGCAACTAGACGTGCCTTGTACCTTTCAATTGACCCATCTGCATTGTGTTTGATCTTGTATACCCACTTGCAACCAATTGGTTGTTTTCCCTTTGGTAAATCCACAATAGTCCAAGTATTAGTAGATGCAAGGGCATCCAATTCAGATTGCATAGCTACCTTCCAGCAGTCAAGTTTGCTTGCCTGGGTGTATGTTTTGGGCTCAGAGACAGAACTGATGGCGAGGCAGAAATATTTATATGTAGGATTGCAATGGTCATAGGATAAAACAGAGGAGATAGGGTATTGGGAATTACCTGAGGATGACATTGGCAGTTGAGAAGATAGCAAATTGCAGTGGTAGTCTAAGAGATAGGCAGGAGCAGTTTTAATTCTTGTGGATTTACGGGTGGTTGTAGGTATTTGAGGTTCAGATATTGAATTGGAGTGTGGTGATTCTGGTGAATTGTTGGGCATTTGAGGTTGTTGTGTAGGCATTGTTTGAGTGGAAGAATTAGTGGATTCTGTAGAAGGTAGTGTGGGAGGTATTATAGGATCAGGGGAGAGATCAGGGGGTTCAATGGTGGGTGTTGGAGTAATATTTGATTGTTGGTTGCTGGTTGGATTATCAAAGAAAGGAAAAAGTGTTTCATGGAAGATAACATTCCTAGAAACATAAAACTCATGTGTGTGAAGGTCATATAGGAGGTAGCCCTTAGTTCCCTCTCTATAGCCAAGGAAAATTGATTTTCTAGCACGAGGCTCAAACTTGGTTCTATGGTTATGTAGTGTAGAAGAGTAGGCAAGACAGCCAAACACTCGAAGGTGCAACAAAGATGGAGGTTTGGAATGAAGGAGTTCATAAGGTGATTTATTTTTGAGTAATGGAGTGGGGAGTCTATTTATTATGTGAGTTGCTTGTTGAATGGATAAATGCCAAAGATTGGATGGTAAGTTGGATTGGAAAGAAAGGGCACGGGCAACGTTGAGAATGTGTTGGTGTTTTCTCTCAACAATGCCATTTTGTTGAGGTGTTTCTACACATGATCTTTGATGGACTATGCCTTTTGAGAGAAAATAGTTGGTCATTAGGAATTCTGGGCCATTGTCACTGCGAAGGCATTTTAGGTGTTTGTTGAATTGGGTTTCAATAAAGGAAATGAAATTTGTGATGTGGGTTCTGGTTTCACTTTTATTTTTCATGAAAATGGTCCAAGTAAACCGGCTAAAATCATCAACTAGGGTTAGGAAATACTTGTGACCAGATATGGAAGGGGTGGCAAATGGTCCCCAAATGTCAGCATGAATTAGATCAAAAATAGCAATAGAATGGGTAGTGCTATGTGAAAAAGGTAAATTTCTTTGCTTTGCATAATGACATGTATCACATGGTTTTGAACAAGAATCAAATGAAATAAATGGAAATTGATTAGAAATACATTTGTGAATGGGTGTGGATAAGTGCCCTAATCTATAGTGCCATATGGTGGCAGGATTGTTTGTATTGGAAACTAAATGGTTGGAGATAGAGGTGTTACATGAACCAGTAGGTTGCGATGCCAATGATGAGGTGTCTAGCACATACAATTTGCCAATCCTCTTAGCTGTAAATCCAGTCATCCTCGGGTGGAAGAGCTGCACAATTTGGCAACAATCAGGATGCAATTGCACATCATATAAGAGGGAATCAAATAGGGTAGTCACAGATATGATATTTACATGAAAGGAAGGAAAGTAGTAAACATTATGGAGGACTAAGGAGCCAAACAGAAGCACAGTTCCAGCAATAGTAGTAGTGACAGTGTCACCATTAGGCATAGTCATAGATTTGGGTGCAATATTGTAAGTGGTGATAAAATTGGAAAATGTGTTTAATGTGGTCAGTGGCACCAGTGTCTACTATCCAAAAATGATTGAACTTACCAGAGGCATCTATTGTACATACAAGTCTATACGTACCAGAGGTGGAAGGGGAAGCAGAGTTTTGGGAGGATGAGGTGGTGGCAAAGATGGAATTGACAGAGGCTGGTTGAGAAGCAGGCAAGCTTGACTGCTGAAGTAGTTGTAGAATCTGCTGGAATTGCTCTTGAATCACACTAAGAGAAGGACTTGTAGCAGTAGAAGATGATGCAAAAGCGTTGGTGGAAGATGTAGTGGATGAATCTTGCACTGTGTTGGAAGCGGAAGCTATGATTGGAGCAGGAGTGCTTGCAGAGTTAGGCTTGCGATGCTGAAAACCTGGAGGATAACCATGCTTGAGGAAGCATGTTTCAATGGTGTGGTTTGTGCGACCACAGTGTGTACAGAGGCGATTACCACGACCACCGTATGAAGAATTACGACCTCTGCCTCTTCCAGCATTGTTTGGAGCACGAGAAGGAGTGTGCGAAACATGATTCACGGAGGATTGATTCTCAAGTGTTGAATCAGTAGTAGAATTGTGATTGAATTGGCGTTCTTGTTGAAGAACCATGGAAAAAGCATCATCCAAAGATGGTAATGGAGAGATTAACATGATTTGAGATCGAACATGAGAAAATTGTTCGTTTAATCCTTTCAGGAACTTAATCACTTTGTCCTGTTCCTTGAATTTGCGAAGATCGCTCGCAGCACCACAAGAACACGGAATAGTGCATGTACAATCACGGATAGGGCGGAAATTTTCAATTTCTTCCCAAAGAGTAGTTAATTTGGTGAAATAAGATGAGAGATCAAGATTACCTTGCTGAAAGCGAGCCAATTCCTCTTGGATATCGGCGATGCGGAAAATGTCACCCTGAGAGAAGCGTTTTTCCAAGCTCTTCCAAACAGTGGATGCGCGATCGCACCAGAGAAGCGATTTTGCGATACTTTCAGAGATTGATCGTTGAAGCCAAGATAGAACAAGGTTGTTACATCGAAGCCAAGGTTCGTAGAGTGGATCTGACACCGACGGAGGTGGGAGGCTGCCGTCGACGAACTTGACCTTGTTCTTGGAGATGAAAGCGACTTTCATAGATCGAGACCATGTCTGATAGTTCTGGTTGTCAAGAGAAGGTTGAACAAGAACCAGTGAAGGATTTTCGTTAGGGTGCATATAGTAAGGATTCGACGGATTGGTAGCGAAATCACCATAAGGAATCGCCATTGAAACGAGTTCGCAGAAGATGAAAGAAACGCGAAGCGAGGAAGGAGATGAAGTTTTCAGTCTGATACCATGTTGATTTCAGAATCCAGGGAGAAAAAGAAGAGTAAAGTAAATGTAATCATTATTATTCATCTCAAGTCTCAAATGAATATCATACCCAATGTATATACAAGTGCTGTTAGTTAATCTAATCTAACAGAATTAAGTTACCTAAACAGAATTAGTTAGTCTCAGCTAACTGTAGTTACATAACTGAATTAGATACACTAACTATGGTTAGTAATATTTACACTAGGTAATAGAATACATGGTTAAATGAAATATTTGAGTGTATTAGGTGCTAGTTGAATTTTAATTGTCTAGTGTATTAGTAATAGTGGGGTGCGAATAACGTAAAGGTAATTCAGGAATTTCATTGTTTTTAAAAACACACTCAGCTGACCAAACATACCTCACACACCAACACTTCACTCACTCACACAAAACACAAACACATTTTGAGAAGTTGGAAAAAAGAGAGAAGGAGAGTTTCGAGAGACAAAGGGAGAAAAGAGAGGAAACACCAAAACCCTCACATTCACATAACCATGACCAAAAATTGATCTTCTTCCCTTATTCCCAATCAAATGTTACTGAATATTACTAGAGCAAAACTCACATTCAGCAAAGAACCCAAAAGAACCATCCTCCATCTTCAACCATTTTCAAATTTGCATGTTGGGGAGCTTTTTGGATGCATGTTGCAATTGGGAGCTACAATAAGTGGTGTAGAAGCTATTAGAAGCATTCGAAGTGAAGATTAGAGGCTGAGTTCAAGTTTGGGGTTTAGAGGCTAGTTGGTGTTCAAGTTGAAACTTCTTGCTTGTTGTTGATTTGTGTAGCTGAATTTTGAGGTGAGTTCTTCACGAAATTGCATGTTTTTTTGATGTTTTGGCTATTGCATGTTGTTGATTCTGAAATTCCAGTGATACATGTACAATTTGAGTTGTAGTAAAGTTCATTGGGAAGTTATGTTGCTAAATTTACGATTGAAGATAAGTTACATGATGTCACAATGTGGTATTATTTGAATGATTTGATTGTATGAAATTGATTGTTTGGGCATACCATAGCATTATTAGGTACTGTTCTTGAGTTAGGAATTAAGTAGGATAAGTATTGGAGCCAAAGGAATAGCAAATTTACACGAAAACGGAGTTTTTGCATGTATGATGAAGGAGCCTGACCTGTGCGCCCCTGTGCCTGGACCGTGCGTCCCGTTTTGTGGTGCACACTGAAATTTTTTTACAACAAGCCCGGTCCGTGCGTCTTAGAGCCAGGTCCGGGCCGAACCTTTTGTCCCATATTTTTAAATGCCTCAAATGATATTTCTTTTGACTCCAATCCTCCCCTAATCCCTTTCTCAACCCTTCTCAATGACAGTTGAACAAAATTAAATCACATATCATGTATTTTTTATGATGCAACATAAGTAATTTTTTATGTCATGTTGTATCGAGAGAGGAAATGACCTAAGAGTCAAGCTAAAACATAAGATACTACGGGGATGACGATCCCGAGTAAAAGCATACTAAGTGATGGGAAGTAATTAGCCCTAAGCCTAGACCCAGAATAAGTTGACTCGGTAGTAGCTATTATCGGGTAGGTTCACCGAGGGAATCGCGTAGTGATTGTCCGGTGTTGTCCTAAGAAAAGAGAAAAGATAAATAAGACACCGAGAGATTAAGGTGAGGGGTTCCGAAAGAACTCACTGAGATTATTATCTCACTGTTTATTTATGTGGTGTTTTACAGATATGTAGCAAAAAGTCCAAACAAACAAAAAAAAAGTAGTTGTTGTATTGGGTTACTAGACATTGAAGGATCCTTGTGATCGAGTTTATGTTTTGCTTAGCTTTCCCTAGGGTTATCTTTTGCTCGCAACTGCAGAGACTAACCCTTGAGTTGGGTAGGATCACAATGGGCAGCAAATGTCTCCCTCAAGAGATTTAACACTGCTGCATGCCCGTGACTGGATTTCAAACAACCATACTATACTCTTATTTTTATTTTCACATGAATAATGAAAATAAAGAACCAGTTCATCTCAGATTATACTTTTACACTTTAGATTCCTCATGTTAAAAAATCAGTCATATGTTACAAACACATAGCATGTGAATTTTTTGCCACAAATACTAGATAATTAACAAGGTCATTCCTAACAATTTGAAGGTTTTGTTCAAATCTTAAAAGTTGGGGCCCTTATTATACTTTTACTGAAGTTGAAGAGATGATGAAAAGATGTTGAAGAGAACTCCTAACCTTAAATCGAAGAGAACAATGCAATTCAACAAGCTTACAATAGGAAACTAAGAAGGATAGAGATAATTTGTAGAGTTCTCACCAGGATATATTAAGAAATTTGAAGAAACTATCCAATACAAATTTCCTAATTTCACGCGATTAGGGTTTTGCACGAGATGGTAAACAAGGGAAACTTGCAAGGAAGAAATGGCAAACAAACATATGAGAAGTCGGCGCTGCCGTAGCGAGATGGTGGAAGACGAAGGTGTGTGAGGGGTGTTTCGCGTGCGCAGCCATTGCCGGAGCTTGACAGAAGTTTTCGAAGTAGCCAAAATAGTCGATTAATATGTTCATACTAGACATAAAAAAATAAATACTACATTCACAAACAAGATAAAACTTTTAATTAAAAAAAATATTTCTATTTATAATCTTGTCTATCTTAAAAAATGATTGTAGATTTAATTTTTTTATAAAGAAAGATTTAATTTATTTTTATCTTAAAAGACTACAGTTATTTTATAGAACATTATCAAACATTTTATTCATAACTTTTAATCCTAGTTATAGACTTAACTGGTTTTATACAAAAATAGAGTTAAATTATTTTTATTTCAAAATGGTTGGACTTTTTCTCCTAGAACATTATCAAACTTTTATTCATAAGCTGTTAAAAAAAAACTTCTATTCAAAAATCCTAATTCTATGTAAAAGATTACTATTACTATAAATCTGAATTCTTATGAAAGTAGTTTAGGGAATATGCAATTATATTTTTAACTATTAAAAAATGTATGAGACTAGTTTTATGAATTATATATATAGAAATAATGTACCGAAAAATAAAAAGAAATAACCTACCTGATGCAGACACACAAACTTTTATTGTTGTTAATATATACTCCTTCCATTTCAAATTAATAGTCATTTTAGGCAAAGTAAAAAAATTCAAAATAACTGTTGTTTTGTCATTCCACTGCATCATTAACTAAATCTTTTCAATTTTACCTTATTAATTGTTGTAATATTTAACTGACCAAGGATATTAATTGATGGGGTTAATTAGTAAAACTACCACATTAGTTAGCCAATTTATTGTTTTTCTTAATTTTGTGATAAAACCTTAGACGACTATTAATTTGGAATGGAGGGAGTATACCAAAAACATTCCAAAAGTTGATTAAAGAGAGTCGAACTTTGTATCCTACAATTTGATGGTAATAATAATTTTTTTGGTGTGAAGTGGTAATAATAATAATAATAATAATAATAATAATAATAATAATAATAAAAATGAAAACTTTTTTATTTTTTAATAATAATAATAATAGTAATAATAATAATCATAATAATAATAATTAGTTGAGAATTTACTTTTATGCATTATGGAGTTATTACCTTTTGGAAAAAAAAAATCCGCAAAGACGACATTTTAGAAAAATAAAATGTCTTACTCAAAAATTAAAAAGTTAACTCTAAGTCTCCATTAGTGCTATTTAGGTGAAGTAATGTAAATTTGTTCGTAAGTGCTCAAAGAGCTTACAGGTTTTCTCCGCCTTAGATAGAGACCAAACGTTATCCTTTCACTCTAAAATTTTATTATTAAAATGTAATAACTTAAAAAAGTATAGATTTCTATTCTCAATTATTGTTGATGTTTCTTTACAATGTTTTTTTTGTCAATTTAAACAAAATGACAAAAAAACATTACACACTGTCACACGATCACACCAAGTTAGAAATCATAGTCAACATCATGTGATTGAAATTGCCAATTGATAATGAACCATCTCACTCACATAATAGTATGTATCTCATTATATCAACCAGACCAATTTGGAACTTTGGCATTTTCCGAGTTTCAATTTGATGAATACAAATGAAAAGACCAATGGAGGGGACTAATTTTCAAAATGTTTACAATTTTCCTGCTATAAGATATTATTGATATTTTTTTGATTTAAAGAGAAACACCATAGAAAACTTAATTTTGTTATGGTAAGCGATGGTCTTTTCTATTTTTTATTTGCAAGACGTTGTCCAACATGAGAACTCCAGTGAAGTCATTTGTACAGACATCAACTTGGGGAATATTCCACCATGTATCACTTCCTCTTAATGCTGGATGCATTTCCAGCAGCTGAAGCGGCAAAAATCGTATCCATGCAAGAAATCACGTATGGTTTTACATTGCAAAGCGGGAGATGAAAAATCCATGCATCTTTCTACGTGAATTGTTGTTGCCATTTCACACTGATTTCACACTGATAAAGACTTAATACTCCCTTGATATATGAAAACATGACCATAATACCCCTGCAGATGTAGGGAGAAGGATGAGATTTGAATTGCCAAACCATAAAAAACTCGTTTCCATGTCAGATTTCGTTGACAATATGGAAATGTTGTGTGAAGTTTTTCCAACCATTATTGTTTAGCTTCTTTTATGAGCTGGATTCCTAAAGGAATAGTAAGCCTATATTCCCTCCAAAATCATACGCACATTTTCACGACTATACCTCCAGCCTCTTCCTTCTTAAACCTCCACATCATATGTTGTTCTCTAACCCTCAACCACATTACTTAAATGCAATTGTACTTGAACCTTTTCACAAGCTCTCTTGAGGCAAGCAAAGTGCAGGAAATCGACATTGAGATATCCTCCATGCCTCACTATTTAAGGATAGTACATCTCTAAGCCAAGTTTCCATAGATTAGGCGCTTTAACGCAGAGCCATCATCAGTCCAACTCTTTTTTTTAGTAATCTTGAAAGTTTAGGTTATTTATAAAACTTCCTAACATAACAAGTATGTGGTCCTCAGCACACCCCTATATATTTTACCCTCTTTCTCCAAACCTGAGCAACAATTTGATTGAAAACCGTAACATGAAGTACTCACAAGTTTTGCAGCTTCTACCAAACTTCAACTCTCCAAAAGTAAGTTTAATACAAGTTCATATTGTCCATTACTACTCCTCCTCCTTGAACAATCCTTTAACATTCATATAATGTGATGAAACAGATTGAGGATGCGTCTCATAATGAAGACCACCTCCAACAGAAGTATAGTGTCTGCAAGCCACACGTTTTTTACTTGGAGTTGAAGGCTGACCAGGTATGAAAGTTATGGTTTACAAGGTTTTAAATCTTATAAATACGGCGATGTAGTTTTGTTTAAGTATTCAAAATCCGAAAAATGTTTACAGCAGCTCCCTGAGTTATTTTGCTTGAAGTACAATGCAACTATACCAGACAAGGTAAGCCTAAGAGACCCCGTGGGCAACGTCTTCCAAATGAAAGTTTTGAGATGGGAAGAGGAGATATGCCTTACCGTGGGCTGGAACAAACTGGTTCCCTTTTACGGTCTCACTACTAGAAATTCGGTAAATAGTGACCGATTTAAAGACTAGATATAATCGGTCACTGTAGCGACCGATTTAGAGACCATTTTATAAGTTTTAAAATACTTTTGGTTTCGTGACCGATTTTATGGTCACGTGACCGATTTTTCGGTCGCTGACCTTGAACCAAAAAATTTCGTTCCCCCCTTTTTGTTGCCCAAAAAAATTATTTCCCACCATTTTTTTAACAAAATTTGGTTCCCTCTTTTTTCTAAAAAAAATTTACTTCACACTACCCTTTTTTTCCTCAAACAATTTTTTTTTACTTCCCACTATCCTCTTTTTCCTAAAAAAAGGAATTAGGATTAACAACTAGAGAAAAAAAAGAGAATTAGAATTCCCACAAACTTAGCAATTGACGCTCAGAGAAAAAAAAAATCCTTCGCCACTCATTCACGCACTGATCTTCTCAAAAGAGAATTTTGCATCGTTCACGCTCTCCCCTCATCCTTCTCGCTCGTTCTTCCCTCAAGCTCACTGTGATCTTCACTTCTCCCACTCAAGCTCTACTCTCATCACTCAATAAGTTAACCTAAACCCTAATTTCTTTTAGTTTTTAATTTTTAATTTTTCCTCGAACTTAGTCCTAATTTGTTTAATTGTTTCAATCAAGTATTGTCAATTCTTTGTAGGGTTGAGTTTTGATAAAGGAATTTGTAAGATATGTGGTTATGGTTTGGACATGGATAAATTCTAGCTTTTTTATTTGAGTGGAAATTGATATTTGGTTGATGTGTTTTGAGTACAGTCATGTCTATGTGACTAATACTACTTATATTGAAGTTTGATGATCAACCTGTTATACCTCTCGATTTAGTACGTTTGTTTACTAGTTCAAACCAAAATTTGGGCATGTCATGTAACGTTTGAGTCCATAACATGATTTTATTTAGTATTGTGATATAATTAGGCGATGTAGTTACCATTATCTTATATGATAAGTGAATTCAATTCATAGAAGATTTGAGTAGTATTGCAAGGGAATTCAAGATTCTAGATTCTAGTATTACCCGAATTCCTTGTAGTTTAGAATCTTTTGTTATGTGATTGTCTGCATAAATTGATATGGGTGCTTTCATATCAGATTAGTATGTGCAAATGTGATTCAAAGTTGATCCTTAGCTTCTCCTAGTAGAGTTTGGAAAACAAGTTTGAGGTTTAAGAGATCATTTACTAGCACCAAGCTATAGTGCTGTTAAGAAACAACTTTTGGTTATATATGATGATCTGGAATTTGACAATGTTTCAACATATAAAATTCCAACTTGTGTTTTAAACTGTGCATTTTTAATCCACTTCAGGTTTAGCATCATAAAATCCACTTAGTCAAGACACACAAAGATGCAAATATCAACAAATCTACTTCAGGTTTATCATCAAACTTCAAATGAGATTCTTTACCATAAGCCACTTTACTTAACTAATTTTGTTTATTACTCTTTGAAGATGAGCGTTGTTTTGAATGGCTCATGACATGTTTTCCAGTTTATGATCTTGCTCTTATCTCTCTCCTTATACCCTTTAGATTTAGATGAGTAGAAAGCAAATCCCATGTTTGTTAATTTGTAATTTGTAATTGAATGAATATTGTGTGCTTTTTAGATGAGACATAGAAGATGGGGAACTTCACTTTAGCTATTTGGTAGAGCTAAAGTCATGTCCTTCTCTTTATAATTGCAATGTGTATTACCCTAGTTTCTACATTCCAACTTGAATAACATAATTTTTTGTTTCCTTTCAGATTCTTGTATCTGTGTCAAGTGTTGGGAATTTTCCCTCTTCATTTTGTTTGATCACTTGGGAGATTGACTACTAGAGGTCGGTAAGATTCTAGCTTTTCTCTACACTCCTTTATCTCAAAGTTACTACAAACAACTTCTTAGCATTTCCATTCTGGTTGATATCGTTTGATTGAAAAATAGTGTCTTTATATTCCTTCCATGGCTTGTTTGTTATATTCTGTTTAATTAAAGATATGTTGCTTGTAAATGTGAATAATTTTGGGGTGTACTATTTTGCGATTATAAGTGGGTCAAGAGGGAAAAAATGTCTATTGTAAGATATTCGTTTAGCTGATTAGTGGGGATGTATTTTTTTGCTTTATCATCCGAAAGAATATGGACATTCGCGTAACTCGTAGTTGGATGTATAATAGACTACTTCCTGGCCAAAAGGGATATACCGCTGCATTTGAAGAAGGGGTAAAGGAATTTATTTCTTTTTCATGCAAACAAGAAGGTGTGTCAAATAATCAAATTAGATGTCCTTGTCCTTGATGCAAAAATATGGATCATCTAGATGCCGAACTAGTTAAAGTTCATCTTTATGGTAAAGGGTTTAAACCTGATTATTGGTATTGGACATGCCATGGAGAAAGTGATTACTGTGTGTTGAGCATTCTGATGCCTATAGTTTTGGTGGAACTTCTTCGTGCCTATACTTTTTGATATTATATACTGTAGTTTTGATATTATTTGTGTAATTCATTTTTTGTCTGTATATAGTTTTCTTTGGTATTTGTTTTGTTTTAGTACACTTCTGGTTGTGAAGAACCTGAGAATTTGTGGTGATTTCCATAATGCTATCAAACTTATTTCTGCCATTTCACTGCATCAAGGAAGGGCAGTATTCATGCAAGGATTATTAGTTAAAGATGCTACTTAAGTGAAAGCAAATAGTGCCAATGTTAAAATGGAATACCCCTCTTGGTTTTTTTGCTTATTGTTCATCTTTTAATGTCCTGTATTTAATTTGTATCTTCTTTATGTTCTTAGACGAAGCTGAATGGAACCCCTCCAGAGCCTATAGATTTGTTTCGTCGCACACACCAGCATCGTAAGGATAACACTTGGGTGGATAGGAAATCAGAACATACACATGTAATGACCTATCAATTTTTATTTCTATTATGTTTCTTACGTTGATTTTAATTTATTTGATAGTCCTGAATATTAATTGGTCTTATATCCATGTCAACAGGAGATCTTTACACGTGAATGGGAAAAACAGACCCAAGCTGCATCTTTGCAAAGAGCTAATCCACCAAGTCAGATGGATGTATGGCGTGATATAGTTGGAGTAAATAAAAACACGATGTATGGCTATGGACTACATTCGACTGAAGTGCTGAGACCTTACTATCACGGTTCAGGTTCTTCATCATCTGAGTGGGTGCAAAGGCAGGAGCTTAATGAACTCAGAACACTACGCCAGATGTTGAAGAAAAGAGCGCATCCATAAGTAGCGCTTCTTTAAAAAATGCTATGCATTGTTGAACGCAATAGGCATTGGTAGCGCTTGGTCTTCTAAGCGCTGCTTATAGTTGTAACGGGATTAGCAATGGGCAGCGCCTAGTGTATGAACGCTGCTTATAGGTGATACGCGCCTAGGCAATAGGCAGTGTTTCCTAAAAAGCGCTGCTTATAGGAGAAATGCGTCCTCCAATAAGCAGCGCTTCTTAGGAAACGCTGCCTATTGCCTAGGCGCGTATAAGCTATAAGCAGCGCCTCTGAACAAGCGCTGTCCATTGGTACCACTATAAGCAGCGCTTATAAGTATAAAGCGCTGCCCTTTGCCCTTTTTTTTTTTCGTTTCTTTCAATATAGCCCTCCAACGTCTCTCTCTCTCTCTCTCTCTCACACTTTTGTTCTTCAGCTCCCACTCTCTCCCTCTCACGAAAACACACTCTTCTTCTCAACCATCTTCAACCATCTTCAACCCTTCTTCAAGGAAAACCCACCCATTTCGTTTCTCTCTCTATCTTTCTCAACCATTTCGTCTCTCTCTCTCCCTCACATACTCTCTCCATTTCGTTTCTCTCTCTCAACCATCTTCAAGCCATTCCGTTTTGATGACATATTCAACCATCTCCAAGCCAAGCATCTTTGAAGGTAACTCATAAACTCATTTCTTGTTTTGCATTTAAAGTGTTATTGTGATATATGTGGTTGTTTTACTTGGTTTATCATATTGTGACATTGTGTATATGAGGTTGTTTTGTTGTGTGTTGTCTCTTTTGCTTTGCATTTAAAGTGTTTGTGTTTTTGACTGAAAGAATACCAATTTCAATAAATAGAAGAATTTTGTAAATGAATGATTGAAATTAGGATTCCTTGTTGTTCTAGTTATTTTAATGGCATTGAAACCTTAGGTTAGATGATTCAAACTTGATGCTTGTTGATTGGTTCTTTGAAAGGGTGAAGTGTTTCTAAACTTGAGGGGAAATGTAGGTGTAGTGTTTGTTGAAATGTCCAAATGAAATGCTTGTTAATTTAATGTTGCTCTAGGTTAAGGGATTCTTGTGTTGTATATTTATAAATTTGAGATATTTAGTGAAATGCATGTTAATTGAATGTTGTTCTAGGTTAAGGGAAACTTGTGATGTATTTCTAAACATGAGAAATTGAGGATTGTTGCTGAATATGTGAATTGTTGTTAGGTTTTGCGAGTTTGTTTTGTCGGAGCTTTGCATTCGTTGTTCGAGAGTTCGGTTCATTTGCTAGTGCGTGGTTCGCCTAGGTTGGAGTTCATTGTTGCTTACACTTGTTCAGGTAATTTTGTTGCTTAAAACTAGAGTGACTATTTATTTATTTAAAACTGAAATTGCCTCTCTTATTTTTTTTTTGTTCCTTTTCTTTTAGTTGTGCTTGATATGAAAGATTGATACCTAACTTGTGATGAAGTTTAGTCTTGGCAACAACAATGATTCTAAAAATCAATTGCTAATAACTATTTTGATTGAACCATGATGATTTATTTCTTCATAGATATTGCATTGATATGTAGGCTTTGCTCTTCTATTACTATTTTTTAGAAATAGATCACCTTTTTTTATATTATATATTTTATACTTGAACAAGAATATAAGTTATGCAAACTTGTATATGTGTGGTGAATGAAACTAGCAAAGTAAAATCAAATATGCCTAAATATGCGAATTGTTTGTTGTTTGTCACCTATAATAGGTTTTTAAGTTCTCTTATCAGGATTTTATTATAAATAAATACTAGGAAATTATGGATAGAGAGTGGATGTCTGCCAATCGTCTGTCCAAGGAATATGTTGCTGGAGTGGATTATTTTGTGAAGTGTGCTGTTGAACGTTCAGGGACTTCTAGTAACATGAAGTGTCCTTGATTGAGTTGTTGTTATGTAAAATCAGTTAATGCAGAGGAGTTGGCAGGACATTTAAAGGGTTACGGAATAGATCAAAGTTACACTTGTTGGACAATGCATGGTGAGGAAAGAGGTGAATCTTCAAATATGGGTAATAGTACTGAGAGATGTGCACCGGTTGACACTGAAAGACCTACATTTGAAGGGGGCGAATTTGAAGCGATGGCAAAGGCTGTTGAAGACGATCTTAATGTCTATCCTCAAATGTTTGAGAAATTGATAACGGATGCGGAGACACTGTTGTATTCAGGTTGTACTGAATTCACAAAACTATTTGCTGTGATAAAGTTGTATAACTTGAAAACTTGCCACGGATGGACGGATAAGAGCTTTACGGAATTACTCGCACTGTTGAAAGAAATGTTGCCGAAGGATAATGTGCTCCTTTCTCGGACGTATGATGCAAAACAAATGTTAGGGTCCATTGGGTTGAACTATGAGAAGATACATGCTTGTCCCAATGATTGCATGGGTTGAACTATGAGAAGATACATGCTTGTCCCAATGATTGCATTTTATTTCGGAATGAACATGCATCGTTAAAGTCATGTCCTAAATGTAATGCATCGCTATATAAAAAGAAAGAATCTGCTCCAGAAAAGGTGTTGTGGTATTTTCCCATAATTCCTCGATTTAGGTGCATGTACCATAGTTCAGAAGATGCAAAACACTTGACATGGCATGATGATGAAAGGATTAAAGATGGCATGCTACGACACCCGGCGGATTCTCCGCAATGGAAGAAAATTGATATTGATTATCCTGATTTCGGGTTGGATCCAAGAAACCTACGACTTGCATTGTCTGCTGATGGATTTAATCCGCACGGCATTCAGAGTAGCTCCCACAGTACATGGCCCGTGATTTTGGCGATCTATAACTTACCTCCATGGCTTTGCATGAAACGCAAATATATGATGTTGTCTTTGTTAATTTCTGGGCCCAAGCAACCGGGAAATGATATTGATGTATACTTGGCTCCGTTAATTGAAGACTTGAAGCTAATGTGGGAGACTGGAGTAGAGGTGTATGATGGGTTCAGAGAAGAAACTTTCACCCTGAGGGCTATGATTTTTGGCACAATTAATGACTTTCCAGCATACGGCAATCTATCCAGGTACAGTAACAAAGGTCAGTGTGCGTGCCCTATATGTGAAGATAACACTGATTGGATGTGGTTGGAACATGGTAGGAAGAATATATACTGTGGTCATCGTAGGTTTTTGCCATCGACTCATTCGTATCGACTGTTGAAAAAGGCATTCAATGGGAATATCGAAACCCGTAAAGCTCCCATGGCTTTGACGGGTGAACAACTATTTGAAAAGGTGAGAGGTTTGAACATTAAATTTGGGAAGCCTTTTGCAGGACAACTTGCCAAACGGGGGTGGGAAAAAAAGTCAATTTTCTTTGAGTTGCCATACTGGAAGTCATTATATGTAAGGCACTTCATTGATGTGATGCATGTTGAAAAAATGTCTTTAAAAGTGTCATCGGTACCTTGCTCAATATGCCAGGAAAGACTAAAGATACCATCAACTTGAGGTTGGACTTGCTTAGTATGGGGTTGAGACCAGAATTGGGTCCGATAAAGAAGGGTACACGTACATATCTACCTCGGTATCTCATACTTTATCTAAAAAGGAGAAGACCGTGTTTTGTAAGTTTATTCATGGAGTTAAAGTTCCAGAGGGTTACTCTTCAAATGTTATGAACCTTGTATCGATGAAAGACCTCAAGTTAAAGTCTTTAAAGTCTCATGATTGCCATGTTCTAATGGAGAATTTGCTACCCATTGGTATACGTTCCATTTTGCCTAAGAAAGTGCGCAAGACCCTAACCAAACTTAGTTTCTTCTTTAAGGCGATTTGTAGTAGAGTGATTGACCCTGGAAAGTTGCCATCATTGCAAAGAGAAATTACTGTCACTTTGTGTCAGCTTGAGATGTATTTCCCTCCTTCGTTTTTTGACATAATGATTCATCTAATAGTTCATCTGATTAGAGAGACACAATTGTGTGGCCCATGTTACATGAGATGGATGTATCCGTTTGAGCGTTACATGAAGATATTAAAAGGTTATGTGAAAAATCGATCACGACCCGAGGGTTGTATTGTTGAGCGCTACATAGTTGAAGAAGCTATTGAGTTTTGTACCGGCTATCTATCTAGTCTTGAATATTCTGTGGGACTGCCAAGGTCTCGTCACTTAGGAAGCATTAGTAAAGGGATGTCAGGAACAAAAATAGTGATGGTATCAAGGAAAGAACTAGATGACGCACACTTATATGTTTTGCACAATGATACTGAGGTTGATTCATATGTTTGCAAGCACATGGACATACTTAAGAGTGATCACCCATATAAGACTCAAGTTTGGTTAACAAAAGAACATAATCGGAGTTTCATAGTGTGGCTAAAAGAGCACATTGATTTCGAATTTGCTATGAATCCTTCCTCGATTTCAGAAAGATTGAGATGGTTAGCAAAAGGTCCAAATATGCAAGTTTTCTCTTACACCAGCTATCTAATGAATGGGTACACGTTCTATACAAAAAACCATGATGATGAAAGTAAAATGCAAAATAGTGGGGTGACTCTTGTAGCTCAAGCTTTGCATACATCAAGTGCCAAAGACAGAAATCCCATATATGCGAATATGTCATACTTCGGGGTCATTGAACACATATGGGAGTTGGATTACAACATGTTTTGGGAGCCTGTGTTCCAATGTAAGTGGGTTGACAATAATAGTGGTTTACAGATTGATGAGTCGGGGTTCATGCGGGTGAATTTCAATAAGTTAGGATATAAAGATGAGCCTTTTATTTTGGCATCCCAAGCTCAACAAGTGTTTTATGTCACTGATCCAATTGATACAAATTGGTCCATTGTTTTATTGACAAATAATAAATTGGTGAATGACATTGAGGATCAAGCAACCGATGATGATGGTATTGAGGACGACCCTTTCTTTGGGACATCACTACCAATTGTAGGTGAAAGTACTCCTATAGAGGATTTTGTGTATGTTAGAAACGATCATAGTGATGGGATTACGATTCGTCAAAAAAAAATACTAAGACGCGAATTGCAAATACAATTATATCCAAGAAAAGGAAAAGGTAATTTAGACTTACATCATATGCTTTTTATCTATTTCCAAGTAGTTATTTTACATAGTTTTCATCTTCTTGTCTGTTTATTTATTTTGGATAGATAAATATAACAATAACAATGATTATGTTTTATTGCAGGTTAGATGGCGGATCATAGTGATCATGACAGTGATCATGACAGCGATCATCAGTGTGATGTTGAAAAGTATATCAGAAAGCAGGCTCCTCGTTGAATGACGGTCAAAAAAGATATCATCAATCGAGTAAATAAAGGAAAAGGAAAAGTACCAGTAAGTTACTAATTACTAATTACTAATTAACTTATTAATTCAACACTTAGTTTTAATCGTTTTTTAACTAATTTACTAATGACATAATGTAGGTGTTGTGGAATATTAAGGGCCAGCCAATTGGGGATAATCGCGCAGATTTGGTTACCTTCCTCAGTAGTAAGGTAAAACAAATGATACCAATTACAATCAGTACTTGGAGTGAGAAAAGTGCTGTTTTGAGGAAACACAAAGAGGAGTTTTGGTTAACAATACAGGTATATGATTTTACATCTCTTTAGTAATCTTATTTAATAAATTTGTAACCATATATATTTATATCATTTTCATTGAATATGTGTATGTAGAAATATTTTGATGTGGATGAGTCCCGAAAAGACTGGTGTATGAAGGAAGCTGGAAAGCTACATCGGAATTTCAGGGGTAGTCTAAAAAAAATGGTTTGATAATAGTGGAAACCTCAGATGGAAGCCTCCAACGCCATATAGTGGATTTATTACGGAGGAGGATTGGGTTACATTTGTTAGGAGACGCACCGAAGATAAAGATTTCATGGTTAGTACTATAATCTATTAAGTTATAACTTAAAATATAGTTGACAATTATATATTATACATTAATGTATACTTATGTCTCTAAATAGGAACTATGTCAAGCGAATCGAGAGAGAGCTTCTGGTTGTGAGTACCCTTATAGAGGCGGTGCTAGTGGATATCAAGTTTTTGAAGAGAGATTGGTAAGACACAATAAGCTTGATTTCTCTTTGTTTAATAAATCTTTTGATTTATAATTTCTTAACATTTGGTAAATTTAAATATAGTTGGAGGAGAGTGGGAAGATCCTACTAAAGAAAGCATTGAGCGACAATTTTTGTGGGTAGCAGCCAAACAAAAGGATGGAGAGGTTGTGGATCCCAAAACTAAGGAGGTGACCGACAGAATTGTAAGTATTTCCAAAATTCGAATATTGTTTTGAAACTTTTATGATATTTAAAATGTATAATAATTTTATTTATTATACTTTTGTTTGTGAATCAGGAAACCATATCAGAGTCTGTGTCACAGGGAGAGATCACTGATTGCTCTGAAAAGGAAATCCTTACTCGTGCCTTGGAAAAGGCAGAATACACAGGTCGTACAACGGGTTGTGGATTTGGCGTTAATCCATCCAGCTACCTTGGATCAAAGAAGAGAACTTATGAGGAGCATCATGATTGTAAACAAAGTAGAGAGTTGCGGGTATTGTATGAAGGTCTAAGGTCTGAACTTAGTCAAATCAAATTGCACTATGGGTTGGTTTCGCCTGCAGTACCATCCCCTGCCACAGATAGCGCACGAGATAGCTGCACCATTCTGTCAACTAAGGTATTAATTATTTTTTTTGAGGATAAATAAGAAATTAATTATTAAACTCTCTTTCTTCTACGCAATGTATTTATTAATTTTTGTTTATAATTGATTTAGGACAACAATGAGTGTGAGTGTGAATTGTATATCTCAAACTCACACCAAATGGTTGCAATAGGCTTCACATGTGACCAATTGGGAACTTTGATGCACAATTTACCCATACCTCCAAATCATGTTAGAGTCAGAGTTGATTGTGCAATTGTGGGGGATGCACCGTTGCCTGCTCCAATACCCGATATAGATTTACTAACTGTGCAAGATGCAGTTGGTACATTTGTGGCATGGCCAGCACACCTTATTGTTGTAAGTGACAATATATTTGTAACTAACTAATTATTTTATTTTGTCATTTATTGTGTGCTAGCTAACGAATTATTTGATTTATATATAGGTACGCCAAAATGCAAAATCTAGGGGCAAAAGTGTTAGCAAGGCAATATCTACTAGCAAGAAAGTGTCTCGGTCCGGCCGTTCAACACAAGTTTCTCAGCCTGCCCCTCAAAAAGTGACTCGGCCCTCTCCTCCTCCAACAGTGACTCAGCCCTCTCCTCCTCCAACAGTGACTCAGCCCGCCCCTCCTCGAAAAGTGACTCGGTCCTCCCTTGCTCCACAAGTGACTCAGCCCGCCCCTCCAAAAGTGACTCAGCCAGCCCCTCCTCCAATAGTGTGTCAGCCCTCCGCCTCTTCCATTGATGATTCTAGGATTATTTTGTATACCGAAATGCATGCACAATTCAAGATGGATGATGAAACCCCGCTTGTATTGGAGATGGATGACAACATTTTTAGAAATCCCGATCAACTATTGATAATCCCAAAACAGGATATTAATGATTTATGTCAGATGAATTGGGCAACCAGTGTTTGTATTAGAGCATATATCAGGTACGTATGTAATTTATTGTTTAACATCATTGAGTTTATTTTATTATATCGTTAATTTAATTTGTATATACATATACCTCTAATTGTAGGTGCTTGTATCATAACATTTTGGTCCCTTCGGAGCGGACACAGAGATATGTGTTCTTGTGTCCGGATAGTACACACCTCCGTAATGTCAGGGAGGATCTGTCTAATTATAACGACCTTGTGGAACAAAACAAGACAGATGTTACAAATTATATCACTCGACGCTTATCGGATGCTCAACATAGAGGCGTCGATACCATGTTTTTGGCACCATGTCTCGTAGGGTGAGAGATTTAATCTATTCTTATATAACATGCATTTTTTAAATACTAGTCAATTACTTATTCAAAGTTTTATTTTGTAGGGATCATTGGATTTTGCTTGCAATAAATCCTAAGACAGATACGGTGTACTACATTGATTCTGTGCACGGTCATTTCAACACCCACCCAGACTTGGTTGTCATATTTAATAGGTGTGTGTTGTATTTCGATCACTCTGCATATTTCTTTGTTTTAGTTGTTAACTATATGTATTTTTAATAATATAGTTATATCCAATTGTGTTCAGTTGTTTGAAGGAATATTGGGGATTGGAACAATCACAGACAAAATGGGTGCGAATAGTGGTAAGTTTGTAATCAATCTTCTCATATATTTATTTACATTGTTGTTGTCAAAAAATGTATTAAATTAAATTTAACAATTAACTAATCTTTTGTTTTGTAGTGTCCGAAACAACCAAATAACAATGATTGTGGGTATTACGTAATGAGATTTATGAAGGAAATTATTACCCACAATCAAATGGTTATCCCCAGACAGGTATCTTTACAGAACTCTTTTTTATTTTGATTTAACCATATATTTCAATTCTAATTTTATTTAATTATATAATTTCAGTATTTTTCTGATTGTCGGTGGAAGACATACTCTACTGCACAGCTTGATGAGCTTAGAGGAGAGTGGTGCCATTATGTCTCGCAATTCTTTTGATTTTAGATAGATTGTAATGTTGTAAATTGTTAGAGTTTTATTGATTGGATACATGCATATGAATTGGTTCATGCATATGTAAGTTGCTAACTTGTTTTAATTTAGATACATATTGTAAGTAGCTTGCTAATTTTGGATACATGCATATGAATTGGTTCATGCATATGTAAGTTGCTAACTTGTTTTAATTTAGATACATATTGTAAGTATCTTGCTAGTTTTGGATACATATTGTTAGAGAGTTTGATTTAGATACATATTAATTTGTTAATATTGTAAGTTGCTACGTTTTGGATACATATAATAACTTGTTAGCTAGTTTGTTTTGGTTTGTGATCATATTGGTGCATTGGGATATATAACTAGTTTATATATATATATATATATATATATGTTGTTAGTATATAATGGATTGGATTGGTATTAATTGGTTGTATATGACTAGGAAATTATCAAATGTAAAAAGGAAAATACAAAAAAACAAGGGAAAAAAAAAAAAAAATTAAACAATGGGCAGCGCTTGGTGTGAGAAGCGCTGCCCATTCACCTAGTGCGTATAGCAATGGGCAGCGCTTGGTAAAGGGAAGCGCTACCCATTGCTAAACGTGCTAGGTGAATGAGCAGCGCTTGGTGGGAGAATCGCTGCTCATTCACCAGCAATGGGCAGCGCTTTCCTTTACCAAGCGCTGCCCATTGCTATACGCGCTAGGTGAATGGGCAGCGCTTCTCCCACCAAGAGCTGCTCATTCACCTTGCGCGTTTAGAAATGGGTAGCGCTTCCCCTTAGCAAACGTTGCCCATTGCTAAACGCGCTAGGTGAATGAGCAGCGCTTCTCCCTTCAAACGCTGCCTATGGCTATTAATGAGCAGCGCTTCTCAAACGCTGCCCATTTTTGGGGAGGAATCATCAGCGCCAAATTTAGCAGCTCCCAGAAACGCTGCCCATGGCTAAAAAAAACGCTGCCCATCCCCAAATCTGTTGTAGTGGAAATCAGTTGGAAGAAGTGAGAACTGAAAGAGATGAACTGCGAGTTGAAATGGTAAATACCAAGAACACTTGTGAACAAAATAACAAGATGATAAAAAAATTGATGAAAATGATGAAGTATCAACAACCTCCAACCAATGAAGAGCTGTTTGACGAAGATGATGAAGAGTCTGATTCAGAGTGACAAAGTGGCGAAGAGAGTTAAACATTTTATGTCTTTTGTTATGACTTAGAAACTAATTACTATGTTATGTAGGTTATGTCTTTTGTTATGACTTAGAAACTAATTACTATGTTATGTAGGTTTTAATCTAAATTGACTATTATGTTTTTAATGTAATGACTACTATGTTTTTAATGTATGACTATTATGTTTTTAACTAGTCATCAAATAGTCAAAATCAGTTTCAAAAATCAGGTTGATAAGTAAGTCACTAAAACAGTATATAAGCTAGTCACAAATCAGCTAAATCAGTCACAAAAAAAGTCTCTAACTCAGTCACCAAAACAGTCACTAAATCAGTCGCTAAATCGGTCACCGAAACAGTTACTAAATCAGTTAACAAAACAGTCAGTAAATAAGTCACCAAATCAGTCGCTAAATCAGTCACTAAACCAGTCGCCAAATCAGTCACTAAGTTAGCTAGGTTCCGTCACAAAATCAGTTTCTATTTTTGGTCGCCAAATCGGTCACTAAAACAACGGTCACCAAATCGGTCGCTAATGGTTAGCAACCAATGATTTAGCAACTGATTCCTTTTAGTCGCTAATTCGGTCACAATATCGTTTAGTGACCGATTTTGACTAGTTAGCGACTGATATTTCGGTCACTATTTTCCGTTTTTTTTTGTAGTGTCTGTATGGAGGAGGATGGGTTAAAATGTCGTATGGTACTTTAGGGAAGTTTGACATTCATATATTTAATGTTAATGATGAGCAAATTTCCTACCCTATAATGCCAAAGCCAATGACATTTGCTTATAAGGCATCGGACAAAAACCTTTTCACAGGACATCCAGTATTGAAACCTCTAAACCCATCAAAATTTATGATGACAACCCAAAAAACTCTTGATTTTGAAGAGGCTCTCGGTGTCAAGCTGGTATTTTCTTTTTTATTTCCTTTCAGTGAATATAAGAAGATATGTTTCAATGATAGATTCATTGTTTTAACATATTAATTATTCATTTTCCTTTACAGAAATTGTTGAAGTCTTTCTGTGATTATGCGTTAACACGAAGAGATAGTCAGATTACTATCATTGATGAGTATTATAAACCATGGCATTGCGATTTGAGGCATCAAGATTCTGATCCTAAATATTACTGTATTTCTGCTGGTTGGGCTCAATTCGATTCTGCTAAAAGGCTTCATATTGGGAAGACTGTTACACTTGGTGTCCTTACAGAAAACTCAAATGTTCTGTATTACATTCCTTCTTGATGGGGCTGCTGATGAAGTCATCATGCAACTAGTTTATGAACTCTGAAGTCCATGTGAAAATATCTATGTTGACGCATTGATATTATATTACTCCTCAACTTAGAAGTCAAGATATATCTATATATCTATATAACTGTTAGTGTCGTAGCCCAGTGGTGGGGTTTATTCGTTTTGTATGTTTTTCGATGATATTGTACCCAAAAAGTATGTTTTGTTCCTTTCAGATCTTTGACTATTAATGTATTTGAACGCCTTTATATTTTAGTTTATATGTAAAAGCGGTGTTGAATGATGTTGAATTTTATTATGACGAAGTATTTTTGTTTTATCTATCTATTTTGTTTTATTTGATTATTTTGCGAAACGGTTATAACAAAGACGCTATGAACAATCTGAGCACAAGTGTCGCTGTATAACTTATTGGAATATTAGTCGTAAACAACAGTTGCAATAGTTAGTATACGGGAAAACATTGGATCAAAGATTCATTATAATTAATCAACTTATTAATTAAGTTACTAACTTCACTAACCATTAAAAAAATATGAGACATATGAAAGTCTGTTGTTGTTAGTCATGTTTAAATGGATAGTGCATATCACGACATAATGTTTTCACCAAATCTGGAAAAGTAGTTTCCAAATTTGGGGTCTAAAATTCTACACAATCATTGTACTTTGCTCTCACTAAAATGATTAGATGTTTATAGTTGAAATAGTGTAGTTGGCCCAATTGTCAAAGTTGATGTTACCCATGCACGCGATCTCGAAGTACTCAATCTCGAAGTACGCATCGCGAAGATACGCAGCCAAAATTTGTGGGTCCCCGCTAGGAGAGAATGTCACAGTCGAAGAAAAGGATTTTCGTACACACCCGCATTGCAAACAGAACAAATGTAGCTTATGGCCTACGAATTCCCTCACCTAACTTTCAAAGTAGTAATCTGAATTTTGTTTTATGCCCTTGATGTTCGTTTGAATTACCAAAAGACATAGGTTTTTTTTGTCGTTCAATTATAAATAAATTACACAATAGCATCATATATTGGGTCACACAATCAACAGAGAACATCAGCTACAAATCAGGTTCAAGTTACTCGTAAAACTGAAGAAGCACAAGCATCCTCATGGAGTCTTTCCTGGAGAACATAATTGAACACTATTGTTATGACTTAAAAATCATGTTTGAACCTTTTTTTTGGAGCTCAATCCGCGACAGGTTAGTTTTGTATCGTGTTTATGTTTTATTTAATGTTTGGCATTATTTGTGACATTTGAAATTCCATGTTTTGTATTAAAAAAGAAATATTGTAACACTTTTTTTACATAGGCATACGTAAAACTGCCAACGCTGTTCAATGACAACCATAGTACTGAAATCCAACGTAAGGTAATGCTATGTGACCCAACTGGTAACATTTGCCAAGTAGGTGTTGAAGTTCGTTCTTCTGAGGCATATTTTGTTGAGGGTTGGCATAATGTTGGTATGTTTTATGGCCTCCATCAAGGAGGTTGGGCTCGGTTGGTTCTTGTTGCTTCAGACATGTTTTTAGTAACCTTCAGAGACCGTTTAGACAGACCCGTATCATACACACTTCCTGCTAAGATTTGTTTGTTACAAGAGCTACCTAGACTCGTTCAATACCCTAGGACTGATTAGGTTCCTACTCACTATGCAAACATATGCAAGACGCCTGATATGTTTCACAGCTTGGAGTTTGAACTCACACATGCTGATGTTAACTCTGGATTCCTGGTAAATGGAGTTATAAAACTTTTTATTTTTGTTATATAAGTTTTGGATCTAAATTTAATTTTAATCTATTATTTTATTTTCCCATTCCAACATATTCCACTTGAATTCTGCCAGATAGCATTTCGTTAAACCGGTGTAACCAGACTGTTGTTCGATGAGTATGGTCTCCAAACATCATGCGTTGTGGATTTTCACAGCAACCACCCTAATTTGTGCGGTATTACTGAAGGTTGGCAGCAGTTTTGCACAGCAAAATGGTACTTTGAGGGTTTGCGAATTCAACGAGCCGTCCCTGTTTCTAACAGCAACCTCATTAGTGTTATCGTTTTGGATGTTTGATTTTGAAGGAGTTTAACATGCAGCATTAATTACATTTTCAAATATGTGTAATCCATTTAATGTTTCCTTATATGTTTAATCCTCGTATTTTGTTAACCCCGTCGTTATGTATCTAGTACTGCCACATCAATTGTTATTGCATTTGGCCCCGCTTTATCAATCACAATCTATTATTACTATAAATATATGTTTACGTTTAGCTTCGTGTTTATTCATTATTCGTAAAAGAAGACCACTACAAGCAATTTGTAATCGTGCGAGATTATTTGCACCTTAATTTCATTTGACAACCACAACTATTCGTTCACTAAATACCCGTGCGTTATGGGCCTGCGAAAGGTATATGAATTACGAACCAAGTGTTAGATTAATTATGTGGTTAATTAAAATTAAATTTGTTAACATCATTTTCAGATGTACTTCAACAAAGCAGCCCATCACCCTCACACTGTAACTGTGAATGCATTCATTGTAACACAACCACCTACGTCTTATCTCAACCATAAGTTGAGACCGATAACAATTCGGTACTTTAGATCAAGACTTTTGTACCAAATCCAGTTAGCATTGACACTACTTTTTTGACAATTTGGTATACCAGACAAACCAATTGTTTGTAAAATAATGTTTTAGAAGACTTTTGATGCCAACCATCCCATCAAGCGCACCCCTTTTTCAAACTCCTCATACATACATAAAACACAACACGATGTTTGGATAAAGTTGTTTCCCATAGTTAGGCAACATCTACAGGTGCATATGTTAACCCGTGCTAAATTGTTTTTTCATCATGTATCTTGACTTTCTAACAAAAGCCAAAACTCTATCCAATAATAGTGAATTCAAAAGTAGAAAATACGGTAATGTATGTCACCCTTGCCATTTAAAGTTTCGAATATATTCTCTAACAAAAAGGGATCATTTTCATTCGGACTACATGATTATTGTCAAAAAATTTCATTTATCAAAATAAATTTTGTACTTTTTACATTATACAACCACATAATTTGTAGTGACACCCTTTAAGTCATGCTCCCCATGTATGGAAAAAGGACACGAATTTATCATATAAAGTGGTCCACAATATAATAGTGACACCCCTTAACTCATGCTACCCATTTATAATTGAAAATATTGTTATAACAGAATTCTATTCTAATTATTGTCTATCTAATAAATCCCAAAAAATAAGAAATAACATGTAAACATTATCCTAACATGTAAGGCCCCAATTGAAACATGCCAAGTATATTGTATAACGCCTATAAATAGCACATCACACTCGATGTAACTCTCACACCAATCAACTACAACCCAGCGAATTGCAAACTCAACCGCTCTTATTTTCCAGGTATACATCTTTACTGAATATATGAAATATGAATATCAATATATGAATGATGTACTTATAGTTCGTGACCACTAAGGCAAACATATTTGTTGTGATGACCATTGATAATGAATTGTTTATCTCAGTATGGACACCAAAGTTGCTTTGATTGATGAAGTCGTAGCTGGAAGAATTGACTGGAAATTGAAAGTCAGAGTTATGAACCTTTGGAATGTACCCGTCAAAAACACACCAGAAGAAATTCAAACAATTGAGATGGTGTTGATAGATTCTAAGGTTAGAATTATGAATAGCCATAATATCCATTAATAAATTTGGAAATATTGATATGTGTATAATTTGATATATTATTTGTTCACATAAATTTTGTAGAACAACAAAATAGGTGCATTTGTGCCCAAAAGCTGGATTCCCATGTTCATCCACCTTCTTCAAGAAGGCTCTACTTACATAATAGAGAATTTAATGGTTGCTCAAAACGACATCATGTACAAGAGGACCACTCATAAGTATAAACTTAACTTTATGAGGACTACTATTGCTGCTGATGACATTCCCCTGTACTCCTTTGAGTTTTCTAACTTCTCAACTATCCTTGCTAAAAAACGTTCCGATTTGCTTGTTGGTAAGTGCTTAGTAATGCCGTTACAATTTAAATAGAATGAAAAATAACCTTTATTATACAAGATACGTTTCCTGTGCATGTGATTATCGAAATAACAATGGTATATTTCACCTATTGTTTCCTTCCTCATAACCACTAATTGCATACGTTTTAAGTAGCCTTCATTATTACAGCATACATCATTAACATTTGGTGTCACATGTAAGTTACATAATAACGTAAGTTTGAACTAATTAAACTATTCCCCAGATGTTATTGGACAGGTTGTACAGAATGACTCACTTAAAGAAAAGTTGAAGGATGGTCGGCGCAGCATTTTGCTGGACCTTGTTTTGGAAGATCAAACGTAATGTTTTAATCAACTACCAGAATATAATTCAAATGTTAATTCCTATTATTTATTATCAACAATTTTTTGCTCACACATAAAGATGTTGTTGTTACCAGTAGTAACAGAGTTAACTGCACCATGTGGGGACCATACGCTACGCGTATGCAATTTTCTCTTGATAACCAATCTACCAATGCATCGAAAGAGCCGGTGGTTGTTATCATACAACTTGCTCGATTGATCAATTTCTTAGGTATCATGAACGTTTTTACATATGTTGTTCCTCCTATAGAAGAATGATGTCTTTATTTTACTTTGTTATTAAATTTGTAATTGTAATCAACACACTTTACCAGTCTTGCATATAAATTGCAGGTGTCAATGGTGTCTCTTCAGGTTTTTATGGTACAAAGCTATTCATTAACGACGATATACCTGAGATTGTGCAGTATAAGAGCAGGTACCAAAAAATATGCCCATACGCCTCACACTACTAAAGTAAGATATTTAAGTTGTTAAAACTATAATTCAACTATTGTTTTCCCAGTTTATCAGCTGAGCAGGTAGGACCTTCACAAAATGTTGGACAAATTGTTATTCCCACGGCTGTCTCTTTACATGATGAATTACTTAACACTCCGCTAATGACAATCTCTGATCTCATTGAAGCAACCGAGGTGATGGTTATGAGACAAATATATGATATTACAAGTTTTCAGTATATTTATGTAACCCACACTAAATTGGTCCCAATATTTGTTAGGAGTGTTTTGGAGCTGTGTTGGTAACAGTTGTTGACATCAATACTGATAAAGGATGGTCCTACAATTCATGTAACAAATGCTTGAAGGTTGACAACCATTTCTACTGTGAAAGTTGTCGTTCGAATGTAACCGCTTCTCCAAGGTTAAGTTCTTTCGTTATGAAGGTCAAACAATTTTTATTAACCAATAACTATGTTTCCTGCAATATGATATTTCTCACTTAAGTAAAATTTAAAATAGGTTCAAACTTCATCTTCAAGTGATAGATACCACTGGGTCTACAACATTCACCCTTTTCAACTCTTTGGTCTCCTCCTTTGTTGGTAGGTCAGTAGAGGACCTTATTCGTGCAGCTGATCAGGTTTAGTCTGTTCTAAATTCCCACATTACTAATAAAGTTATCAAGGTCATTATTAAAGAGTTAACATTAAGTTGTCCTAAATAATGACAGGGACAGAACCAGCAAGACATCCCTCAAGAATTCAATTTATTTTTTGAGAAAAAATTCCTGTTCAAAGTTCACGTTGCTGATTTCAACATCAAGCGTGGATGGCATACTTATACTGCTAAGAAGTTTACAACTGAGGATTCCATTATGAACGATTTTCTTGAGAAACATAAGATAAACTTTAGTTATGATTAAATTGCATTCCATTAATTTCGTTTGCAGTCTCGAAACCTATAATTTTTAGAGGCTCATCTGCTACGTTTAACGTATAGAAATTTCCTGAAGACCCAGATACGGAACTTGAGAATGATTTGGCTAAGCTTGAGGAGGATAACATTGTGGTAACTTAGTCACTCATTTGCGATAAGTAACAGTTGTTATTATACATGATGTTAACTATTACCAACAAGCTTTGTGGTTATATTTGTATTTTTGGTTTTATAAATTTCAGATAATACTGAATGATGATACTCCTAGAAAGGCACATCCACAGCCTATGCCATCAGAGGAAACTCCTACAAATAATAATGTAGTCAAGCTTGGTGCTGCCTCAGTTGATTGCCTTGATCTTAGCAACATGGATTTTAGCCCTGACTCGGTTAACAATATGCCAAAGAGTATTTGTAAAAACGAATTTGAAGAGGCACAGCCTGTGGTATGTTTCAACAGAATACAAATAGCTGCCTAATTTTGACCAAACCGTCCATACTTATTTTAAGTTGATGCATTGTATTGTTTGACAATGACAAAGCATAAACTTTGTAATAACCTTGGTAATGGTTGGAAACCAAGTATGAAAGTAGAAGGTAACTAACGTTAGGTGACCCAAGAACAAACTAAGGGATATTTTATTTAATTTTCAGATCATACTTAATGACGATGCTCGTATGAAGGGACTTTCCAAAGTTTTGTCGTTAGACATGACTCCGCCAACCAAAAATCCAGGCAAGCGTGCTGTATCTTCGATGGAACCTGTCAATCTCAGCAAAATTGATGTTAGTCCTGAATCTGTTACAAAGATGCCCAAGAACAACACTAACAACGAGCAGAAGGAGTAATTCCATTTGTTCATGAAGGCTGTGGTCTGCAAATCAATTTTACATTTCGTATTTAAATCCCTCCAAGCCAACCCCATTTGGCATTGTTTGGTCTATGTTGTTCTGTTCCTTTAGTTGTTCCTGTTTTTAATTGTCATTGAACTATCAACCACAGTTGTAATGTATAACTATTTTCATGACATCGAATATTATATGCAACTTATTTAGAGTATTTAAATTTCTCTTGCAATTCGAACTTGAGAAGGTGAAACAAATCATGGCAGAAGATTATATTGTACAGAAAAAGTAAGGTGAAACAAATGATCCATGAACAAATTACAGAATAGAAAAACTTAACAAGGTTCCGGATAAGCACACATCAATTAGAACGCGATGTAAATAACCATACCAATTTTACCAACAACAATATGTACCAACCATATTATCCATTCTATTACAGAACAAATAGTAGTCAATCAAGAGCAACCCAATTCCCATAGTTATATTCAATTCCCATATTCAATTCAATACACAAGTGCTTTAAAACACTGATTCATATTCACTTAGACTAAAACCTTATTCCCACAAGTTCCTCAATCACTAATTTCTTTTTGATTATGTTTGACCCCTTTTAACATGAAGCAAGTTCCTTATGACAGAACTTCAGATTAAGCATGTGATTAATATGATAATGTTTTGATATATAAGCAACATGCAGAAAAAATTGTCAACAACAATGTATTATAATGCAAATGTTCGAACAAACAAATGAAGATATGAAAATTTCATAAAGCAAGAATTCTCAGCATCAAGATGTTTCCAAACATAATTCCTTTAACAAACAATGAATACTAAGTTGTTATGCTATAAAATGAAATCTCAAGCATTAGGTATCAATCCCTTAAATAAAACACTATTTTCTTTTTTCTACTTCTAACATGGTCCAATCACAATAGTCTCCAACAAAGAAATTTTTATTTACAAGTATTGAAAGTATGCAGAGCAAATCAAAGTTGTGCAATGTTTCCATCTTTGGCAGATAATGCAACAAGATATATGGTGATACTGAGGCTGATGATGAAAATGATGTTTTAGGCATCATTAAGTCTCAATACATGCAAACTAGACACACACTATAATTAAGACTCAAAAAAGTGATAAAATATAACCATCATTGGCTCAAAAAGCATGGTCAAGGGTTTCTAAATTTTATTTAGACAACATATGTTTCATGTATGGCTTAACACCTTATTACTACCAATCCAATGGTATACACCAAATCCTCAATTCAAGCTGATAAGCAGGAAATTCAAAAAGTTAACATTCAAAGTCAATCGCACCCTTCAAAAAGATGGGGTATCTTTGGAAATTCTAAGTCAAACGATGTGACAAGCATTGTGATGCATACATGAGATAATCATTCAAGTTTTGAATCAAACTTAAAGTATTTGCAATTGCAACTATCAACAACACACACTCATCAGTACAAGATAGAGCCAACAAAATGTGATTCATATGAAAGATTTCTGGTCTTCATGGTTCTTGTAAAATAATCAAGATAGAGCCAACACATAACTATTTTATTTTCTCTCTCTCTCTCTCTCTCTCTCTCTCTCTCTCTCTCTCTCTCTCTCTCAAGAACTATGTGTTGAAGATTTTGTACCCAAACTATCAACAGCATAAAAAATAGAACATGAGTCATAAAACTTGAATATCACAAAAATCTCAAAAAGCAAGTATTGAAAGGGAAAAGGTTACCAGTTGGAGTGAGTACTTGCTTTTCTGTAAATGGCAGATGCCCCAAGCCATGTTCTACAACCTGGCCAAATGCATCAAATTACGATAAAATAATTAAAGAAAGCACCATATCACCACTAAATTAAGAAAGCAACAATGAGCCCAATTTCTTACCAAACGAATCAAACGATCATAATAAAACACAAAGTCGTGCTTCATTGTCTGAGCATCTCGTATCAGGGTATGCATACCCCGTATTTGCATAGCAGCAATTATCACAATGATTCAACCTTCATATGACAGAACTTCAGATTAAGCATGTGATTAATATGATAATGTTTTGATATTTAAGCAACATGCAGAAAAGACAAGGGATGCTTACAAAAGACAAATAATTGAGGAAGCATAAGAATAAAATACAGACCTGGAGAGAAGAATAAAATAAGTACCTGGAGTTAAACAAATTGAAGGCTCAGTGGTCTATCTTAAACATGCACAGGTTGAACACATATAACTCATATCCAAATTTATGTTGAAGGGAGTTGTAAATACTTGCCATTTGAGCAAGTTGTTCCTTATTTTCTTCATATCCAATTAATTTTTCTTTCAATTGTCTCGAGAGCTGAATCAAAAAACAAACCAAAATATATTTATATAAAGAATTAAAGAATTAAAGAAGCCAATATCTATAAATGAGACAAGCAATCAAGGCAATCTGTGAATAAGAGACATCAAGTCAGCTTGTCACATGTTATACTGTGAACACTATAAACCTCCACTTTCTGCACCTTATCCCCATTAATCTTACTCAAAAACTCACTATACGGAACACTCACAAACGACATCGTAGCCCAAAAACAGAAGAGAAAAAACGTAGTGGTCAAATCCTAAGTAAGCAAATGAAACAAGTTACCCAAGCTAGCTCAAATCACAGAATATACCAACCAAAAATGTATTCATCAGACTTATCATTTGAGCAATACAAATAGAATTATAATTTATACCTACCAGGGCTCAAGATGACGGGACTGCTTTCATGCTTGAATCTCTGATAGCTTTCACGCTTGAATCTCTGATTGCTTTCATGCTTGAATCTCTGATTGGAAGGGTGAAGAGAAGGGTTATGAGATTAACTACATCTAGCAAATTAAATTAGAACAATAGAAAAGACAAACACAGATTCTAGTCATCCAATAGCTCATTCAAAGACAAAAATACCAGCTAAACAGAAATTTCAGTATTGAATTAAAAGCAGAAAAAATTACTTAAAACAGTAACACCAGAGATAGAATGCAAAACCATAAATATCGAGGACAATCCAATCCAATCTTTAAAATCAAAGAATCAAAGACACTCCAACATAAACATACAATAATCATCGAAAAACTACTAAAGAAGAGGCACTAAGGGTATCAATCCTTTAAACCACTGCAAGTGATTTATACATTTTTTTTGTCTAGATCTGTTCTAAACAGAAGTTACAAGGGAACCTAGCCCTACCTAATCTGACTCAAATCGAATAAATTCATTCAACCTATTTGTTATGATCTAATCAGATAATAAGAATTGCAAGACAAAATTAAATGATCATCAACATACCAACAAATCCATGGGGAGAGAGACTCAAGCCTCGAATCTGATTGGCACTCATCAATTTGAGGGGTTTTAGGCGTCCCATCTAAACTACTCTGCCTAATCAAATTCACACGAGAAAGCATCAAAGGACTTTCATCAAACACCTTATCTTCATCTCTCTTACTCTTCTCTTCCCAAGAAGATCACAAGACTCTCCACCACCTGAACCTAAAGCCTTGTTACATCGAAGCTGAGCAAGAGTTCCAGGCTTCAAATACTTCTTTCCAGAACTCTGCAACTGTTTTCCCCCTTTCCCTACCTTCAATCTCTTCTCCTTCGGGGATACTTTACCCATTCTTCTGCCTCCTATTTCAAATCAACAACCACAATTCACCTGAAAATAAAAAGAGAATACATCAACAGCAAAATCAAAATCAAAATCGAAAATTGAAAACCTAGGTTAAGAAAAATGAAGAGAGCTCACAAGAAGAGTTGAAACCCTGAATCAAGAACAGGGAAAAGATGAAGAGAGAGGAGAGAGAGAGAGAGAGAGAGTGAATGAAAGAGGGAAATTAGTGGGTTCAGGAAGATTGAGTTGGAGACGCGAAGATGAGAATAGATGGGTAGATGGGTAGCGCCATAGCGGCATTGCTAGGTCAATTAGTGGTTTTCGAGCTTCAAGAAAAGGGGGGAGCGAATAAAACAGAGAAGAGGTGCAGCAACAGCGGGCGACGGTGAAACGGTGGAGAAACTGTGGAGGTGAAATGGTGGAGGCGCAAAGGAGAGGGAGAGTGGAAGAGGGAGAACGCGTCTGTGGCCGTGGAGCTCGATTAGCGAAGGAGGAGGGCGGAGGAGGGTAGACGTCGACGGAGGAGGGCAGAGGAGGGTGGAGGTCGGAGGAGGAGAGTGAGGGAGAGAACGTATACTGATTTTGCCCAAGTGAGGGAGAGAACATGCTATTATAATTTGATTTTTGGGTTGCGACGGGCTTGCGACGGGATCTCCGTCGCAAATTTGCTGCCTTTTCCAAGTCCGTCGTAAACCCGTGGCAAACTCCAGCGGGAAATTTCGCGCTCCTATTTTTAAGACGTGTCGTCGCAAATCCGTGGCAAATTACTGATGGTATAAGCTCCGTCGCAAATGTTGGTGGCTAAAACAGGTTTTTCTTGTAGTGAAATTGACACGTGTAATAGGCAGAGTATTAACTATTGTTTTTAAACCTTATATATGTCTTCTTCTCGAATCCTATAAACTCTTTTTTTCTCTTTGTTTTATTACAAATATCATAATTGTTGTTTTCAGAGTATTGTATGTAAAGTGATGTTTGTGAGAACTTACCAGGGGTCGCCCATATGTTCTTGATAACTGAGTTATCTCTATTTTCCACACCACTTCTACATCTTCATTCATGTTAAGCCCAACTGGTAGTTTCCTTTTTGCAGCAACAATATGAGGTGATCTCCTTCTGACAACTCTAAGTTCCATATCTGAATGGCTTCTTAATCTGAAGAACAAAGCATCCATGTATTTAAATTTGCAGTGTGACGCTATGGCATCCCAGTCATCTGTCAACCAAGTCTTATCTTCATATCTGTCCAACTTTACTTGCCAAATAGTTCCATCATCAAGAAATAGTGTGATAGTAGGATCAAGTTTGCTTGAGTCATACATTGAAAAGCAGCTTGGCAGCGGCTACATAGAGTTATAAATGTAAATAAAATTAATAGCATTAATGGATCATTAGGTTTTTATTTAAATAAGAGGATTTATAGTCTAAAGTGAAGCTAAGTAGTCCAAAAGTTGCATACCAGTTTTTCTGCATAGCAATTCAGACTATACCATGTAATCATATTCAAAGGCAATTCTATTGGTGGTGTTGGAAATGATGTCTATTGATCGTATTTGCTATTAAAGCATTGCACATCGAATGATGACCTCCCATTATACTTGAACAGTATAGTGTGTGTGCTTCCCACATTCAACTTGTTTGCTATTGAATTCCATCCATTAGTAGTAACCATGTTCTGTTCATGCATTCTTATTATCTTCATCCTCAATAGTCCTGGTTCTTCCAAATGAAAAACTAAGAAATCATTCAATTTTAAATAACATTCCTTCACAACTTCCTTCCAACCTTGAGTCAAATACAAATTACCCTCTTCAATTTTCCACTTCTGCGGAAATGTAGTCCCATTTTCTATGATGATAGTCACGGGGTTTGGCATGATTCCTTGTATATGTTTCCCAAATTCTACAGGAAACATCTGCAGATATGGACATTTACAAAATGAGATAGTATGATGTATTGTTGTTATAAACTTGGAAAAAATTCATGCAACATATCTTACCATTATTTCTTTCGACATTACATGGCTCAACATTCTAATAAAGTTCACGCTTTCTAGCTTCATTGTAGTCCCAACAGGTTCTTTTAGAATGTGTGTGTTGTCAAAGAACAGGACATTAAATTTGGAATCTCCTTTGTAAGAAAACAGAGCCACATCTTTAAGGTTCAAATTATATGCTTTACGCACCTTCAACTATCCTATTGTTAACCAAAGCTCGTTTTGTTTACACGCAAACTCTACCTTCCACACTTCTCCATTTGAAGTTTTAATTTTTAATGGAATTCGCAGGGTATTGTCGTATTTATATACAAACAGTTTAGGTAGTTGCTAGAAAGAAGAACAAAACATAAATTTGATTTTCAAAATATTGGATACAATTAATATTGAATGACAATTAAAAAAAAAGATAGCGGGTGACTTACAATGCATGTATGGTCCTCCTTTTCATGTGCCACAAGGAAATTCTCCATTCCAAATGCTATGTGTCCTGGATGCAATTTCTGAATTAAGAGAACACCACTTTCGCTTTAAGTTCAAATTTGTATTACAGGAATATTACAAACTTCAAATAAATCAAATTCACTTCCAAAGTTGTCTCCTTGGATGTACTTAACTTTTAACAATGGTATTTCTCAACCAAGTTAATGCAATATCATGAAATTTCTCAAGCAATATCATGCAATATCATCCAGAAAAAGATTCATTACTAATTACGCTGTTCCTATGGAAATACATTTCATCAATGCATATATATTCCATACTATTCCAAATAGTCAGACACTCACACTACTGAAATAACCTATCCAAATTACTAGTCCTTGATTGAAAATATTTGCATAAACTTAATGGAAACATAACATCATATAATAATAGGGACCGATACAAACATATAGTGCTACTACATTAAGTTATCAACTGAAAATAACACAAAGGACATACAAGTTTTTGTTAAATAAGTTCAACTATTTCTTTAGTACATCATAGAATGAGTGTTACACAAAATTACAACATAATATTATAAAACCTCAAATTTTTGTTGTCGAGATTTTGAAGAGTCTTAAACATTATTTGTAAGTCTCATCATAACTATTAAACTTAGTGCGGTTATCAGATATTATGCTTCTGCTCCTGATCTTCAGTCAAGGAGAAGCAACCAAGTTAATTCAGCAGTATCATCATCAGTAAGATATGATGCTTCTTCGGATTGATGAACACAATTATGGTTAACATAGTTGTCATTGATTGGAATTGGTTGATTATCGTTGGCTAAAGTTGATGTTGGGCTATAGTAGCATTCCTCAACCGTCTCAACCATTGTATTAGCATAACCAATAAACCTTTCGGGAGCATCATCAGAATTTGGGTTTCTTGGTCCTACATATGGGCCTGAGTAATGAGAATCATTAATTCCGTCATCCTCAGAATCTTGCGCATCAAAATTACAAGAACCTCCCTGTATCGTTGTACTACTGTTGACATTGACTTCCATTTCCTTTAGTGATTTTTCATTTTCATTTCCAAATTCATCATAAGCTCCCAATGGTGTTTCATAGATTGTAATTTTTCCATTACATGGATTTGAAAGGAATATGACAGACACATCCACAAGATCAAGACCCCTGCATATATCATTAGTGTTTGTATGAAGATAAGCTATTCCGTTGATCGTAGTACCTAGACTGCCTTCATATTGTTTTCCAAACTTATCTTCTACCACTATCTTTGACGGAAAGAGGTTTGTGAATGTATCATAGAAGGCCATAGGGAGGGTTAAAAAGTCCTGCGTACATAGTAGGAACCAATACTTGAGGCAACTATATACACAGAATATTTGTAAGCAAATTTAAGTAGTAGTTTTAACTCACACATGAACCCGTTATGATGCATTTGAAAACTCCATGCTCCATTTGTTGAGTAACTTTCTTTGAATACTAGAATTGGTGAAACTTTTAAATATCAGTTGTATATCCTATAAAAATTATTTCAAGTATGGGTGGAAAGCATGTTACATAAGGATGGTGTACATGGTATTATTTGATACGTATACCATGGTAAAAGGAGGTACTCAAAAAGGTATTCATGCTACATTGTTGGTCTCACTCATCCAAAAGGGATTACCGTTGCTGAGTTTTTTTACCTCTTCACCATCAAATTATAGCCATCTGTTTGGGCTCATTGCTGCAATTTTGTTGTATCCCCCTCTATGTGGCATTGTTACCAGTATTACTCCATATGAATGTTCTCATAATTTATTTACTCTGTACAAACACTCCACTATACAAAACCCCCCACCATATATGATATCGACGCAGTAAACTACTAGATTGACCAGCAACAATTTCGAAGGTTAAAGTAGGAATAAACATAATAACACATGGAGTCTAGAATGACCAAAACTATTATAATAAATTCAAACCTTATGGACAATATTTGCACTATATTGGTGAAGCCTTTCGTATTACATACAACAATTTACGGACAATATTTGCACAATATGTTACAGGTAACTCATGTTTGAACCACAAAGATTCCTACCCCATCAGGTAAGACTCAAACATGCGTAGCAACAATGAACTCAAACATGCGAATCTCCCACAAACAAAGTCATGTATACAGAAGCAGAAAATTCCCAAATATTCCATCTAATTCCATTGTAGCGGGTAAATATATCTACCCCGTTAAACAAAACATGCACAGTTACGAAATACATTAACTATTTTATCATTTTCAACCAAACAATTACAAGATTAAGTTGGAAGCAAAAAAAACTGACCTTAGGTTATTGCAGTGAAACGAACAAGGCGACACCCACAATGAGTTTTGGTAAAGTTTTAATGCGTATACACGAATCTGATGTTAACTTTTCTTTTCGTCCTTTCTTATTCTTTAAATACATTGGGTCCGCCCAACTTAATTTGTATGTTTCAAAAAAGGCCAACTATTTACACCCCCAATTTCAGTTGTATATTTTTTCTCCTTTAATCACAAGTATATTAATTTATACAACAACTTTATTTTGGGTAACATTTTTAGAAAAAAATATTTTTTGTTTTCCACAATCTATTATTAATAATTAGAAATGACTTAAACACCATTTACCAGTAAAATAGTTTAAATTATTTAATGATAATAGCGATCTACATAATAACCATATTATGCAACCACATAAGTTTTGTTTACTGAACCAATCATAAGTATATGATTTTGGTCTACTAAACCATTGATTGTCATTAATATCGCTAATGTATCACAAAAGAGTAGATTAAAATTTGACATATTAGTTGCAATTGTAACTATCTCATCATGCAACTGCTGCATAATTTGTTACTCCAAACATCATTTATGCAATCTCACATGCATCATATTGCCCTAGTAATGGATTAATGAGGGTTCTTCCGATAGAAATGAATGAGGTATGTGCTTGACATTTAATATTCTGGAAGTGTCGTATTAGAGGTTGAAACAAGGCTTCAAGTTTGTGAAGTAGAGCTTCAACTAGTAAAGCATTTTTAATTTTGATTGTGTTTTCCTTACCCACACAACCTTTACCTATTACTTGAGCAGATTCATTGTTGGCAAACTTCACAGATCCATTGGCCTTGTTGCTCAACTTCAAGAATAGTGAGGCATTACCAGTCATATGCCTCGAGCACCCACTGTCAACCATCCACACATTTTTCTTCTTGAATGACTGACCAACCTGCAAAAGGAACATCAACAACTAGTACGAAGTACCCAAATTTCGTTGGGTCCATGGGGGTTAGTCCTCAAGGGGTTTGTTTTCACAATCCACCGTGGTTTCTTACAAGCAGGTATAAGGGTACCAAGCTCACACAATCTACGAATAGGGCATCTATGTGAACTATGACTCCCTTTTTGACAATAAGTGCAAGAGAAAATAGTAGGTATCTTACTTGAAGTAGCAGCTACAAAAATCATTTTCTTTTTCAAGTCAGAGGAGGTGGAATTACCATCATACCCAATACCTCTCCTATCAACATATTCATGTTGAGAGTGAAGTACCTTGGTTAAGAGGTCTTTTCACCAACCTCAAACTTTTTTAAGGATTCTTTTAAATTTTCATTTTCAACCTTCACTTTTTCAAAATTTTGTTTAAGCTCAAGAAGCTCAAGGTTGAAAGGTTTAGTTTTATGTAGCTCATTCTTCAACTTAGCTACCTCCTTCTCAAGAGTCTCGATTTGAGTGAGCATGCTTTTGTTCTTCTTTGTCAAATCCTTAGATTTTATCAAAAGAGTTTCATGTTCATTATAAAGAGCTTCAAAAGCCTCACTCAAATCTTGACTACTACACGCATCATCAGATAAGTCATCATGTTCAAGTGAATCAGAAAAACTAAGATTAGCAAGGATTACCATAGGGATGTTATTTGCCATAAGACAAGCAACCTTGGCAGCCTTCTCTTCTTCATTTGTTTCACTATTAGTGTCGAGATTGTCCCATGTAGCCTCAGGAGTTTCGTTTGCCATAAGACAAACAACATTTGCAACCTCCTCTTCTTCATCCGTTTCACCATCAGTGTCAACATTGTCCCATGTAGCCTTCATGGCTTTCTTCTGTGGGTACTTGGACTTTAGATTTGGACAATTCGCCTTCAGATGACCCGATTTGTTGCATTCAAAACATTTTGGTTGATCATCTCTTTTCTCATAACTATCTCCCTTTTTGTACTAGGATTTCTTTGAATATTCACCCTTCCCAAGCTTGTTGAATCTCATGAATTTTTTAAATTTCTTTGCAAACATAGCCATGTCTTCATCATCGAATTCTTCATCAGACTCAACCTCTCCCTTTGCCATCTTAGGAGTCTTGGCAGCAGCAAGAGCAAGAGACTTCCTTTCTTTGACCGCTTCTTTTTCTTGAGTCTTCTTAGCGGCCAACACCACTTCAAATGCAAGAAGTGACCCAATCAAGTCTTCTTGAGGTAAAGTGCCAATATCTTTGGCTTCAGTGATAGCACAAGTCTTGGGAAAGAACTCACTAGTCAAGGATGCAAGAATCTTCCCATTCAAATCCTTCGTTGAATACTTCTTCACAAGTGCTCTCAAGTTATTCACTATCAGGTTCAATCTCTGGTGCATAGCTGCAACAGATTCACCTTCCTTCATCTTGAAAGCTTCATACTCAGAAGTGAGAACTCTAATCTTTGTATCCTTCACTTGACTCGTACCAACATGTGTCGCTTCCAGACAGTCCCAAATTTCCTTTGCTGTCTGACTTCCTTTCACC